>CM021110.1:103568836-103638384 GCA_007115665.2 Sequoiadendron giganteum | reverse complement strand
ATGACTCTCTCAAAACGTCTAAGGCATGAAAATGAAAGTAGACCCATGTAAATGCGCCCACCTTGGAAGTGCCTTCAAATTATTCTAAGGCATTGGAAATCAAAGCATGGCACTTGAAATGCGCCCATGGCAAAAAAGTGAAAGCTCACCCTCTCATTTGCGCCCCTAGATGAAAGTTGTCTACCCAATATGCGCCCAAGGAATAGGCTAAAAACGCCTAAGGTAAAAATGGAAGCTTGCCCTAGCAGATGCGCCCATGATGAAGAGGAGATGGGAGAATTCTTCTAAGGCATAAAATGAAAGTAGAGAGGTCAAAATGCGCCCTCAAGAAGATACATGGCTTGAAGAAATTCTAAGTGGTGAAAATAAAACCAGACACACCCATATGCGCCCAAGGCAAGATAAAGTGACTAGGACTTGGAGAAATTTCTAAGTCAAGAAAATGAAAGCTCAAGACCCCATATGCGCCCAAGGTTGCTGGGGGAGCATCAAAATTTTCTAAGGCAACGAAATGAAAGTGGAACCTATGAAATGCGCCCTCACCTTGAAAGGATATTCTAAGTGTTTGAGAATTTTCTAAGTGAGAAATCAAAGCTTGCATGAGTAAAATACGCCCAGGAGGCAATAAGATGCTAAGGCACGAGGAGTAGAAGTAGACACATGAATATGCGCCCAAGTTGAAGTGGAGATTTTTTTTTAAATTTTTCTAAGTGTGGAAAATGAAAGTGGCTCATGCTAAATGCGCCCTTGATTGAAAATGTTTCTAAGGCGTGGCAAGGGTAAAAGCTAGCAAAATAAAACATCACTGAGTGAAATACGCCCAAGATGTGAGATGACTGGAGAAAATTTCTAAGTCGCAAAAAATAAATGCCAAGGGGTCAAGTGCGCCAGAGGTGTAAAGTGAGGAATTTTTTTAAATGAAATAAATATTTCATCAAAAATATATACGCCTATGGTAGAGAAAATGTTAGAAATATTTTCTAAATGGAATAACATTTCACTGGGGAAAAACACGCCCTTGGCATGAAAAGATAGCTTGATGAATTTTAAAATTTTCCAGAGACATTTAAATGAAGTGGACACAGTGACGAAGTTTTATTTCCAAGGCGGAAGCAACTAAATATTTTCCATGGCTCAAGTGAAAAATCAAATGAACCCGTTCAAAAGGCACCCATGGGTTGGAAAGTTTGAAAATTAATTTCCTAAGGGAAATTTTAATATTTTCAGAGGAAATTCGTTTTGCTTAGATTATTTTCCTAACGGAAATTAAATCTCAGAGGGTGAACTATTTCGAGCAGGCGCAGATAATTTTTAATCACTCGGAGTTGAACATTTTAATGAGAAAATTTAAAATGTCTAAGGCAAATTTTATGAAATCAAGGATTTAAATGACAGACATTTTAAAAGTTGGAAATATATTTACAACTCCCACGAATTTTTTCGAGTTGAATTTATTTAAACACTGCGAGATTTTAAAATGGAATTTTAAATCAAGTCAAGGGATTGTTTTTCTCGCGAGTTGTTTAAATCGCCAAGAGGTAACTGGCAGACTAAGAGGAAAATTCGAAATTTGAAGAAGAAGGAATCATTATTAATGGCGACTGCCATAATAACCGGCTGACGACTAGCCCACTACTGCGCTTGAATTAGAAGATTCGGAACGAAGATAGTGGGAAATTGATGAAGGTGCTAAAAATAGCCCCAGCACTACTTAGCAGGATTCTCCGGGAAAAGTTATTTAAACAATCTCTTCTTTCATTTCTCCTCACATTGTTTCGAAGTTGAAGTTGCTGAAGAAGTTCTTGAGAGATTGAAATATTTTCCAAGTGGTTGAGGAGAGAAATTTTGTGAGAGTTTATTTTATTTCGGAGTGTTGAGTTGCTGAAAGTACGAAGTGCTGGAGAAATTTTCATTTGCCGAGACTCTTTCTTTCGAAAAGCTGAAAGTGTGTTGCTGCAACTTCGAAGTTGAAGGTTGAAGTTATTTTCCGGAGTTGCTGAAGAATTTAATTCTCAAAGAGCTGAAAGTGGAGTTGCTGCGAAGTTCGAAGTTGTATACTGGAGAGCTAAGATTTTATTTCCAGATTGTTGAAGTCGCTGCAGATTTGCAAAGTTGTAGAAGATTTCTTTTCTCTGGAGATCTTTATTTTCAAGCTACTGAAAGTCGAAGTGTTGAAGAAGTTTAAACGTTGAGAAGTTGAGGAAGTTGAAATTTCATATTGTTGGCAACTCTTTATTCCTCTAACTGCTGAAGTTGACAAAGTGAAGTCAAGGTTCGAACTATTTGTGCTGGAGAAATTAGCTACATTGCTGAAAGTTATTAGCTTGCTGCGTTTTTTTTCTTCACCAGTCAGAAGTGCAGTTGCTGAGAGTTGTCTCTAAACTCGGAGATTTTTATATAGTTTCAGGTTTGGAGTTAGAAATTTATGCTGAGGAATTTTATTTTCAAAGCTAACTCCGTATTCGCAGCCATCTCGGGAATTGTTTTATTTTATTAATCTGCAGCCTAGCTTATTCTTCTATTTTATTTTTACAGATGGCCGGAGCAAAAGATGTTGCAGGAAAACAAGCAGAGCCGCAGGCAGAGCTGCAAACACTGAAGCAAGCAAGGCTGGCTCATCCCGGCAGGCAATGATTAAAAGGCTCGCTAAGCCATTTCTCCCAAAGTCAGCAATAGTTTAAAAGTTGGCAGGATTAAATGACACCAACCTTTGTTCATTTAATCTAAATGCACTCAAATCGAGGATGTTCGGGCTAGGGGGCCATCAACCATCCGTCACGGCACATAATATAATGAAGAGTGGAATCTACGTAGCTGCTAGTTTTCTGCCAGCAATTCAGTGTCCGGAACTAATTATGGAGTGCACTAATCACTACAAGCTAGAACGTAGAACGATTGTCTCTCCGGATGGTAAACTGCTCGCCAACTTCACGCCGGATGCCATCGGAGAGGCATTTGGGATTCCAACTGTTGAGGAGATGTTATACAGAACAAACAAAAGGGTAGACAAGATGTACTCTTCCTCTTTCGAAAGAGTCACTGCAGTCATCAACAGAGTTTGGATGCAGAAGCCGAGGCCACCCCGCACTAAGCTCCCAAAGCAGATAATTGCCGAGGACGGGAAACAAGAATACTGTGATTTGATAATGATGCTGAGCCGGGTGAATGGGAGTGCACAGGCTTACATTTTCGAGCCTTGGATGTTCTACTTCATCGAGATCATCTTGGAGGGAAAGGAGTGTGTCGATTGGGCTAGGATGATTGGCAACCACATCGATGAGCAATTCAGGAGCCTGAAGGTGACTAAGACTTTCTACATGAGCTCATATGTAATTTACATGTTGGCCAGAATGACTAAGTACAGAGGGATTTCGTACAAGGAGCCAATCGGCTGTGCCCCTGGTCAATTCAAAATCCATGAAGCCTGCACACAGCTACATTTAGCTAACATTGCCAACTATAAACGGGCAAATGATGCATTCACAATGCACATTGCGAGGACACTTCAGCAGAGGACGCAGCAAAGAATATCTAAAGAAGCACAGACATTGATTGAGGAATATGGGTATTGGCTCATCCAATTCCCAAAATTCACATATATTAGGCTGCAGGGGTTCACTTCGTATCCGTATCGGTTACCACGATACCCCACCGATCACATAGTAATGCTTGAGGTATCTAGGCAATTGATTGCCTACGATAAGATTCAGAAAAGGAAAAAGAAGGGTGGACTTGATTTCCCTATCACCATGGGAAATTCCATTGAGGTGTGTCCCTCTTTGCAGGCAGCCCGAGAGGCAGAGGACGAGCTGCAATCTTATCATTTGTCATATCATACAGGCAGGCAGGATTTCGATCCTTACAGGAACATCCGGATGATACAGAACGTTGAATACCGGCACAGAGCTCATCTGGAGGACTTCTGGGCAAATGCAGTGGATGAGGCCGAGATAAGAAGAAGGATGTTTTCCAGACTTCCTCTCAAGTTGATTAGAGAATGTGAGATGATTCCAGTTCCCGCATCGTGGAGGAGGGATGTCAACGGCCATGCAACCTCGGACGATGGGGTCAGCTTAGGGATACTCCGTCCTACTATCTCGATTGGTCCGAGCCAGAGATCATGTAATTTGGAATAATTTCTATCCCTGCGGATGACTTTACCAGACTTTGGCCTACGGCATACGTATGCGTACTTCCAAGAGCAAGTCGATCGCCTTACTTATAGCTTGATGGGTGACCCAAGGCCGTTATCGGTAAAAAGGGGGAAACAAATCGCTCAGACATCAAGGGCACAAGTGGAAGTGCCAACCCAACCGATACCGTTGAGGATAGAACAAGCATCACCCGTGCACTCACAAACTCAGTCTTCGAGTTTGAGAGTGGTTTCATTATTTGCCGATCAGAGGGCAGGATTAGAGGAAGAGCGGGAACTTGAGGAGGTAGATCAGCCTTTAACGAACGTGGCTAGCCACCATCTGTACGCCAACAGAGGAGGAAGAGTGCAGCAATGGCCGACACCATTTTCAGAGGTTGGACACGGGCTTTGAAGAAGAAGAAAATACGAACAAAGGGACCCAAGGATTCCGGAGATACCAAACTTTTATAGAGGAGGATGAGCCTGAAAAGCAAAACCGAAGGCGAGAAGAGAGGAAGCGCACGAGATGGAGGCAACAGAAGAACAGCCCCTTGTCATTTGTAATCCACAGCAGACAGTGCCTGATTGGCTTTTCGACAGAATGAGGAGAGAACCCGAGGATGACACGGATCCGGCCATTGAGATGGAGGAGTTCCTTAGGAGGATCAGTGCGCCACCAGAGAAGAAAAGGGCCCGAAAGTTTTCAAAGATCTCGACTGACGAGTCAAGCTCTCGCACGCTTCAGGTGGCTATTCCGAGGGAAGATTGTGATCGAACCGAGGAGAGGCCTGAAAATTATGTGATCACCACAGTAGAGTTGGGTCGTCCTACGGGAGCCCAAGCTATCGAGGAGTTCGATAACTCCTATCAGGCATTGAAGGATCAGTTGCTCCGCACGGAGGGGAAGTATAAGAAATTGAAGGAGCACAAAACCTTGATAGGATACGTACAAAATCTAGCACATCCAGGTGAACCAGCAAACCCAGCAGTAGAACGTCCATCAGAGCTTCCGAAGGAGTCAGTTGTTGCCTTAGAGGATTTGAAGAAAATGGAAACGGAGGGAGACAAGTGGGTTAGCCGTGTTCATACTGAGACAGGGAAATTCATGGAGGACCTCGTCGATGCTTATCGACAGGCCTCAAGTATTTTGGCACGGATGGATATAGTAGATCAGGCCTGGGGTGATACTCGCATCTATCAAACGAAGACTGTACTTCGTTTGGGGGCTTTGATGCATATACCTCTAGAACCCTTGGTGGATGGAGGTGTAATTCAGAGAGGTGATAGGTATGATTTCACCAGTTGGTACTCCTCGGTGGTCACAGGCCGTGGATTTCACGATGCGGCAAGGGCAGATTCAGCTAAAGTGAGGAAAGCAATGGGCAACATCTTGGGGGGAGTCCTCAATACATTAGAGGCCATATTTGCTAGAAAGTTGGTCCCAGAGGAGATAACTGCTGATGGCTTGAAAAGTAGATTGCCTCCATTCTTCTCAGCTGCGAGGTCACTTGTCCTGGATGACTTTGAGAATGTCTCCACATTCTCTAGTATAATTCAGCATACCCAGGACGCCTTAGTGACATGGAGGAAATCTTACACCAGATACGGACAGACGGTAGCAGTCTTGGAGTTCCAGCTCAATCATATTCCACCGATCTCTGCACAGGAGGTTGAAGCAGTATTGGCCCGGTTGATCGAGTTTGCTATCCGGGAGAAGGCCAGTGGGAACGCGCTGCTTGATGAGGATCTTCTTGATGATGGTAGTGGGCATTAATTGCTCATTATGATTCCTGCAAGGGGAGTGGAGAATATTCTGTGCATTCATTGCCCACTCCTCTCTGTGGCGGTTTTTAGGGCAGAAACCCTAATCAGGGCATAGGTGGCTCGATCTGAGCCCTTCATTGTAATTTGATCTAAACCGTCCACTGAATTGGACTTATTATAAAAGGGGCATCCCCCCTCATTTGTAATCTATTAGAATTAGAGATAGAGATTAGAATTGGAATTGGATCAGAGCTAGAGAGTAGAAGGCATTTAGCTTAGAAGTTAGCTTTAGATTGAGGAGGGAAGAAAACTTTCCTTTGAAAGTTTTGTAAAAGGTTGTTGTGAACACTTTTCATAATACAAAGAGTTTCATTGCTTGGTGATTTCTTCTTTGTTATGAGTAGCTAGCAAGGCCATTTCGTCTTTCCAATTCAAGGTAGATAGAGTAAAGTAGATTTCTATTTCATGCAAGTAGTTGTTAATTGTGGAGTGTGGCGTTGTGATTTGAGCATATCTTCTTCATCCATACCACTAGCGGGCTTACTGATGGTAAGTTCGCCTTGCGTGGTCAACTGGAGTATCAGCACTTAACTTCGATTATGGTTCATATGTTTGTATGCGTCATATTGACGGTATGAACGTGTTGCGCCATAGTTTGAACACTTTTCTCATCCTTTGAAGATTGCACCAACTTTGTCGGAGTTGTTCGAAAGGAGACAAAGCAAAGTTTGGTTTGAAGATTGTTTAAGTCGATCCTCGTCCTCCACCCTTTTAGAAGTAGATTTGTAGAATCCCTATCCCTATCCCCCTTTAAATTCTGCATTTTCCGAGTCAGTCTAGATACCAGAACAATATTGCCAAATCATTCATGTCCTAATTGCTTCACAGAGTCGAACAACTACGTAAGTCCCCTTGAAATAACCAGCAAAACACATCAACCAACTGAGTCTATTCGCGATAAAAGGAACCTTGGAGTTGAACGCATGAACTTTCACGCAATCTTAGCATGCGGAATACTTTGATCAAGAGAGAATAGAGTGACCGTTGGACAACTTTATTCTGTGCTGGCGCTGTCATAAAAAGCACGCCAACAACTTTATTTCCTAATCACCTAATACACTTGGACTTATCCTAATCACCTACAACAAGACTACCTATTTTAATCACCTAAAACACGACAAAACATCACTGAACGGGGAAACACAATATGACATTACGATAAAGCATAAAAAGTATTTATAAAACTTACAAAAATTACTCCTCCCCCGGAGGGTTGAAGTGCTTGAGATATTGCCCGCTGTAAGGTAGCGGGAGAAGCCTTCCATCTTGATGTGAGAGAATGTATGTGTTCTCTCCCCTTGATTCATGTATTTGGAAGGGTCCTAACCATAAGGAATCAAATTTACCATGCATTCCTTTAGGTTCATGTCTTTTGTCCCATAATAGGACTTGATCTCCGATCTCAAAATCTTGCGGACGAGCTTTCTTATCAAAAATATTCTTCACTCGCTCTTGATGCTGAGTGATCATATCAACGACCTCCACCCTTTCTTCCTCTAGCTTCATCAGGTACAAGATCCTCCTTTCGATTGGATCTTTGAACTCACAATCATCCACTATAGATGCCAACTGCAAAGTGGACAACTCTAATGTAATGGGTAACATTGCATCTGTACCATACAAAAGTACAAAAGGCGAAGTGCCGATGGCTCGTTTGGGAGTGATTCTATCAGCCCAAAGAGCATCATATATTTTACTATGCCAAGCTTTCTGATTTGTGTCAACTAGCTTGCGCACAATCGTGACTATGTTCTTATTTGATGACTCGCCCTGTCCATTACCTTGAGGGTAATAATCTAATGAATGTGACAGCGTGATGTCGTGATCAAAACAAAAATTAAGTATCTCCTCTAACGAGAAACTTGTTGCATTGTCAGCCACAATTTTGTGAGGCACTCCGAAGCGCAAAATGATGTTTTCCTTTAAAAAATTACAAACAACTTCTGAAGTAGCTCGCTTGGTAGGAACCGCTTCAACCCATTTTGTAAAATAATCTGTAGCTGTAAGGACATAAATATGCCCCTTGCTGGAATGTGGGTTGATGGGACCTATGAAATCAATACCCCATTGCTGAAATGGAGCATCAATGATAACTGGCCTGAGTGGAGTAGCTGCCAATCTGACTTTACCAGCAAACTGCTGACAAGACTGACATCTATACACCCATTCATATGCGTCACGAAACATGGTTGGCCAATAGAACTGTGCTCGTAGGATCTTGAATGCAGTAACCCTTGATGAGAAGTGACCGCCGCACGCTTGACTATGAAAAGCATCCAACAATCTCTGTTGTTGGTCTCTGCCAACGCATAAAAGGAAAGTTTCGTCAAGGCCACGCTTGTACAGAACGTTATTGATAAGCACAAAGTTCTGTGCTTTCAGCTTTAATGTTCTCTTCTGCTGTTTGTCCATGTGACGTGGACATTCTCCATAAGTTGAATAATACCACAAGGCTGTGTACCATTCTTCCGCAGAATCAACTAATAAGACCAAAGGAAGGTCTTCTTCTGGTTCAGGTTCAGTTCCACTATTGCTTTTCTTCTTTTTATCACCATCATCCGCCAATAATTGACAAAGACCTTGCCCGCGAACGAGCTTGGTTGGCTTGATTTCCAGATCATACTCTTGAACTCTCGCGATCCAGTTTCCTCTTTTCGTGCCCATCTCCTGTTGAGTCAGCACACATTTTACTGCTGGATCGGTGACAAACACCGTAGTATGTGAATTCAAGATATAGAACCTGAAATTTTTGATAGCTCTAACGACAACATACGCATTCTTCTCAATTTGAGAATAGCGCGATTCACAATCTTTAAAACTGGTACTCATGAATGTGATAGGAGATTCTCCTTCTTCATTGAGCTTTTGAGTCAATATTGCAGACAACGTGTGCTCCGACGCATAACAGTAAAGGATGAAATCCTTCTGAAAGTTAGGACGAACCAACGTTGGTGCGGTAGCAATAGCTTCCTTGATTTTGATGAAGGCTTGTCTACCTTCTTCTATCCATATGAAATTGGACGTCTTTTTCATCATAGCTGAGATTTCCTTCGTCAACTCCGAAAAATCTGGTACAAACCTTCGGATAAAGTTGACTTTACCGAAGAAGGAATGCACTTGTTTCTTACTTGTAGGAAGAGACAGGCTTTCGATTGAATCCACCCGATTTGGGTCAATTTTAGTTCCCTCCTTGGAAACGATGTGGCCAAGTAACTTGCCCTCTGTCACCGCGAAGATGGTCTTTTTAGGATTCAATGAAATTCTATGATGCCTGCATCTTTCGAAAACTTTTGCGAGGTGCAAAAAGTGATCGCTTCATTTATCTGAGAAAACGGTTAAGTCATCTAGATAAATTACTATTATTTTGTTTTTAAGATCCCCAAACGCCAAATCCATGGCTCTCTGAAAAGTAGCACCGGCGTTGATAAGGCCGAAAGGCATCCTCTCATAAGCAAACATTCCCCACGGTGTGGTGAAAGCTGTTTTGATCTGCTCTTCCTCTGCCACTGCAATTTGATTGTAATCGGAAAAACCATCAAGAAGTGATAGCATCTCCGATCCGGTGACTGTCTGCAATGTATGCTCCATGATCGGTAAGGGGTAATTGTCCTTCAAGGACGATAAATTCAAGTTTCTGAAATCCACGCAAATTCTGATTTCTCCGTTCTTCTTGCGCACAGGAACAATGTTAGACACCCAGGTGGAGTGATGGATTGGGTAAATTATCTTTGCGTCCACCATCTTCTGAATTTCCGCGTAGATAGTATCTTGAATCTGCGGATTGTAATGTCTCTGCTTTTGCCTGAAAGGCTTAACATCAGACTTTAGAGGAATTGTATGTGACAATTCTATGGGTGTGAAGACCTTCAAGTCTTCATATGACCAGGCAAATACATCCTTGTATTGTTTGAACAAGGCGGTAAACTTCTCAGCTTCTTCAGTAGTACAACACCTGCCTAGATTCACAAACCGAGGTTTGTCTTCAATGCCGATGTTCACTTGAAAATGTTCAGCAGAAGTATTTACACCTGACATCTTTTGATTTTGGATGAAACGGTCATGCCAGTCAAAAATATCCTCTAAAGATACGAAACCCTTAGGAATCTGATTTCCTTTCAGTTGTATGATTCCGGATTCCATAGCTTCAGAGTTTTCAGCAATTGACTCTTTGAAAGGAGTAGGACTTCCTTGAAAGAACAATTCTTTGTAGTTGTCTCCCATAATGAGAAACTCTTTGATGTCATCATCGTCATCAAAGACTTGCCAGTTATCTGCGTTATCTGGTACAGCTGGCCTGTAGATCAGCTCAATAGCAAAAGAATTCTGTCGAAAGTCAGAATGCGGCATGAAAAGAGCGGCTGACACTGCTAGGGCATCAGCTCTGCTATTGTCCGTTCTTGGAATATATTGGATGTCGAAAGCATCAAACCAATTGATGGCATTCCACACCCTCTGTCTATAGGATTGAAGACGATTCTTTCTAACTTGAAACTGCTCCTTGACTTGTTTGACAATGAGCTCTGCATCTCCTTCAACTCTAAGTAATTTGATCCCCATATCCTTCGCGTTCTTGAGACCCAATAAAAACGCCTCGTACTCTGCACTATTATTGGTGCAATCAAATTGCAACCTATATGCGAATGGCTATAAGCAACCTTCGGGAGAGATGATTACTACTCCCGCTCCTGATCCTGACGTTGAACAACTGCCATCAAACTGCATCCTCCACATTTTTGATTCTTCATGTGATGTAGTCGTGGAAAGTGCAAAATTTTGACAATCTTCATTGACATCAGACATCATAGCATATGTCCTTGGTCCCGTGTCTTGATATAACACTTGTGCATGCAGAAACTGGGACTTAACCACCGTAAACTTTGATTTCACCTCAGGCTCTAGCTTGAAACTACCCTTCTTCAATGGAATTGTCGCAAACGACCAATCCAACTGAA
Organism: Sequoiadendron giganteum; assembly: GCA_007115665.2. Classification (NCBI taxonomy): domain Eukaryota; kingdom Viridiplantae; phylum Streptophyta; class Pinopsida; order Cupressales; family Cupressaceae; genus Sequoiadendron; species Sequoiadendron giganteum. The sequence continues at coordinate 103,627,473 of CM021110.1, read as the reverse complement.
TTTCTCCTCCAAGATCCTTGCAAAAACTCCTGCTGAGCAACATCCCGTAACTTGTAGGAATGTCAGCGATCAAGATAGTCATCATAATCTTCTTTTCTGGACAAGATGCTAGCCTTACTTGCACATCATTCAGTTGGCCAACTAACGGCATCGGCTTTGATTCAAGTGAATAACACTTTTTTTTGGTTTCGGTGCACGAAAGTCCCAACGCGTTCATGATTTGTAAAGGCATAACGTTGTCCGACGCTCCGCTATCTATGATGCAATTGCTAAGTTTAAAACCTATATACAAAGATATATAGAACGACTTTGGCTTGTCTTCTGTTGGTACAGAGGATTCAAATAATGTAGGCTGGATTGCAGCCTTCTTCTTTACCACCTTGAGGATTCTTTCCAACTGCTCTGGATGATCTTGAAGATACTCCAGTTGTGAAATTTGTACCTTCGTCTTCATCATAGAAGACGCAATGTTGAAGTTTGTTGAGGATGGATCCTGAGCAACCGGCACGGTGTTTACTTGTGAAGACCTTTGATTGGAAGTGGAAGCCACTTCCTTTCCTTTTTCATCAGACTTCCGCTTTTCCTCTTCTTCTTTCTGTGCTTTGAAGTGTTGTGCACGTGTAAACACAGGCGATGAGATGTTCTCATGATTAACTGCAAGAGAGTATCGGCAGTAGTCTTGTTGTTGTTGTTGTTGTTGTTCATTAACGGGTCCTCTATCGAAGTACCCCGTTGCGGAGTCGCCATCAAAGTTGTCTGTCTGTGGTGAGACAACATTTGTAGTTGGTGAAGGTACAAAACTTGAACTAGGAGCAGCCTCAGCAAATCCCATGAGTTGACTCATTCTTTGATTTTCCGGACATGTAGATCCGGTGTGTTCAGCTATGTCATGGAAAGTGCAATAAGCTGTAGACTTCTTAGCTTCAACATGCCTCTGTTGTCCTTGTGGAAACTTTGATTTGTAGTTGTTGAAAGGCTGAAAGTTATTCCTCTTCGGCTAGTACAACTGTTGAGGTTGATATGCCTGTTGTGTAGGCAGTGCTTGCTGTCCTTGTGCGGGTGACTGCCTTTTGAGAATGGTCACCTCGTTTGCTACTTTCTGAAGTAGCGGATCAGCAGACGCTTGAACAAGCGGTCTGATTGAATCATTCCTCATCTTGCCCGTCGTGATCATATTGTCTTCAATTTTGATAGCTTCCTGTTGAGTGAGTTGTAGATCTACTCCTTCACTTGATTTTAAGAGAAAGGCTATTTCCGATGGTAGTGCATTGATGAAGCTGCTCATCAAAATCTCATTAGATGGATTTAATGTATGGGCAAGATGTGTAACAACGCGGTTAAACCTTGCTATGAATTCCCTCATTGGTTCAGTAGGCTCCATCTTTGAGTTTGATAGCTGTGCAAATAATTGATGATTATCCTCGGCAGGCTTGAATCTTGCCAAGAATTTCTCACTCATGACTGCCCAACTTGTGATAAGAGCAGGTTCAAGATGATGAAACCAGTCTGATGCGTTGTTCTCCAGGGTCTCAACAAAGAGACGAACAGCTATGTCTTCATGTGGAACATGCAAAATGGAACAAGCCGCTGTGAATGCTGAAATGTGTTCATTTGGATGTTTAGATCCATCGCCATGGAATCGTGGAAAGTGCTTTCGCGATCCCTTAGGCAGCTCATGATGTCCTTGTAAGGCCAACGGTCCGATGTTATTGCCCCAAGGTAGTGGGGTTGGACGTCTCACGTTCGCTCCGTTCTGACCGTTGCCGTTGTTGTTGTTGTTGTCGTTGTCGCCCATTGTGACAGGTGGGGCTAGAGATTCTTCTTCTAATCCTTCTAGAAAATGCTCAGGAACCTCCTCAAAGCGCGGTTCTTCTTGAATAGGAGGATTGTGCCTCCTTCTGTAGTAAACTTGGTAAGCCAGGTTGCTTTATTCCCACACGGGTGGTGGCAAAACTGGTCTACCTGCTGCAAGATCCGCCTTTTCTTCTTCTTTATCCAGAGTAGTAGCTGCGTTTCTCCACTGAGTAGTAGATGTATGATTTTCAAACATAAAACTTCGCAAGCTACTGATGATGTCTGACTGCTCGCCTTGAATTAGCACAAAGTTCGACTGTAAGGCAGCCGGAGTAAGCCCTGGTTGTTGAACTGGAGCAGTAGGACGCCAAATGGTCATTCCCGTGACATAAAGCGTAAAGCTTTCTTGAATGTTTTCTTGCCTCGTGCCCCACGGTGGGCGCTAGAAAACTGTTGGCGTAAGAACTAACACCTCTGGAGTGTGAGTTTGTACGTACAGCTATGCACACTACGTAATGAGTGCTCTTCAAATTAGGAGGGGAAGCTCCCTCGTTGTGCTGGAATGCATGGAATAGAAAACTAAACTAATGTCCTATCTTTTTGTTCTCAGCTGGTAGAGGCACAAGGTTAAGAAAACCTAGAACGTTGCAACTAAGTATTTTCTGGTTTCGCAGATCATCTAACTACAACTAAGCTAACTTCTTTAAAATCTATCTAGTTTCCTCAAGAAACAGAGCATGAGGAAATGGAGCGGGAATGGTTTTTCTATACGATAAGTTGGGTACAGATTTGCAACATGAAGGCAAGATGGGCACAACTATCTGCTCGGCTGAATAAGCTTATTATGACACACATCATCCGATAGGCTTTAAGTACGGATTCTCAACATGAGGGCAAGGTGGGCAGAACTGGATGTAATGCAATTGTCCAACCCTAACAATGTATATATACATATTTGCATATAATGTTCATGTGGTGAATGAAGGATCCCAATCCAAGATTACTTCATTAAAAGGATATTTATTTAAAAGGTGAAACCCTAACCCTAATTTGCTACAATTTGTGATAAATAGGCGAATTCTAAGGCAAATCAAGGTAGGGGACATCATAGTTTCAGCCACAGTTGAACTAGTACAAAAATGTTCCGCTGCATACCAACATATCATTATGAGAATAGAGTTGAGCTGACAGGTTTGGCTACAGACAAACTCATCCCATATAGGACAAAAATAGGAACTGAAGACACATTCAGGGAGTTGAAAATAGAGATATCAAATGAATAATAATGGTTAAATGTAGAGATAGCTAAAAATAGGGGGTTTGACAAGAATCCATTTAGAGGAAACTATTTCAAATGTGGAGGAGGACATCGAGCATTTGAATGTCACCAAGGGAGTGCTAGTAAAATGTAATGTCCCCTACTAATGTCTAAGCAAGAGTGACTTAATTACAAAGGGAATTTGAAAAGTTAGGGTAGAGACGGATACAAAAGCGAAAAAGAAGGCTCATTTTGTTATGCATGGATATTATTTTATTGTGAGATTTTGGAGAGCTTTTTGACGTTTGAAACCTAGGATGGAAACCTTATGGATAACTGGATTTGGTGGTGAAATGATTCTACCCTAACCAATTGTGGAATGAAAATTCAAATTTTGTGTAGAATAAAGAAAAATTAGTCAAGCCTCTTTCAAAAACAAATTTTGAGTTGTTCGATTTCATGCATTTGAGGAAGAGCTGAAGATATAAATCATTGTTATTATTATACAAAATATCTTTATGGCTGCCGTACCAATTGCCAATATTCAGCACAAACCTTATGAATATTATTGAAGGTGCTTGGAAGCTTTGGTTATTGCCGTCACCCTCACCTTTAAACTATTCGCAGCCCCTTATGATAATTGCCACCATTTTGGGTTAGCACCGTACCAATCATTGCTGACTAGAAGCTGTGAGAGAGCTTGGAGGTCAATACAGTCAAAAGAACTATCAACTACATCCTTTAAGTATTGCTGGCATTTTTGGGGAGGCTGTACACCTTATGATGGCTGCCGTACAAGTTAAAGTGGGTCATGCACTTGGATAAGTGTAGCCGTACATGCTGGGAGGTTTGCAATATAATATATATATTATTTGGAATCTCAGGTCAGCAATGAATGCACTATTGTATTTATTTGATAAGAAAATTGTATTTCTGCGCTCATTTCAGATAGAAAGGTGTAAATGTAATCAAATCTCTTCTCAAATGGGATCCTAAGACAACACTAAGATTAAACTAAGGTCAGAAAAATCTGTATAAAATTTCTAAGATAAATTATATTTATCTTCTATGTTCAGATTTTCGATTTCCAGATATGAACTTATTAAATATGCTGATTGCAGAACATTGTCCGATTTCTATGCTTGCATATCAAATGAGGAACCACCATAAGTAAGGAAGGAGACCGCCCCTAAGAGGTGCGCCTCATGAGAGGACGTGTCTCCACGAGTGGAGGCACGTCCACTCATGGGACGCGTCCTTTAGGGTGCGGGTTTAACAACTCATTTGTTATGTATATACTCACATGTATATAACCTTCTATATGATGGTGGATGACATAAGAGAATTCCGATTTCACATGAATGCATAATATAATATCACGAGAATGAACGAATTTATATGAATGCTCATAATTTCGATTTTAAATGTTTCCTTTAGAAATATCATAACATGAATGATAATTTCGATCACTCATGAATGAAAATGATACTTGCATCACTGTCATTCATATTTGACTGAAGCTATCATCCATTAACACTCCCTCTTAGTTAGGGAAGATATTTCAAATCAAATAAGTCAAGATATCACCTTCACATGTGATATGATATGTTTTCTCAAAGTTCTCAAGTCACATGACATTCTTCATAACACATCTTCATTATTTCAACACTCCCTCTTTAACTAGGAAGAATAACTTCCAAAAGTGATATCACCTATCTCGTGATATTAGAAGATATGATATGCTTCTGAAAGTGTCAAGTCACATGACATTCTCCATAACACATCTTCATTATTTCAACACTCCTGTTGACGTGTGTTTTATGACAACGCCAGCACGGAATAAAATGTCCAACGGCCACTCTATTCTCTCTTGATCAAAGTGTTCCACATGCTAAGATTGCGTGAAAGTTCATGCGTTCGACTCCAAGGTTCCTTTAATGCGAATAGACTCAGTTGGTTGATGTGAATATGCTGGGTATTCCAAGGGGACTTACGTAATTGTTCGATTTTATATGCTCAAGCAAATGAAGGGTTTTGACTATGATGCTCTGGTATTTGAATGGACCAGGAAATGCTAAATTTAAAGGAGGTAGGGATAGGAATTCTACAATCTATTTCTACGGGTGGAATGCAAGGATTAGCTTCAACAGTCTTCAAACCAAACTTCGTTTCGTCTCCCCTTCAGACAACTTTGACAAAGCTGGTGCAATCTTCAAAGGATGGATGAGATGTTCAAATTGAGATTCACCATGCGCACCCCTTCACAATGAAGCAAGTGGGCACACTAGACACAATCGAAGTTAAGTGCTGAGATTCCAGTTGATCACGTAGGAACAGACTTATCGTCAGCAAGTCCGCCAGTGGTATGGATACGGGAAGATATGCCCAAACTAATGTCACATTCCACAATTAACTCTACTTGCATGAAAACAAATCTACTCTACTTTACTCTATTTGAATTGGAAAGATGAAAAGATCTCGTCAACTGCCCACAACACAAAATGAAGTCACCAATCAATGAAATCTTTATATCATGAGAGTCTTATACAACAATCTTTTGCAAAAACTTTCAAAGGGAAAGTCTTTCTTTCCTTTCCAACTAAGCTAATTCCTAGCTCTACTTTAACTTCTATCAACCTCTATCTCTGTCTAGCTCTGATCTATCTCTGATTCTAATTCTAACTATCTACAAAATGAGGGGGATGCCCCCTTTTATAATGAGTCCAATTAGTGGACGGTTCAGATCTGATTACAATAAAGGGCTCAGATTGAGCCACCCATGCCCTAATTAGGGCTTCTGCCCTAAAAACCGCCACTGAGAGGAGTGGGGCAATGAATGCACCCTCCACTCCTCATCGATGAACCACTAACCACCATCAATGCATGTCGTCTCCTTCCAGAAGGTCATCGTCTAGAAGGGCGTTTCCTTTCTCCTTCTCACTGGCTGCAAATCTGATGAATCTGGCCAAAATTGCCTCAACTTCCTGATCGGAGATAGGAGGAATGTGATGCAACTGAAACTCTAAAACTGCAACTGTTTGCCCATGCCGGGCACATGATTTCTTCCAGGCAGCAAGGGCGTCTTGGGTGTTCTGTATGATACTGGAGAACGTGGCTGTGTTCTCGAAATCGTCTTGTGTGAAGGTCTTCACCTTAGAGAAGAATGGCATCAATCCTTCTGCAGTTATCTCTTCAGAAGTCAATCTCTTGGCAAAGATTGCCTCCAATGTGTTGAGAATTCCGTCTAAGATGTTCGTCATGGCCTTTCTGAACCTAACAGAATCTGCCTGTGATGCATCGTAGAATCCCTGGCCTGTGACTATTGAAAAATACCATCTGGCGAAGTCATATCTATCCCCCTACTGGATAACACCTCCCTCAACCAAAGTCAGTTGAGGTATGCTCATCAAAGCCCCTAAACGGAGAACAACTCTCGTCTGATAGATGCGAGCCTCACCCCAAGCATGGTTAACTGCCTCCACTCTAGCCATAATATCAGAAGCTTGCCCATAGGCATGTGCAAGATCTTCCATGAACTTTCTTGTTTTTGTATGCACACTGGCAACCCACTTGTCTGTCTGATGTGCCATTCTCTTCAAATCTTCTAACCCACTGATTGACTCCTTGGAAAACTCAGCCGGAAGCTCAATTGCCAGATTTTCTTGCCCACAAGGACGGGACAAGTGCTGCACGTAGCCAATCAGTGTCTTGTGCTCTACCTTCAACCTTTTGTATTTGCCCTCAACATGGAACAATCTATCCTTGAGTGCTCGATAGGAATTATTGCACTCCTCTACCACTTGTGCTCTAGTAGGGCGGCCTAGTTCCATGGTTGTCACAACATTTTTCTTAGGAACGGCCTCGTCCCTATCACATTCTACCCGTGGAACTGCCATATGCAAGGTTCGGGATCCATCCTCATCTGTGGATATTTTGGAGAACTTCCTAGCCTTTTTCTTTGCTGGAGGTGCGTTGATCCTCTGTAACAACTCCTCCATTTCGGCTGCGGGATAGGACTCATCTACAGGATCACGCCTCATCCTATCCCTTAGCCACTCTGGCACCTCCTACCGCATGTCTGATATAATAAAAGGCTGTTCCACCTCGGCCTCTACCTCGTGAACCTCCCTCTGCCATCGTTCTGACGAGGCTCACCGTCATCAATAGGCTCAGTGTCTCCTGAGCTCTGAGCATCCTGATCTGAAGTAGCATCACCCTCGAGAGTTGCCTCAATTTCTTGCTGAAACTGAGTATCAGTAGCCGTCCCCTCATCTGTCTCTTGCTGATGATCTTCTTGGGGCATGTTGATACTTTGACCCACTGATTCTCTACTAGGTGGTTGACTCTCCACTCGCACCGTTTGCTCTACATCCAATCTCTCCCTTTGATCAACAAACAACGACACCTCCTGTAAGCTTGGAGAATGTGTCCGCGATGGCGTATGCATGGACTCCTCAACTACCAAAGGCTCAGGTCGAACTGGCTCCTTTCCTCTAGGCTCTGGAGTTGGATTACTCCGTCTCCTCTGATTAGTTGCTAGTAATCTGCTGTCTCCCATCAAATTGTACGTGAGGGGAATTGACCTTCCCTTGAGTCGGCTGACGTGCCTCTCTACCCAACTCCGTGTAAATGTCAAGACTGGGATACAAAGTGTATCCAAGTCAGTGATATCTGGCTCAGACCAATCTGGGAGTGGTAGAGGCGTATCTCTTAGTGTCTTGTAGTCAGCCTATACAACGTTTATGTCTTCCTCAATTTGATCTGGTACTGGGATGATCTCACATTCCCTGACCATCACCAACGGTATCCGAGAGAACATTCTCTTTCTGACTTTGATTTCATCCACTGCACTTGCCCAAAAGTCCTCGATCTGCACCTTATGCCTGAACTCCTCTCTCAATATCCACCTGATGTTTCTGTGGGGATCGTAGTAATGCCTGTTGGTGTGATAGGAAAGGTGGAAGAATTGGAGCTCCACTTCTGCCTCTTTTGCTGCTTGCAGCGATGGGCAGATTTCATCTGAATTTCCCATGGTGATTGGGAATTGGAGTCCACCTTTCTTTTTCTTCTTCTGAATCTTATCATAGGCAATCGATTGCTTAGATACTTCCAACATCACTATCCTGTTTGTAAGATACCGAGGCAGTCTGTATGGATAGGAGGAAAATCCTTGCAGCCGTATGTAGGTGAATTTTGGAAATTGGATAAACCAACATCTGAATTTCTCAATCATTTCTTGTGCCTCCCTTGATATTCTGTGATGGGTTCTCTGCTGCAAGGTCCTTATTATGTGCATGGTAAAGGCATCATTGACCCTTTTGTAATTAGTTGTGCTTGTCAAATGCAACTGTGGACAAGCCTCATATATTTTAAACTGACGGGAACCGCAACCGATTGGTTCCTTGTAGGAGATTCCTCTGTATCTCGTCATGCGAGCCAACATATAGACAAGGTAGGAGCCCATGTAAAATGTCTTCGTTCTCCTCACGCCACGAAGCTGCTCATGTATGCTATCACTGATCATCAGTGCCCAATCCATGTAATCTTTTCCTTCTAACACCAAGTTGACAAAATAGAACATCCAAGGTTCAAAGATGAACGCTTGGGGGCATCCTCCAACTCTGCTTAACATCATAATCAGATCACCAAACTCCCGCCTCAAATCCTCTGAGACTATCTGCTTGGGCAATTTTGTGCGAGTCGGCTTGGGTTTAATCATCCACCTAGTATTTATCAAATCAGCACATCGGTCTGTGGTGGATGAGTACATCTTTCCAGCTCTCTCTTTTGTCTTGTAGATCATCTTCTCATGGACTGGAATCCCGAATGCCTCTCCGATTGCTTCAGGTGTCAGGTTAGCCAGCACCTTGCCATCTGGCGAAGTGACTGTCCTCTATTCTGCATTGTAGTGGTAGGCGCATTCCATGATGAGTTCTGGACACCGGATAGCTGACAGAAAGTTGGCAGTTGCATACAGCCCACTTCTGACAATACTGTGCGAAGTCACTGATGGGTGATGGCCTCCAGTCCCCAATATCCTTCTTCTGAATGCTTCCATGTTGAATGAGCCTAAGTTCGTGTCAGCTAGCCTGCCGAGCTTTGATGAAAATTTGGATTCTGGCAAGAATGACTTGCCCAATTTCTTGATCACAGCCTATCTGGACTCGGTGTGGTTGTTTCTGCCTGCAGCTCTTCTGCTTGATTCAGCCATTTCTCAATATTGTTTACTTCGAACGTAGAGATTTCTGTATTTGCAGCAAGCTCAGGACTTCTTTTAAATTAGGTACTTTCCTCTGGAATAAATGCTTTCCTTAAGAATGCAGCCCTTGCAAACTGAAACAACTCTATTATTTACTTCGAATTGAGATGAGCTCAGCTTCAGCCATACCTTCGACCAAAATCACGGCCAAGCTGGCGACGATTTGTACCTCTGTAGCTATGACTCGACAAATTAAGAAATTAGCACTTCCATTAATGGCTTTAAGCACGCAGGTGTGCCAACTTGGCCTCCGAGCTCTCTCATTCGACTCTTTAGCAATTTGCAACCTCCTTGAGGGGTCGTACTTTTCCATGGCCAATGACGTATTTTGCAGTGTATTTGGTAGGGAGATGAAGAGTTTCAAGATCTGCCAACTGGTGCAGATTCTATGCGCCGCTTTTGAATTCATTTCCCTCACTTCCCCGGTTGCCAACACTTGTCGCCGGGGTATGAGATCAAACTTCTGGAATCCCATGGATTCATCACCTCGCATGACATGTTGTTGCGTTGATTTTCAAATATTCGTGTTCATGCAACAGAACAATTTTTGAATATTTGCTAGAATCGGTGATCTTGTCTTCGCTTTGGCAAAATTATCTAGCTCAAAACTTCTAGCGAAGTGCCTCTCATTCATTTTGTTCGTTTGCCTTAGAGAAATTTCTCAATTTTGCCTTAGGAATTTTATTTAAAATAGGCACTGGGCAAAATATCCATCGAAACGATGTGGACATGGCGTGGAGTAAGCTTGAATCACTTCTGAATTGCGAATGTTTAATACCCAAAAGAGAAATCTTTCCAGAATCCATCGTTTTCATGTGTATCTGGACGAAGGGGTACTTTTAATTTTTATTATTTAAAAATAATAAAAATGGCTAATGTTTATTTCTTCCCTCGGGATGCTCTTTCACTCCTTGCAGATTTCAATCTTTTATACTGCCCTTGGCAGAATTTTTCGCCAATTTTTCACGGAAAGATTTTCCCTCTGAAGATCCTTCACCAACCTCACCGGGAATTAAGCACCATTCTCTGGGCCTGGCCTCTTCGGCACCCTCTAGAAAATACCTTAGGAATTATTTAAAAATATAAATTTTATCTCTGAAGGGCGCATATAGCATGTCATTCTTCCATTTTATTCCTTAGGCAATTCCACGCCTAGACTTTCTTTTCTCACTTAGCAATTTTCATGCCTAGGCCTTCTTTCATACTTAGCAATTTTCATTTTTATGTCCCCACTCACTAGGCGCATTTCATGATGTGAAGAGGAAAAATAAATAATCCTTGGTCCTTTTTTAAAAATCACGCCCCCTTAGCATTATTTCTCCCCCTGGCGCCTGATGACTCTTCACCTTCCTTGAGTGCATTTCACAAAATAGACTTCCACCTTCAAGCGCATTTCACCTTCACCACTTAACGTTTTTATCTTTCACCTTCTACCTTTTACTTGGGGCGCAAATGCCATAGAGAATTCTCACGCCTAGGGTGACTCTTCACCTCCTTCTGGCGCATTTTGACTTGTGGACTTCCATTTTATCCATGAGCGCAACTTACATTTGCAAAGGAAGAACGCCATCATCTTGTGACCCTTTAGCTTCCTTAGGCGCATATTGGCTAGGCTACTTCCATGTTTGAGTGCATTTTGTATGTGGACAAGGAATTCCGTCCCTCTCAAATGACTCTTCATCTCCCTTAGGCGCATTTGCTAGTGTGAGAGGGAAACTTCTTTGTTTTAGGCGCATATAGGGGTGTCAGGAGGAAAATACTATGACCATGGTGACTTTTCACCTCCCCTTGGCGCATTTAGCCTTGGCAACTTCCTTCCTTGAGCGCATTTTACTATGTGAGATGGAAAATCCACGCCCTAGGTGACCTTTCACCTTCCCTTGGCGCATACAAGCGTATAGACTTATACGAAGCATTTGAGAGTGCCGGAAATTTGATGTCTGCCAGTGGAATATTTCCGCCTTGGGTGACCTTTCACCTTCCCTAAAGCATATGGAGATTATGAGGAAGATTCCGCCAGCGGAAGATTTCTCCTCTGGGAGTGCATTTCATCACATCAGGAATCTCACGCCAGGATTTTTTATCTTTATTCCTCTGCGGTATGGGGTATTTGCACATGGCCATGGATTTTATAGGTTTCCAGCATGCCTAAGGTGACCTTATTTTCTGCCGTCAAACCCACAGAAAAGAAGAGGTTTCGTGCATTCCATCATTACAGGCTGGGTGGCGTGATTTTCTATTTAGTTTTGCTATCTTGTTCATATCGCAGCGCATTACGTAGCGCATCCATTTTACTTTCTTTTTTTATGATGAGGAATTGATCAATTTCCGTATCTCTGTTTGCTTTGAAATTTGTTCCAGTTGCTTTTGATGCTGTGAGAGACTTGTTCATACTTGCTTCTGGTGATGATGCGCTATTTTTAGCCATTTGCTAACTTACTAAAAATAGTAAGTATTCAGATCGTGCTCAAAATTTGCCAGTAGGTAGCCTGAATGATGCTGATCATGGTGGCGTGCTTCGTTTTGACATCTCTGCATTCTACTTCATCTATTTTTAGACATGGCATGGGAAACCCTAATCTGACTTGCATGCGCTCCCGATGGTCTCCGTTGGGCTCTGACTGCTGGACTGAAGTGTTGGGTAGCTGCTGGGATGGTACTGCTATTTATAGTAAGTGTCCGGAAAGTGGTCAACCGGATGTTGGACGAGTTTGCATGTCATAGTGCTCGTGGGATCTCAAAAACCTAGAAAAACCCAGAAAACTGGTCAAAGTTCTGGCACTGGCTAAAAATAGTAAGTCCTTGAAAACTGATCAGATCCACTTGCATGTCATATCACTGCGAAGCTCTCGCGAAACCCAGATGGAATATCCGGACATGCATTGAAAATTCCTGCATGCAAACCCTAAAAATAGCCTCGGAAGACTGAACTTTGAAAGTCACCATCTCGGCTTGCATGCTACATCATCGCAAAGGTCTTGGAAAACCCAGATCAATTCTCTTGTCATTTATTGGAGAATTGCTTGTCTAAACCCTGAAAATAGCCCCTGAAGGCTGAACTGCTAAAAATAGCTAGTTGTTTGAATCTGTTCAAATTTTATGTGTAGTCACTTTGAAGTTGCCTGAATGTGCTGAAGTAGTTAGAATCCCGAAATCCTGAGGGACAAGCCTCAAATTAGGTACTTACTAAAAATAGTAAGTTGTCGGATTTCAATGAGATTTCAGGGGGATTCTGCCTTGAGCTTCCTGAATGTGCTGCTGCACGGATTTCACCTTGATAATCTCAATTTGACCCAAAACAAGCTTGAAGGATGGGAACCCTAAGTTAAAATGAACAGCCATTATTTCAATAGGTCAAGATCGGACATCCACAGGAAGAATGAAAGATCGGAGATAGAGACCTTGAGAATCAAAGACGAATGGAGCAAAATTAGAGTCCCCATCTTGGATTAGAATTGATCATATGAAAAGATTACAACAATATCTTTTAACTAGGAGAATAACTGCAAAAGTGAGAATACCTAACTTTCATTGATATCGGAAGATATGATATATACGAAAAGTGTCAGAAGTCCATGACATTCTCATAACTTACATCTTCATTATTTCAACCTCCCTCTTTAACTGGAATAACTTGAAATTGATATCACTATCTGATGTCGGAGATATGATATCTTGAGAAGTGTCAAAGTCCGCAGCATTCCATACACATCTTCATTATGGTATGTGCACTGACATCAAGTCTCATGATGTCTACCATAATTCATGGCATATCCACGGATATAATCATCCACCATGATTATCTATTTATAGATCACAATGATCTTCAGATATCAAGTCTCATGATATCCATCAAGGTATCTAAGAGATACTATCATGACATGTCCATAGATATCAAGTCATATGATATCTATCATGATAGTTCATCATTGTAGAGTCGTCCTTTACAGTAATAGTCTAAAATTAATTCGTTATAGAAGATCGTCACGCTTCATTAGTACACCGCAGAGATAGGCCCATAAGTCGTAGAGTCACACGCTGACAAAGAGTTTACATTAAACATCTTTATATATTAGTACAATTTATAAACAATTTGTATTTCAAACATAAATAACAAATTACATTTCAACCATACCAAGTTTCTTCTTGAAGTGCTCTACCTTGATCCGGGAGAGAGGCTTGGTGAGAATGTCTGCAGTTTGATCATTTGTACTAATATACTCCAACTGAATCACTTTCCTTTCCACCATATCTCTCACATAATGATAGGGGATCTCAATGTGTTTAGATATGTCATGAAAGACAAGATTCACAGAGAGTTTTATACAACTCTGATTATCACAATGAATAATCGTAGGATTCAAGGGCTCACCAAAGAGTCCCACAATCAATTTACGAAGCCACACTGCTTCTCTTGCTCCCATTGAGGCTGCAATATATTTAGCTTCTGTTGAGCTCTGTGCAATTGACGATTTTTTTTGCAAATCCAGGAGATCATAGCCGATCCCAAACTAAAACAGCATCCTGATGTGCTTTTTTGATCCGTTACACTTCCAGCCCAATCTGAATCAGAGTACCCATGTAAATCTAGTGGATCATTCTTGTAATGAAGACCATATCCAATGGTGCCTTGAAGATATCTAAAAATATGTTTTACAGCCATCAAGTGAATTTCCTTGGGTTCACACATGAACTGGCTGAGGGCATTCACAGCATAGCAAATATTAGGTCTGGTGTTAACCAGATACATCAAGGATCCAATCATCTGTCTGTAAAGGGCCGGATCTGCACATTTGGATTCTGCTGCTGCTTCTTTCAATTTGTGAAGGTTGGTTTCCATGGGTGTAGACATTGGTCTATAGTCCAACATTCCAAATCTTTTCAGAATGTCAATAGTATACTTCCCTTGATTTAGTATAATACCTTCTGATTTCTGCCATACTTTCAAACCAAGGAAGTAGTGAAGAATACCCAAGTCTTTCATGTCAAATTGAAAGATTAGATCTTGTTTCCCTTGAGCAATGAGGTGATCTTCTCCTGTTATTAGCAGGTCATCAACTTATAAAATAATTATAAGCTTATCACCTTTGATTACCTTGAAGTATAGATTGGAGTCAGCATCATTCTTGGAAAATCCTAATCCCAAGAGATAGTTGTCAATTCTTTCATACCAAACCCTGGGAGCCTGTTTAAGTCCATAGAGAGCTTTCTTGAGCCTGCACACATGTGAGTTAGATTTATGTATCATAAAACCTTCAGGCTGTTCCAGATAGACTTCCTCTTCAATGGTTCCATTCAGGAAGGCAGTTTTCACATCCATTTGATGGATCTTCCATCCTTTAGCTACTGCAATGGCTAATACTGCTCTTACTGATGTATAACGGGCAACAGGTGCAAATGTTTCTTCATAATCAATGCCTTCCTTTTGAGAAAAAACCCTAGCCACGAAACGTGCTTTATGTTTTTCTATACTGCCATCAACAACATGCTTGATTTTGAAGAGCCATTTAGAAGAAACAATAGATTTCTCTTTTGGTCTAGGCACTATGTCCCATACATCATTCTTTAGTATGGACTGGTACTCCTCTGTCATTGCATCCTTCCAAGCTTGATGTCTGAAGGCTTTTGTAACACTGGCAGGTTCAGAGTTTATGATGTTGTTCATTAGGGCAACATAGCTAGAGAAATGTTTGGGTCTTTTACTCTCCCTAAACGTTCCTTTAGGTGCTGCATGATCCTCTGCTTCTTTGATCATCTTCCTTGCCCAAAGTGGTCTCTTTTTTCCAATGTCATTTGTGTCCTCATTTGAAGTGGTAGGAGGTTCAAGTGGCATTTCCTCAGGATGCTCCCTCTGAATCTCAGGAGTAGGTTCCATTTCAGGTATCCTAGGGAAATAGGTTTCTGTCTCACTCGTACTTCTTTCCCTCTTGAATGCAATGTCTTCTTCGAAGATGACATCTTTGCTCAACTCAATTTGTTTCTGCCTGGGTATGAATATTCTATAAGCTTTGGAGGTTTCACTATAACCCACAAATACTCCCTTCTTTCCAGAAGGTTCTAGTTTGGATCTCTTCTCTTTGGGTACATGAATATAGACAGGGCAGCCAAAAATCCTAAGATGGCTAATGTCAGGTTTTATGCCGATAAAGGCTTCTTCAGGAGTTTTGTTATCAAGATGAGAATGAGGATATCTATTTGGATATAGACAGCAGTCCTAGAGGCTTCTGCCCAGAAAGATGTTTCAATGTTTTGGTCTAGCAACATTGCTTTGGCAGCTTCTACAATGGTTCTATTTTTTCTCTCAGCAACCCCATTTTGTTGAGGATTGTAGGTGATAGTGAATTCCCTCTTAATTCCGGCACTCATGCAGAATTCTTTAAAGATCTCAGAGGTACATTCTTTTCCATTGTTTGTCCTTAAGGTTTTTATTTTCTTTCCGGAGAAGTTTTCAGTGAGGGCTTTAAACTCTTCGAACCTTTTGAGGATTTCTATTGACTCTTTGCATTTAAGGAAATAGATCCAGATTTTCCTAGAGAAGTCATCTACAAATATAACATAGTATAGAAATCCTGCTTTAGAAGGTACAGACATGGGTCCACAAAGATCAGAGTGAACCAGTTCTAATACATTAAGGGTTTTACTTAGGCTATTTTGGAAGGATCCTTTAGTATTCTTTCCTAGGGCACAACCTTTACAAGTTCCCTCATGAGATAGTTTTAGCTTGGGTAAGCCTGTAACAAGTTTTTCCATAGAAGGTAGGGCACGGAAATGAAGGTGACCTAGTCTTCTATGCCAGATTTCATTAGAATCAATAGTGTCAAGGGTAAGGGCTTGTTTAACCTCAGTGCAAAGTTTGTAAAGGTACCCTTGTCTTATGCCTATAGTATGTGCTTTCTTGATAGTTGAGTTTTTAGGCCATACTAGAACTTTACCATCCATAAATGTAACTTTGTAGCCATTGTCTTCAAGGGCAGAGATGGAAATAAGATTTCTCTTAATTCCAGGTACAAATAGGACTCTAGTGAGTTGTAGAGAAGTCCCAGATTTCAACTTGATAGAGCATGTTCCAACCCCTTTTACAGGGTATGTAGAATCATCCCCGATGGTTACTTCTTCATCAAACTTTTCAGTCATGGAGTCTAGGTGTTCTCTGAACCCTGTGATGTGTCTGGATGAACCACTATCAATTACCCAATTTTGAGTGTTGTCAGATACTTGATTAGAAAAGGCTGTGTAAAACACAAGGTTCTCAGTTTTCTTAGGTTCAGCCACTGGTTCCCTAATAGTTTTTCTCATAAGTGAGCCTAGTTTATCTGCTCTTGTAAGATGATTTTCAAATCTGATCACAATAGACATTATGAAGAATGTGATGTGAATTAGATTTTAGAAAATACGAATTTCTTTTGAGCAATCTGATTTTAGATTTGATTTGGATTCGCACAACGTGGCTCTGATACCATGTAAATGTAATCAAATCTCTTCTCAAATGGGATCCTAAGACAACACTAAGATTAAACTAAGGCCAGAAAAATCTGTATAAAATTTCTAAGACAAATTATATTTATCTTCTATGTTCAGATTTTCGATTTCCAGATTTCGATTTCCAGATATGAACTTCTTATTAAATGTGCTGATTGTAGAACATTGTCCGATTTCTATGTTTGCATATCGAATGAGGAACCACCATAAGTAAGGAAGGAGACTGCCCCTAAGAGGCGCGCCTCATGAGAGGACGTGTCTCCACGAGTGGAGGCACGTCCACTCATGGGACGCGTCCTTTAGGGTGCGTGTTTAACAACTCATTTGTTATGTATATACTCACAGGTATATAATCTTCTATATGATGGCGGATGACATAAGAGAATTCCGATTTCACATGAATGCAAAATATAATATCACGGGAATGATCGAATTTATATGAATGCTCATAATTTCGATTTTAAATGTTTCCTTTAGAAATATCATAACATGAATGATAATTTCGATCACTCATGAATGACAATGATACTTGCATCACTGTCATTCATATCTGACCGAAGCTCTCATCCATTAACAAAAGGAATTTAAATATAAGATATATTGTAACTGGGTTTTAACGTATATGCTTAAATTCTTGAGCATAATTGTATGCTAATTATTTTGGGTACAAATTGCAATATTATGTTAAGTTTGTCAATGAGATTGCTTGTCATATTAAGTGCTGTTCATATCATTCAAACAAACACAAAAAGTGATTTCAGTCAGTCTATTGTCAAATGTTTGACGAAATATTAGTATAATCAAAAAAGTGAAATTGGGAAAAATTTTGCATACAAAATTGCCTTGGGATATTTCATAAAAAAGGGAATAGCACAAGAGTGGCATATGCAGAGAAAGAACTTGTTGGGTCACTAGGATTTGTTGGAAAGCTTGAGATAGGCGAATCATTGGTCATGTGGAGAGCTTTGTTGCAAACTAAGACAATTGAGGAACCGGCATAGAGGAAAAGTTTGTTCAAAACAATATTCAAATCAAGAGGGAAGTGTTGTAAAGTTATCATTGATAGTGGTAGTATAGATAATTTAGTTTTTGAAGAGATGGTAAGGAAGTTGAATTTGAAGAGGATGAAACAACCAAACCCATATAGGATTGCTTGGATTCAAGATGATCACAAGATACTAGTAAGTGAGCAAAGTTTGGTGAAATTTCACATAAGATCATATAATGAAGAAGTATTGTGTGATAGTATGCCAATGGATTGATGTCATATGTTGTTGGGAAGACCTTGACAATATGACATGAAAGCAGTATTATCCATAAAATGAACTTTGATCGGATAATATTAAATAATTAAATTAAAATATTCCCTTTTTGCTTGACTTTAGCCTACAAAAATAAAATAGGCTAAATAGCCTGTAATGTCCCCAATTTCGCCCTATGCTCTGCATTTGGATTTAGCCTATTTCTGGAAATCCGCAGGCTACTCAGATGTGCAAATTAGGGTTGCCTATTTTATAGGGGTTCTAAAGAAGGTTTGCATGAACAAGGATTGTGGATTTTTCTTGGGTTTTCAGAGAGCTTTGCAGTGGTATGACCTGCAAAGGCATTGGACATCTTTTCAGAATTTACTATTTTTAGTAAGTTCTATTTTTGGCAGTGCCATCTTGGGCAGTAGCATCAACAGTCAGCTCAGTTTCCATTTCGGGCAATGCAGTTTGGAGCATAATTCGCTTTCAACATTTTGAAGCCATTTGGTGAAATAATATATTTCAAGGCATTAATGTTTTAATTTCAAGTTGACCCCTTGGCCTAGCTCATTAACTTTAAGTTGTGTTTACAAGGTGGCCATGAAGGGGGACGCCTTCATGAAGGAAATATTAAACATTTAATAAAGTTTATTTATGCTTTGAAGTGGCCGCCATTCTAAGAGGGATTAAATATTTGTGAATTATAAAATATTTCAAAAAGGGAACTTTTGGCGTCCCATTCTTGGAGGATTTTTGGGAATTTGTAAAGTCACCTCTTTTTCTATAAAAGAGAAGTCTTGATCCAGCTTTTGATATCTTTGGAAAATATTGTAAAGTTATGCTGCTGGTTTGAAAACCAAAAACGGCTAAGGGAAAGCTTAGCAAGTTTACTCCATTCTTCAGGCTTGAAAGTATGGTTCCCTAGATGGTGATCTAAGAGTGTACTTCATCCAAAAGTACATATTGAGCATTATTGTGGAGTTTTGGTGAGGTATTTCCAGTTTTCATGTTGCTGGTTATTATTTGGCTGAAAGAGATTTTCATATACAACTTTTGTTATGATTTTTGTTTGCTTATGGGTATTGTTTCTATCCATCTATATGCTAGAGGTGCCCCTTTTGGTGCAAGGACAAAATTTAATATGAAGTGGTTGATTTTATAAGTGAGGTCGACCCTCTCCTAGGGCCGTACCATTCATTTATTACTTTGGAATGTGTGTTGGTTGTCTTTGTTGAGTTTGAAGGTTGGAAGGTGGTGGTTTCTTGGTCGCCTAGCTATAGAAGAGAGACACTTTCAGTTTGGTTCAATTCTGTGGAGTGTGGTAAGAGATTTGACATTTTTGGTGAGATGATGTTTGCTGATTCAAACTTTCAGTTTGCTGATTTTATATCAGAATTATTTCAGTCTTTGATTTCAGTTTTTTCCTTCAATAATTGAGAGAAATCTAGAGTGGGAGATCTTCTATTTCTTGGTGCTTCAAAACTATTGTAATTTTCATGTAATTTGCAGCACTTCCTCATTTTGTAAAGCTAATAACAGTAGTACTGTTTCAGTCTGTTTAATTGCTGCTTATTTGTGTTTAATTATCACATTGTAACCTCTGGATGGTTTACCGCCAGTGTGGAAAAAAGAACTTGCTAATTCTCTCATTGTACCCACTGGAAAAGTGGTGAATTCCCACTCATGAGTGGATGTCTGCCGCAGCGGATGAATTGTTTTATTTGTAATTTCATTCGCCCCATTGTTTAGTGGAAGTGTGGAAAGTCTTTTATGGCTGGTTATCCGCCTAGGTTCATTTCAGCTTTGTAATATGTACTCCGCCATATGTTAGCACCTCGCCTTCTAAAAGATCTCGTGTGCACATTCTTGGTGTTGAGTTTAATTCCTCTCATTCAATTGTAATCATTTCAGTTATTGATTAATTAGATCCTAGGGATCCTCTGACCATATGCCCGCCCCTCCTCCTTAAGTGGTTTTAGGGCGCATTCTTGGTTAGAGTTCTTTTCCACATCGTTTTGGTTTAAAGCTAACCTTAACGGGTGCATGATTACATTGTAATTGTCATTTAAAATCAAGAAAAAATTGAGAGGGTATCTTTCATAGCCACTTCGAGTTACTCCTCAAAAGGGGACATTACAACCAAGCTGGTGGAGAAGGAGATTGAGCAAACCAAACACCAATTGGTGGAAGCTACATAGATGTTGAAGGCGGTGAGGGAGCGTGGATTGGTAGCAAACCACCACTTGAAGCTACATAGAAAGGAGGTCTACAAGCTTCGATAGCTCTAATCCTCGACGTCCATCCCCACATCTTCTATACATCCAAGGACATCTTCTCATCCCACTTCTCAATATGTAATGTCCCTTACCTGACTTTGCCCTAGAATTCGCTTGTTGATTAGATTTAGGGTTTCTTATTTTTTCAAATGAATGTTCTCTTTGACTAAGTAATCTTGGATTGAAATCTGCATTTAATATTTCCACATGTACATATATCTGTTAGCATTAATATCTAAATATCCAAATATAAATATAATCACAAATCAATAATAAAGACATAGGAGGAATGGCATGGGTAGTGTGACCTTTTTCACACATCACCCCATACAGATGGGGACCCCCTAATTTTTGCTCCATTCTGGTCTTTTGGCTTTGGTTAGTGCGTCTCTCTCTCTATCTCTGGTCCTTCCGGGGATGTCCTGTCATTTGACCCAGGTGGAAATATTGTTCAAGTCTGTGAAATTAGGGTTCTCATCCTTCAGGCTTATTTAAGGTCAAACTGAGTTATAAAATTGAAATCCAGGCTTAGTACAGCAATCACAAAGCTTCCGGCAGGGTCCCATTAAAATTTTCACTGTATTCCGACAACTTGCTATTTTTAGTAAGTATTCAATTTGGGGCTATTTTGTCGAAATTTTGGAATTCTGTCAGTTCCACCACATTCAAGTAACATCAAGCTGCTTGCACGTAAATTTTGAGCCAGATCGGACAATTTGCTAGTTTTAGCAACTCGGGCTTCGAGAGACATTTTCAGGGGTCAAACATATGATTCTTCATTGCATGTCTGGAGATTACTTCTGGGTTTCTCGAAACCTTCGCAGTGGTGTAACATGCAAACCAAGACGATCACTTTCAGAGTTTAGCCTTCAGAGGCTATTTTTAGGGTTTGCATGCAGTGTTTTTCAACGCATGTCGGGTTTTTCTTTATGGGTTTTTCGAGAGCTTTGCAACAATGTGACATGCAAGTGGGGAAGATCAAGTTTCGAGGACTTACTATTTTTAGCCAGTGCATGCATGCAGACCAGTTTTCTGGGTTTCTTGAGATCCCACAGGCAATATGACATGCAAAATCATCCGGCGGGGGATTGAGTCACTTTTCAGGCAGTTTCTATTTTTAGCAGGTACACTCTGGCAGCCGCCTAACACTCCAGTTCAGCAAGCAAAATGACATGCGGAAGGAACGAAGTCAAGCGGAGACCGTTCAGGATACATGCAGGTCAAATTAGGGTTTCCACTTTTATAGGGGGTGAAATCCAGAAATTGTCAAAACGAAGCACCTCACCAACATCAGCACGCTTCAAGGTACCTATTGGCAAAATTTGAGCGAAATCGGAGAACTTACTATTTTTAGTAAGTTAGGGCATGGTTATAAATAGCAGGTCTGCACCCGAGGTTGGCATCAGAACGACACTCACGTTATCAGGATCAGACGTTGCAATTTTCAGGCCAAACGGAGCTACTGACGTCAGAAAGTCAAGAACTTACTATAAATAGCAGGTGGCTATAAATAGCAGGCTGACATGTGGGACTGGCGAAACGGGTTCACAAGGCGAAGAAGATCAGATGGTGAAATTTTCGTGCCAAACGGAGCTACTGAAGTCAGAAAGTCAAGAACTTACTATAAATAGCAGGTGGCTATAAATAGTAGGCTGACATGTGGGACTGGCGAAACGGGTTCACAAGGCGAAGAAGATCAGATGGTGAAATTTTCGTGCCAAACGGAGCTATATGGGTCGAAAATCAAGGGACTCTCTAAAAATAGCTTGACTTACCCAAAATAGACGGTGAAGATGAAGGCAGGCAGAGGTATGAAAAATTTTCTAAGTCAAAAACGAAAGCTCCCCCCATGAAATGCGCCCTCAAGTCAAAGCTTACATGTGAAAAACGCCTAAGTGTTTGAGAATGGAAGCATGGCACATCAAATGCGCCCTCAAGTCAAGGCTCACATGTGAAAATTTGTCTAAGTATGGAAAATAAGAGTAAGCTATGTCAAATGCGCCCTCATCTTGAAGCTCCTCCATCAAAATGCGCCCAAGGAGGATGTTGCCTAGTGAAAAAGCGGCTAAGGCATTGAAACAAAAGCATGACACCCAATATGCGCCCATGGTAAAAAATGAAAGCTTGCCTATGTATTTGCGCCCTCAAATGGAAGCTCACCCCCTCATTTGCGCCCAAGGAGGATGTTGCCTAGTGAAAAATTGTCTAAGGCAAAAATAAAAGCACCACCCCTCATTTGCGCCCATGGAGGTAATGAAGTTAAAAACGCCTAAGTGTGAGAAAGCAAAAGCTCACCCTAGCAAATGCGCCCAAGCTAAGTCAAGGAGGGATGAGAAACTTGGAATTTTCTAAGTGGCAAAATGAAAGTAGCCACCTCCATTTGCGCCCTCACCTTGAAAGGATATTGAAGGCCAAAAAAAACGCCTAAGGCATAAAACAAAAGCACAAGGGTCAAAATGCGCCCACCTTCAAGGGGAGACTCTGAAAAGTGCTAAGGCATAAAACAAAAGCACAATGGTCAAAATGCGCCCACCTTCAAGGGGAGACTCTAAAAAGTGCTAAGGCATAGATTGAAAGCTAGCAACATCAAAGGCGCCCACCATGGAAAAGTTAACAAAAAATGCTAAGGCATTGCGAAATGGAAGTGGGCTATGTCAAATGCGCCCAAGCCTAGGTCAAGCAAGCAGAGAATTTCAAAGTCCACGGAAAATAAAGTGAAAGCCTCTAGGCTACTTTGCGCCCAAGGGTAAGGTGATCGCTTGAAAATTTTCTAAGTGGCAAAATGTCTAAGGCAAAGTGAAGGCTTAGCATATCAAGTGCGCCCAGCTGGTGGGTGATTTGAAAATCTTCTAAGACATGAAAATTAAAGGGTACCAAGAAGAAATATGCCCAAGAAATGAGAGGGATTTAAAGTTTATTCCTAAGGCATGGAGATAAATATTTTGCTGAGGGGAAATATACGCCTGAGGGGGGTGAAGATTTAAATTTTCTATCAGGTGTGTGAAGTGAAGAATGTCTAGGGCGTGGGAATTAAAAATTGAATAAGATCAAATACGCCTAAGGGAGAAAAAGGATTTTAATAAAATTCCTAAGTCATGGAAAATAAAACGCCAGATGAATGAAGATGTTCGAAATTTTCCTAAGAGAGATAAATATTTCACTGGAGAAAAGACGCCTTGATATGAGTAAAGAAAATTTTCCAGAGACATTTAAATGAAGTGGACACAGTGACGAAGTTTTATTTCCAAGGCGGAAGCAATTGATATATTTTTCCATGGGTCAAGTAAAGATTAAATGAACCCGTTCAAAAGGCACCCATGGGTTGGGAAGTTAAAAAAATTAATTTCCTAAAGGAAATTTTAATATTTTTAGAGGAAATTCGTTTTGCCTAGATTATTTTCCTAACGGAAATTAAATCTCAGAGGATGGGTTATTTCGAGCAAGCAAGTGATTTTAAATCGCTCGGAGTTGAATATTTTAAGGAAAAAGTTTAAAATGTCTAAGGCAAATTTCATGAAATTAAAGACTTAAATGACAGACATTTTAACAGGTTGGAAATGAATTTAAAACTCCCATGAATTTCTCGAGTTGAATTTAATTAAACTATGCGAGAATTCTTAAATGAAATCAAGTGATTTTTTCTCGCAAGTTGTTTAAATCACCAAAAGTTAACTGGCAGACCAAGAGGAAAAATTCGAATTTTTACAAGGAAGGAATCATTATTAATGGCAACTGCCATAATGACTGGCTGACAACTAGCCCACTACTGCGCTTGAATTAGAAGATTCCGAACGAAGAGAGTGGAAAATTGATGAGGGTGCTAAAAATAGCCCCAGCCTTACTTGGCAGGATTCTTCGAGAAGAATTATTTAAGCAGTCTCTTCTCTCATTCCTCCTCACATTTGTTGAAGTTGCTGAAGAAGTTGTTGAGAGATTGAAATATTTTCGAAGTTATTGAGGAGAGAAATTCTTTGAGAGTTTATTTTATTTCAGAGTGTTGAGTTGCTGAAAGTGCGAAGTGCTGGAGAAATTTTTTATTTGCCAAGACTCTTTCTTTCGGAAGGCTGAGAGTGTGTTGCTGCAATCTCAAAGTTGAAGGTTGAAGTTGTTGCAGATTTCCGGAGTTGCTGGAAGATTTATCTTTTGAAATTGCTGCAAAGCATTGAGTTGCAGAAGTTTATTTTGTGCTGAGGAAATAACCACATTGCTGAAAGTTAGTAGTTGGCTGTGATTTTCTTCGCCAGTCAGAAGTGCAGTCGTTAAAAGCTCCTTTATAAGCTCGAAAGTTTTTACACAGTACGAGGTTTGGAGTTAGATAATTATGCTGAAGAATTTTATTTCCAAAAGCTAACTCCACGTCCGCAGTCGCCTCGAAGGCTATTTATTTTATTATAAATCTGCAAGCTAACTTATTGTTATTCTATTTTGTAGATGGCTGGAGCAAAGGATGTTGCTGGAACAAGCAGAGCCGCAAGCAGAGCTGCAAACACTGAAACGGCCAAGGCTAGCTCATCCCGACAGGCAATGATCAAAAGGCTCGCCAAGTCATTTCTTCAAAAGTCGGCAATTGTTTCCAAGTTGGCAGGGTTAAGTGACACCAACCTCGGTCATTTAATCTAAATGCACTCAAGTCTAGGATGTACGGACTGGGAGGCCATCAACCATCAGTCACGGCACATAACATCATGAAGAGTGGTATCTATGCAGCCGCTGGTTTTCCACTAGCAATTCAGTGCCCGGAGCTAATTATGGAGTGTGCAAACCACTACAAGCCGGAGCGTAGAACCATTGTCTCGCCGGATGGCAAATTGCTTGCCAACTTCACGCCAGATGCCATAGGAGAGGCATTTGGGATTCCTACTGCCGAAAAGATGCTCTACAGATCAAAGGAGAGGGCGGATAAAATGTACTCCACCTCCTTCGAGAGGGTTGCTGCGGTCATCAACAGAGTTTGGATGCAAAAGCCAAAGCCACCTTGTACTAGACTCCCAAAGCAGATAATTGCCAAAGATGTAAAACAGGAATACTGTGACTTGATGATGATGCTGAGCCGAATAAATGGGAGTGCACAAGCCTACTTCTTCGAGCCTTGGATGTACTACTTCATCGAGATCATATTGGAAGGAAAGGAATGTGTTGACTGGGCAAGAATGATCAGTGATAACATAGATGAGCAGTTCAGGAGCCTGAGGGGGACGAAAACCTTTTACATGAGCTTGTATGTGATATATATGCTGGCAAGAATGACCAAGTATCGAGGGATTACATACAAGGAGCCAATAGGCTGTGCACCTGATCAGTTCAAAATCCATGAGGCCTGCACACAGTTGCATCTAGCTAACCCTGCCAGTTACAAACGGGCTAATGATGCATTCACAATGCACATCACGAGGACCCTTCAGCGGAGAACGCAGCAAAGAATATCCAAAGAGGCACAAGCATTGATCGAGGAATACGGATATTGGCTCATCCAATTTCCGAAATTCACTTACATTAGGCTGCAGGGGTTCACTTCGTATCCATACTGGCTACCGAGGTACCCCACCGATCACATTATAATGCTGGAAATATCTAGGCAGTTGATCGCCTATGATAAGATTCAGAAAAAGAAGAAGAAGGGTGGACTTGACTTTCCTATTGCCATGGGAAATTCCACTGAGGTGTGTCCCTCCTTGCAGGCAGCTCGAGAGGCAGAGGATGAGCTGCAATTCTATCATCTATCGTATCACACAGGCAGACAGGATTTTGATCCGTACAGAAACATCCGAATGATACAGAACGTCGAGTACCGACACAAGGCCCACATTGAAGACTTTTGGGCAAATGCTGTTGATGAGGTTGAGATAAGGAAAAGGATGTTTTCCAGGCTTCCCCTCAAATTGATCAGGGAATGTGAGATCATTCCAGTTCCCGACCAGGTGGAAGAGGATGTCAACGTTATGCAACCCGACTATGGTTCAGTTAGGGATACTCCGGTCCCACCACCTGATTGGTCCGAGCCAGAAATCATGGACTTGGACACGCTCTCTATTCCGGTGTTGACTTTCACAAGGGCTTGGGTCGATAGACATGTATGCAGACTTAAGAGCAGATCGATCGCCCTTACTTATAGCTTGATGGGTGACCCAAGGCCGCTATCGGTGAAAAGGGGAAAACAGGTTGCTCAAACACCAAAAGCACAAGTAGAAGTACCAACCCAACCGATACCGTTGAGGATGGAACAAGCATCACCTATGCACTCACAAACTCGGTCTTCGAGTTTGAGAGTGATTTCATTGTTTGCTGATTAGAGGGCAAGATTGGGTGAAGAGCGGGAGCTTGAGGAGGTGGATCAACCCAACATTCGAGAATCAGATAGTATAAGCGTCAGTGTATCCAGGGCTGGCCAACAAGAAGAAGAAGATGAAACAGTGGCTGACACTCGTTTCCAATAGATGTTGGACATGACATTGGAGGAAGAGGAAAACACAGAACAAGGAACCCAAGGGTCCGGAGATACGCAGCTTGTGGAAGATGATGAGCCCGAGCAGAGCAGTGCAAGAAGAGAGGAAGTGCACGAGGTGGAGGCAACAGAAGAGCAGCCCCTCGTCATTTGCAATCCGCAGCAGACGGTGCCGGATTGGCTTTCAGACAGAATGAGAAGAGAACCCGAGGATGATACAAATCCAGCCATCGAGATGGAGGAGTTCCTCAGGAGGATTAGTGCGCCTCTAGAAAAGAAAAGGGCCAGGAAATTCTCGAAGATCTCGACTGATGAGTCAGGCTCTCGCACGCTCCAGGTGGCTGTTCCGAGGGAGGAGTATGATCGAGCCGAGGAGAGGCCCAAGAACTATGTGATCACCACCGTGGAGTTGGGTCGTCCTACGGGAGCCCAAATTGTCGAGGAGTTCGATAACTCCTATCAGGCGCTGAAGGATCAGTTGCTCCGCACGGAAGGGAAGTATAAGAAATTGAAGAAGGAGCACAAAACCTTGATAGGATATGTGCAGAGTCTAGCACGTCTAGGTGAACCGGCAAACCCAATGGTAGAACGTCCACCAAAGCTTCTGAGGGAGTCAGTTGTCGGCTTAGAGGATTTAAAGAAGATGGAAACGGAAGCGGACAAGTGGGTTAGCCATGTTCGTATTGAGACGAGGAAATTCATGGAAGACCTCGCC
Source organism: Sequoiadendron giganteum (assembly GCA_007115665.2). Taxonomy (NCBI): domain Eukaryota; kingdom Viridiplantae; phylum Streptophyta; class Pinopsida; order Cupressales; family Cupressaceae; genus Sequoiadendron; species Sequoiadendron giganteum. The sequence goes on along the minus strand of CM021110.1, from coordinate 103,600,003 downwards.
AATGCTTATCGGCAGGCCTCAAGTATCTTGGCACGGATTGACATGGTGGATCAGGCCTGGGGCGATACCCGAATCTATCAGACGAAGACTGTACTTCGTTTGGGGGCTTTGATGTATATACCTCTGCAAACTTTGGTGGATGGAGGCGTGATTCAGGATGGTGACAGGTATGATTTCACCAGTTGGTACTCCTCGGTGGTCACAGGCCGTGGATTTCACGATGCAGCAAGGTCAGATTCAGCCAGAGTGAGGAAAGCAATGGGTAACATCTTGGAGGGAGTCCTTAATACATTAGAAGCCATATTTGCTAGAAAGTTGGCCCCAGAGGAAATAACTGCTGATGGCTTGAAGGATAAATTGGCTCCGTTCTTCTCAGCTGCGAGGTCGCTTGTCCTAGATGACTTTGAGAATGTCTCCACTTTCTCTAGTATTATTTAGCATACCCAGGACGCCTTAGCGGCATGGAAGAAGTCTTACATCCGACATGGTCAGACGGTAGCAGTCTTGGAGTTCCAGCTCAACCATATTCCACCGATTTCTGCCCAAGAGGTTGAAGCGGTATTGGCTCGGTTGATCGAGTTTGCTATCCAGGAGAAGGCTAATGGGAACGCTCTCATGGATGAGGATCTTCTTGATGATGGTAGTGGGCATTAATTGCTCATTATGATTCTTGCAGGGGAGTGGAGAATATTCTGTGCATTCATTGCCCACTCCTCTCTGTGGCGGTTTTTAGGGCAGAAACCCTAATCAGGGCATAGGTGGCTCAATCTGGGCCCTTTATTGTATTCAGATCTAAACCGTCCATTGAATTGGACCTATTATAAAAGGGGCATCCCCCCTCATTTGTAAATTATTAGAATTAGAATTAGACTTCAGATCAGAGCTAGAGAGTATTGGAGATAGAAGTTAGAGAGTAGAGCTTAGAAGTTAGCTTAGATTGAGGAGGGAAGAAAACTTTCCTTTGAAATTTTTGTAAACGGTTGTTGTGAACACTTTTCATAATACAAAGAGTTTCATTGCTCGGTGATTTCTTCTTTGTTATGAGTAGCTAGCGAGGCCATTTCATCTTTCCAATTCAAGGTAGATAGAGTAAAATAGACGTTTATTTCATGCAAGTAGTTGTTAGCTGTGGAATGTGGTGTTTAATTTGAGCAAGTCTTCCCTCGTCCATACCACTAGCGGACTTGCTGACGGCTGGTTCGCCTTGCGTGGTCAACTTGAGTAATAGCGCTTAACTTCGATTGTGGCTCATATGTCCATATGCATCATTGTGATGGTATGAACATCATGTGTCATGGTTTGAATATTTCTCTCATCCTTTGAAGATTGCACCAACTTTGTGGAAGTTGTCCGAAGGGAGGCAAAGCGGAGTTTGGTTTGAAGATTGTCCGAATTGATCTTCACATTCCACCCTTTAGAAGTAGATTGTAGACTTCCTATCCTTATTCCCTTTAAATTCAGCATTTTCCGAGTCAGTCCAGATACCAGAACAATATTGTCAAATCTTTTATGTCCTAATTGCTTCACAAAATCGAACAACTACGTAAGTCCCCTTGGAATAATCCAGCAAAACACATCAACCAACTGAGTCTATTCGCAATAAAAGGAACCTAGGAGTTGAACATATGAACTTTCAAGCAATCTTAGCATGTGGGACACTTTGATCAAGAGGGAATAGAGTGACCGTTGGACAACTTTATTCTGTGTTGATGTCGTCATAAAAAATGCGTCAACAGGTAGAGCTGCTCGAAGCTATCTATCTAAACCCAAGAGCACAAGCGTCCTATTAGGACAACCCACCCCTTGGCTCCGAGCAATATGAACGTCTCAGAGTGGTGTGCTTAGAGGAAACACTTGTACCTACTTTCTCTAACCGTGCCATCACCTCAAAAGACACTTAACCTACTCAAGGAAGCCAACAGAGCTTATAAGTGGTTCCGTGCCTACCACCCCTCCATGGCCGCATCAGATTGTTAAGTGGAACCCCCACCCCTCCATGGCTGCGGCTGATTGTTAAGTGGGGTTTTTAAGCACCACTTTTCTTAGGCCCTTCCTCCCTAGTAGGCTTGCAAACACTCAGCAGACAATCTTTTAGCAATCAAATACATTTGCATTTATTATTGATTCTTTAAGTCAATATCAACATCATTACCATCATGATAATACTAAAGAAAGCATTACACAAATAATCAGATTAGCAATATGTTTCTTATATTCAAAATATGCTAAATATTATTGCTAAGTGAGTACATCACCTGAGTTGCTATATCTTTCCATGTTTCCTTATTCCCGTCCTTCAACCTTATGCTAAATTGATCATAGGATGAGGACAATTCATAATCTACTTATGTTTATATTAAAGTCATCATTACTTATAAGTATCATTATTGCATAATCGTGTATGTATATATATATATATATATATATACATACTTCATATACATATATATATTATTATTCTTTTTACTTATATCCATTAGTATTCATATATATATGTTTATATAATTATTCTTTCCTTATTCATATATATTCTTTATTCATTGCATATTATTCATTATAAAATTTATCTATATCTATGTATATATACTTGTATGCCTATTAAATAATATATATATATTAAATGGCTCTATATTCCAATGCATAACAATCATTGTTGCTGCTGTTCTGAATTGCAGATCATATTTCTCAATGTTTTTCCCTCTTCCTTATTTTCCTTCCTTCTATTTATACCATTCAAGGTAGGTGACTCATGGGGGGAATGTATTGTTTGGTGAAAGAGGTGACTTTTCATAAAATATATCCCTTTGTTAGATTTAATTGCTGCCTTTAAAGGCTTATTATCACAATAATATCTATTTTTGAAAATAATATATTATTACTAATAATTATGATATTTCAAATTATATACTTATTTTATTATTTTATTTTGATGTTTTATTGAACATATTTTAGCATTAAAGTATAATAATAAAACCAATTTGCTAATATCTTATTATTATTTTATTCTAATGTATTACAATCTTTGATGTGTAATGATTATAATATTTATTTATTATTATTATTTTTGATATTAAGTTATTTAATACTAGAATGTAATAACAATAATTTGCCTATATATTATTATTATATTTGTTATTTCATATTTATATATTTTTATATTGATATGGTACACACTTATTTTATATTTAATATTAATATTGCTATTTATTTTATTTATTAATTTATTTATATTTTAACACTTGGTCTTTATGGTATTGCTATTTCGGGGACATGACACAATAGTTTTGGTTGGGGTTGTCCAACTCCCAGTTTTGTTAGTTATTATCTGGAAAACGACTATCTTTTTGGGGGGGTTGATGTAGTTCTCAATAAATAAATAAGTTATTTTGTAATTAGTCCCTAACAATTGGTAGTTACTGACGGTTGGCATTCTCAACCAAAGTCGGCTTGCTATAAATTTCTTAGTTGTACTCATAGTCGAGGACCACATGCATGGATTTTGTAACTACTGCACATCTGATGAATGGATGAATACAAAGACATATCTTTCTGAAATGTTGTTGCAGGTAATTGTTATATTCTATTATTTATATTTTCTCTTTGTTAATCATTCAAGTAGAATTACTGAGTAAACACATACTACTAGTTAGAGGCCATTAACTATGTGAGTTATATGAAAAAGCACATTTCTCATAAAGTCTTGAAGGGAGTCACTCTTTTGAAGCTTGGAGTCATTGGAAACCCATTGTGAATCATTTCAAGGTTCTTTTTCTTTGACATGGGGCCACATTCCACCAAAGAAACATAAGACTATGGATCTATATAGCAAGCCTTGCATCTTGGTAAGCTATCTAGATGGTGTTAAGGGATGTCAACTTTTCCACCTTGCCACACTTAAGTTGTTCATTAAGAGAAGTATTCACTTTGAGGAGGCCTCTTCAAGTTGTACTCTTGAAAATTTTGCACAATGTAAATTCACATTGGATTCACTTCAGATTGATGACAAGACTCTTGAGAATTAAAATCCTCCAAAGCACATTCTTGATGATAAGGATTACACCCCTAAGGATTCAAATTCACCTAGGCACATTCTTAATGATGAGGATTATTCTTTCTCTACTTTGGCTGATGAGAGCGATGATCAAAATCCACTTTCTTCCTCTCCTAGTCATCATTTTGAGGTTGAAGAATCCCTTCCCAATTATTTGACTTGTAGTCTACTTTGGGCTAGATAGACTCTACAAACTACAAGTGATACTTACCGATCTTCCATGAGGTGATGGCTTTTAACCCTCTTTGTTACTGCGCGAGAGATTCGATCAACCATATAAACATCGACCTCGTCTTGCTTCTACCTTTGCTTATTCCTTAAAGGATCTTTTAGAAATGAAGCTTACAAAATCAATGTTTTGGACACATCCACATATTTGTATTCCCTTTGCTTTTGATCTAGTCTTTTTGGGAAGCATCTAGCATTCATAAGTGAAATGTAGTTATGTTAGGGGAGTATAATCTCTTGGTTGAGAAACATACATGGGATTTGGTCCCCTTTCCTAAGGGAAGGAAGTCTTTTTGATGTAAGTGGATATATCAAACAAAATTTCCAGCAGATGGATCAGTTGATAAGTTCATAGGTTTTTGGCATTAACTTCACCAAGAACTTTGCACTAGTTGCAAAGATGACCTCTATTTAACTCACACTTGCTATTGTTGCAACATATCAATAGGAGATGGAAACCTTGAGAAAGAGATATATATGGCGTATTTGCATGGGTTTTCTTCAAGATTCTTCCATGGTTTGTAGACTTTAGAAATCTATCTATGGCATGAAACAAGCTCCTCAAGCTTAAAATGCCAAGATGGAGATCCAAATATCTACATCTTGCAATAAGATGATTCTCTCCTATTTCTTGTTTTGTATGCTAATCACTTACTAATCATGGGGAGTTCTTCCTCCATTGTGGCAATGAAAACTCCCCTTTGTGATAGATTTACCATGATAAAATTGGGTTTGTTACATTTTCTACGTGGAATTGAGATATCTCAATCTACTTTTGAGATTAATATTGCACAATCGAAGTATGCACTTAACTTGCTCTTGTGATTTCATATGGTTGATTGCTAGCCTACACCGATTCCTTTTCTTTCTAGAGTCACACTTGAGGCATAATGTTCATCATTGTTTGTTAATGCTACTTCATATCAATAGCTTGTAGCTTCATTTACTTGACTCGTACATTAGCTAGCATTTCTTATTCTACTAGCATGATCTCTTAGTTTATGCAAGAGCCCATTGAGTTGCACTGAAAGGCAATCGAGTAGATTCTTCACTACATACATGGTACTCATAGTAATGGGATTCATTATACAATAGGTATTGATATTGACTTGGTTGGGTATATTGATTCAAATTGGGCATGTGATTCTCAAGATTCCAAGTCCACTTTAGGATATAGCTTCTCACTTGGTTCAAGTCCTATCTATTGATGCCATTTGGCTTCAACATATTCTCACCAAGTTTAGTATCTAGTTAAGATGACCATCTATCATTTTATATGAAAAATAAAATGCTACTCAAGCCATATACACCATATTTGTTTGAGTTTCTCAAAGTACAAAATCCATCTAGTTTGGACCATGGACACTTGAACCCATTAGACAAAGGTGAACTTAATAACACCATATCAACTCATAGAAACAATGGCACTCATTTGTTGATTTGATTTGGTAAGAAGGGTCAACATACAAATCAAGCAAAGTGGTCTACTTTCTTACAACTCTTAAGTTTCATTTCCGCAACTAGTCACCATACAATGGGCATCATTGCTTCTCAAACATTTATCCATCATTATGATAATTGACATATCGTCGAACATTTGGAAGCAAACTGAAAATACCTAAAAGAATTACCCAAAATCTGCAGCAAGGCTAAAGAGGATGGAACAACTGATAATAATCTTCAAACCAAAATCTGTTGTTCATAAAATGTTCAACTGCAGCTACTCGTGAACACAAATTGAAATTGTTGATATAAACAATAAATTGAACATAATATTAAGATTGTAGAAATCTTTCTAGAATCATTGTATAATATTCAGATGTGAATGGCAGAATTGATATAAAGCAGCTAGACAGAAGTAAGATCATTTGAAACTGAAAGAGTAGAAATTTGGAGTCTTTAAAATTATATTTTTGCATCCTCAGAAATGCACCTCCCACAAAGCAACTTGCGAACACATCTGGCTCCTTATAAGGTTAAGGCAGTCTCGCAAGGGAATCCTGCAAGTTGCATCAACGGATATTAAAAATCATGATCAAAATCCCACTACATTCCTTCAAGGCTGCAATTAGTCAACAACCCTCCAAACCGGATTCACTCAATCATTGGCAGGTTTAATTTAATTATCTGCAAGACAACAATAAAAAAGAGTATGTTGTGTCAATCTTAATATAAATAAACTAGGCCAAAAGAAAGGCCAACCAAATATACCTCTGTTCAACCTTGTCCCAAGGAGGTTGTGGCAGAGTCTAAGATAGGCAGAAAATAACAATATTCAATATTGTTTCCTGCTGGGTCCCACTTCTTTAAGCTATGATTCAGACTTGTCTTCAACCATTACTAAAAAACAGTCCGGTGATACCAAAGAAAAAACACAACAGCCAATAAGAAGTCACAGCTAGCAGACAAAGGATATTATGTCAAAACCTTGTTGCCAAATATATCTTTCTATCACATTTAGTATGGCTACTTAACCTTGTACGACGTTGGGGAAAAATGAGTGAACAACTCCCACAAGAAGACAAATAACATTTTCAACACTTATCCATTTTGAAAGCTTCATAGTAAATAGTTTCCTGCAGTGTATGGCCAAGTAGGGGAAATGGTACGACCTACAGCTGGAATTATTTCACTAGGCAAACACTGATAAAGTCATCAATAAAATATTAATCTCCATACTGAAAACTATGATAACTGCACTCAAAAGAAGAAACACCAAAACTTAATAATACTGGAATGAATAACATTGAGCGAACACTAAAAATGAAATAAACCAAGCCAATTTTTTTTTCGTTTTTCAGTTGCAAGTTACAAACAATACGCACCCGTTAAGGTTAGTCCAAAACCAAAACGATGCTGAAGCAACTCTAACCAGAATGTACACCAGGATCCCAATGTGGGCAAGGTGTGAGCATTGGTCAGAGGATCTGAAAAGCAGAACAGAGCGGAAGGAACTCTAACCAAGAATGGCGCCAGTGATGGCGAGCATATGGTCAGAGGATCTTAATGGAAATGCTGGTACAAGAACTCTAACCAAGAAATGTGTCGGTGAACGACAAGCATGTGGTCAGAGGGTCCCTATCATCTAGTAAATTGAAAGCAAACTCAACACCAAGTATGTGCTACTCAATCCAATATGGAGATGAGGCGACCATATGGCGGAGATAAATGAAATACAAATGCGATTACAAAATGTAAAGATGAGCATTACAAATCATGATAAAGCAAGATTAAGAACGACTGTCAGTACTACTGTCAGCTTACAATATAAAAGATAATGCCTTGCTATGATCGTGAATCGAGAGTTAGAGAGAGCTGCAATATTAAATATAACTTCCTTCACTGAACAATAAAGATTAGACCCGAAACTATAATTAATAGGACCAACTTCACAAACTGATTTATGACAATCCTGTTTTTCTTATGCATGAACAGCAGCCCTGAAACTCACAATTTTACTCATAACTCACTCCAAACCCATTCAAATTTCACGAGACGAAATGCAATATGACCCTAATAAGATGGCAACCAAGATAGGACACTGAAAGCTAAACAAAAGACTGTATTTAATGCACCAATCCCAAGGCAAATCTAGAAAGTACGGCCCAGCAAGAAGGGCGATTTCACATTAAAAATTCAAAGCTTCTCCAAAAAATCTGCAACTTGGAGAAATGAGTCGCCCCTTACAAACACATAGATTTAGACAATACCCATAATGACTTTTTTTGTATTTTTGGACTTATGAATAAAAACATCAAACTGCTGTAGATGAAAATGAAATTCCAGAATCTCTCTAATATGCATAAACTGATCTACAATACCAAACACTGACTACAATGCACCAACTTCACTACAAATCACTCAAATTACACTATATCACCACTAGTCGCTATCTTGCAAGCGAGAAGCAATGCCAAGCTAGGAGGCTTTCATTCCTCGAAGCAATCCCACAACCAATCTGGCAACATAACATTCCTGTAGACAAAAGATAATGAATTGAGGATCAAAGTCTTCCTTTTATAATTTTCGGTTGACTCTTCTCGAAACCCTAACCTTCTCTTAAGAGTCAAACCCTAATCCTTCAACCAATGGCATCCTTTCCTTCTAGCTGCAATTTTGACTTTTAATTATTAAATTATTCCTTCATTGAAGATGGCGTCCACTTTTGCTTGGGGAATAAATCTTTTAATAAGAAATATAATCAATTCCTTTAATGAGGCGCCCAACCATAAAGAACCTCTTTTAAAAACAACTTAAGGTAAAGTTGCTAGGCCAAGGGTCAATGTTAAAATATAACATTAAACATAACTTCTTCAAAATAATTCAGCTTATCACCTCAAACTGCATCCCGAGGCCAGAATCTAAATACGCCAATTGAATCAGCTGAAGAGTAAAGTCAACTGCCTGAGACCAACCTGTTTACTGCCCAGAATAGAATTTACTAAAAATAGTAAATTCCTGAAGATGCTCAGAATGCCCAGAAGAACATACCACTGTGAAGCTCTCTAAAAACTCAGAAAGAATCCGCCATTGAAACCACCAACTCCGAGCAAGAACTTCCATCAAAATAGGAAACCCTAATTTTACCTTCCAACTAGCCTACGGGTCTCTGGAATAGGCCAATGGTCATTGAAAAGATCAAGCTTGAGACGAGGACATTACAAAAAATCTCACACCCAAAAATTGGAAACCAAAAACTTATCAGTTGAAGCACACTGTCAAATCTTGAATGGAGATGAATTGAAAACTAACTAGGCATTCATCCTCTAGAAGAGAAATCGAATGCAATTTCATTCTTGAAAAATGAAATTGTTTCAAAAAAGCGTGAAGATCCTTTTTGAAAACATTCCTATTTATAACTTTTCTTTTTAGAAAATAAAATAATTTATTTTTCTTTTTGATAATTATCTCCTCAAAATTATAAAAATATTATTAAGGTGTCTTTTTGGTTCATCTTTTTGCACCATGGGTCTAGCGATACTTTATTTAATCACTTAAAACACCCTTTTTAAATAATTAATATAGATTGTCTTTTAGTTACTCTTTTCAAAAACTTAAATTAATTATTTAATGAATTCCATATTTTCGGAAAAGGGATCATGACACACTTGAGAATTGTATTCTTTATGTATCATATTCATTTTAAACAAGTAGAAGAGCTTACTTTACTATCCAATGTCTCTACTGAATATGTAATTGTGCTTCCATATTTGTTCATCCCTTTATATTACAAATTCAAAATAATTTACAAACTAGTTAAGAAAATCTATCTCAGTTTGCAGATTGTTCTCTATGTGACAACATGGACCAGCATGAATCAAGTTCGAATTATGTTCACAAAATTTCATTGGAAGAGAACATTTATATAAAAAGCATTGATATCATGTGCAACCAGATTTTACGACTATGGAAAACACACCTTTTCAAGGTAACTTGGCTTTGGATGACCCCAAGGATTTCGCCCACTTGCATAATTGTGAAGATTTAGTGCCACAACTGCTCGCACACTGAAAGGAATGAAAATAGTTGTAAGTTTGTTATACAAAAAATATATATGTTCATGAATGGTACCAGAACAAATAACATAAGTAAAATGTTATCATGTGGATGTAAATTCCATTCATTTCTCACAATGAGGGAAAATGTGAGCATTTAGATGTAATGGATTAAATTGATGGCTTGTGGATTTGATCATCTACTTTACAAAATCTCACTTCACAATTATATAATATTATTGAAGCTAAATTAAAATGGAAGAAAGGATTGATACAAATGCAAACATGGCTAGCCACAATATCCAAAATCTGTATAACTTGTAGGGTTTGATCTAACGTAAAATATAAAAAATATTATAAAATGCACAAGATTGACTGGTGTTTATAGGTTATAACCTCATCTGAATGATGTTATACACCTTAGTTATCTATTGTGCAATATTGGGAAATAAATTTACTATGTTAGCCTTAAGTAACCATCTTGCACTAAATACATACAAATTAGAGAAGATTACTTGAAGTTGTGTCATTTTCATCTTTATTGTGTTTTATTAAGTTAATTTTGGATGTTCAGATTGATGACGCAGTTAAGGATCAAACAATTAAGATTTAATCAGCTGCTTGTTTCAAAGTGCACAAGAATACATATGGAAATGCGAAGATAAAAAATGAATGAAACATGTGAGTTCCATTTAAATCTAAGAATTTCAGATAAGGACAATCATGGCAGTACTTTAGAATTTTTTTTCAAAATTCAACCATGTTTTGAAACACACATCATAGAATACCAAAACCTAAATACAACTAGCTTTTTGGACCTTTTGGCTACTTCTCCTGCAAGTTGCAATCTTCATCTCCCTTGCAAGCTTGACTTTTGTCATGTCCTCTTCTCAGGAATAAAGGAATTAATTGAAGACTTGTAGCCTATTTTTTTTTCTTGTAGGCTAAGGGGCAAAATAAGGAAAATATTTTAATAATAGTATTTTAAATTGGGCACATTCATCTTTCAAAAGAGAAATATTATTAGAGTAGCTGTCTAAATCAAAGATTATAAGGCTTATGTAATACATTATTTAAAAAGTGTTTTTTAAACACTTAAGAGGGAAAAGGTAAAATCAAATTGAGGGCCCAAAATGAGTGCTTATAAAGAAAAGGCAAATGCTCAAAGCAAATCATCCATTTGTTATTGCTTTAAATTCCATTTTTAGATTTAAGCATTCATGGATGAAAACACTTGGTGTGAGAGATCCAAAAGATAAAACTTCTCTTATTCCCATTGTGGATTTGAAAGCAAAAGTGCAATGTTCCCTTTCTAGCCAGTGGTTTGGGGTTTTGGGGTTAGCCTGTGACTACGGTTCCCATAGGCTAGCGAGATGTTTAGGGAACTCGTTGGGGGAGATTCAAGCTCTTTAGTAGGCGTGATGTTTCATTCCGGCTTATTCAGCTCAATGTTCTAGCATTTGGTTGGCCATTTGAAGGCATTTCGGGAGTTCACCATTGATACTTGCTATTTATAGTAAGTAATATCAGGCTCTATGAAGGCAAACCTGCAGTTGGTAGTGGTGACGAGACACTCTCGGGAGATTATTGCTAGACTTTTGCCAAGAGTTATTGAATTAATAAGTCATGTTACTTTAATGATATTCTATTATTAAAGTGACTTATTAATTTAATGTTATAAAGTTACTTTGATAAAGTACTTTATAACTTGGTTCTTAAATAAAGTAATAGAGTGACTTTATTAAAAGAATTCATTTTTTGGTCACTTGATGAATATTTAAGTGAAAGAGGTGCTTTTGAAGACAAACATAAAATATTAAATTATTATGCAAAGGCAAGTTGGCGTGGGATTTTGAGTGGGAAAGATATTAATATTTTATTGTTGAAAAAGAATACTAATCTTGGGTGTGGATTTGGAAAAGCATAATTAGAGGAAAGAACATTGTTTTCATTATCCAAGTTTATCATTCAAAAACAAAAAACTAAGCACAGGGTTGCAAGTATGAGTTTCAAGCTGATCTGAGGATGGAAACCCTTGATTAGGATAGGATCTATAGGCTTGAGAGACCGTCTAAAGGTTCTAATATGGATGGCTTCACACAAAGACCATCAATCTAAGGATTCACAGATTTACTTAGCATTTACTTTCAACATTTACAGTTTACATCAACAGATTTGAATAAGACATAAGCCATTTTCAGTATTGCATTAGGCCGTACAATTTAGGAAGTAGAAGAAGAGGTTTTGGAGTTTGCAATTAAGCGAATTTCTTCACCTAGCTTGGGTGTTTAGATTTTCCAAAGAATCCAGAGGTTTACATCAGCAAAATGGGAGCATTTAAGTGGCACGTGGGAACTAAGAGGCCATACACATCAAGAGAAGAAGCACATGGGTCTTAAGGAGCAAACAACTTTGGTTTATAGGTTGCAAATTCTTTGTTTGGAGGCATCCAACCACATTCAGAAAATCAGCACCAAAACCACATTGAAAAAATAGCAAATTGAAGCATGGCATCCTTGCATCCGATTGTCGTGATTGTTGTGACTGCCATGTGAAAACCCAAATTCCAAACTATTGCATTTTGACTTATGGGTATATTCTTAATATATTTTGAGTAAATAAAGCTTACTGGGTTTTCAATTATTTATGCAATTTCCCTTCCGATATTGTTTTATGCAATTTCTTGAAATTTTTGGCATTGCCACCAACACCAAAAAAACAAAAAAATAAAAATTTACTAGAAAACTCAAAAAGTCAATTTTGAAACCCCGAAGGGACATCATAGTGGTATTAGAGCACAAAAATATCTTGCCATCCTGTGCGGTTAATTCATGAGTGAGAAAGAACAAACTTATCACAAGGGTTCACGGATGTGGCAACCTCCGCAGGTGCCAAAGGGTGAAACTATCTCAAAGGTTTTAGGTATCCATAATTCTCCAAAGATACCAAGGAGTCTATCTAGTGATAGTGAAAGTATTGTAGGTGCAATGGGAGATAGAGACAAAGCACATGCTAGTTCCATTAGCCTAGATGCCAAGAAAGAGAAAAAGTTTGATACTATGATGGATATATTGGCCGAATTTTTGCACAAGATTATCCAAGTTCCTACTCTTGGTCATATAGGACAACATGATAATTCTAGTAGTTCTAATGCATAGCCTGAGAACAGGCCAAGGATTTCACTCAATACCATATCTAGGCCCTTGCCGCCTACGTTTACATGCAGGGTTGAGACCCCTGTTCATCAGGAACGACCTCTTGAGCAGCCAACAACCATAGTCGATGAGGTTAGGACCAGCCATGCAAAATATACTTCACTTCCTCCTGACATCAAGAACATGTTGACATTTGACGAGTTCTTGAACCAAAGGAGACAAAGGGCAGTGGCAGTGGTAGTTGGCAGACTAGAGACTACAGCACCATAGGGTACTAGGGATCGCCAACAGGGAGTGAGAAAAATTACATTGGAGCATTTTGATGGAGGCCATCGTTGTACCACAAGTGGTTGAGTTTAGAAATTAGATAAATTCCTCTCCTTGAGGCCCATGTCTGAGGAAGAGGCAATCGGGTTTGCTACACTACATCTGGATGGCATAGCTCACGAGTGGTAGTACCACAGATTAGTGACTTTGGGACACAGGTCAATCATATCTTATGATGAGTTCACTAACAAACTCATCGAACGGTTTGACAAGAGAGATCTAGAGGTCTTCTTCCAAGAACTTGCACAACTTAAGCAAGTTGGGTCACTAGAGGCTTATATCTTAGAGTTCCTATCATGTCCTCAAAACAACAATACCATAAAGACCAAGTGTTAAAATACAAATAAATTAATAAATAAAATAAATAGCAATATTAATGTTACATATAAAATAAATGTGTACCATATTAATATAAAAATATATAAATATGAAATAACAAATATAATAATAATATATAGGAAAATTATTGTTATTACATTCCAGTATTAAATAATTTAATATCAAAAACAATAAAAATAAATAAATATTATAATCATTACACATCAAAGATTGTAATACATTAGAATAAAATAATAATAAGATATTAGAAAATTGGTTTTATTATTATACTTTAATGTTAAAATATATTCAATAAAAGATCAAAATAAAATAATAAAATAAGTATATAGTCTAAAATATCATAATTATTAGTAATAATATATTATTTTCAAAAATAGATATTATTGTGATAATAAGCCTTTAAAAGCAGCAATTAAATCTAACAAAGGGATATGTTTTATGAAAAGTCACCTCTTTCACCAAACAATACATTCTCCCCATGAGTCACCTACCTTGAATGGTATAAATAGAAGGAAGGAAAATAAAGAAGGGGAGGACATAGATAAATAGGATCTGCAATTCAGAACAGCAGCAACAATGATTGTTATGCATTGGAATATAGTCATTTAATATATATATATTATCTAATAGGCATACAAGTATATATGCATAGATATAGATAAATTTTATAATGAATAATATGCAATGAATAAAGAATATATATATGAGTAAGGAAAGAATAATTATATAAACATATATGTATGAATACTAATGGATATAAGTAAAAGAATATATATATATATATATATATATATATATATATATATATATATATATTATGCACATTATGCACTAATGATGCTTGTTGCAATTATTAAACCTTATAAGTAATTGTGATTATTTTGATATAAAAATGAATAAATTTATGAATGTTTTTATCTTATGGTTGATCAAGAAAAAAGAGAAAAAGAACATAGTTTGAACATTAAACCATCATAAAGGATATCTTCAGAAAATCAAGGCAAGAATTATGGTAAACCTAGAAAGGGACATTACAGTGGTATCAGAGCATAATCCTGCCATCCTCTGGAAGAAAGGTCAAACAAGAGGATACGAGACATTGGATACTCCTCACAATCGTACACCATAATCTGAATTTCAAAACAAGCAATAGTAGATGCTCCGGTACTAGTCAGTCCAGACTACTCAAAGCCGTTCTACTTATACTCTTTTGCTTCGGAACACACCTGTGCAGCGGTATTGACCTAGAGAACTGAGGAGAAAGACGAGCGCCCAATTGCTTTTATGATTGCACCATTGAAAGAGGCGGAATTAAGATATCCAAACGTGGAGAAGCAGGCTTATGCTCTAGTAAAAGCAGCTAAGAAGTTCAGGCACTACATCCTAAGGAGCAAAGTCCATGTTCCAGAAGCCACGGTGAAAACATTGTTAATGCAGAATGAACTAGGAGAAAGAAGAGGCAAGTGGGTTGCCAGCTTGCAGAAATATGACATAGAGATACAGCCAATGAAGTTAGTCCGAGGACAAGCACTGGCACAAACGATTGCAATGGCAGGACCTGGATTAGTACAGCAAACTTATGTGTTACAAGAAGTGTCCCCCGGGGAATGGTACGATGACACTGTTTACTACTTGTTGAATCACAGGTGTCCTTTTCATTTGAATCCCGTACAAAGAAGGGCTTTAAGAATGAAGAGCCAGAGATTCATGCTGCAGGGATTAGTACTTTATAGAAGAAATCACGAAGGTATCTATTTGAGATGTGTAGGAAAAAGAGAAGCTAAACAGCTTATGGAGCATTTCCACGAGAAATTCGGAACAGGTCACGGAGGGGGTTTGGCCACAGCTCATCAAATTTCAAGGGCTGGGTATTATTGGCCCACACTTTTTAAGGATGCTTATGAGCATGTGAAGACTTGCCACATTTGTCAGACAGCTGCATACAGAGAAAAGAATCGGGCTATGCCCTTGCAACCAGTGATTGAAGTCAGGCCGTTTGCTAAGTCGGGATTGGACTTTATTGGAATGATTAACCCACCGTCCTCGGCACAGCACAAGTACATACTGACAGCTACAGACTATTGCACCAAATGGACAGAGGCTCAAGCCTTGAAACTTTGGACAACAGATGGGGTCATTAAGTTCCTCGAGGAGAATATCATTACAAGATTCGGGTGTCCACATGCTTTGGTGTGCGACAATGGCCCCGCCTTCTCATCATTGAAATTTTCAAATTGGGCATTTGAGTATGGGATTGCACTGAAGTTCTCATCCAACTACTACCCACAGGGGAATGGACTTGCAGAGTCCACCAATAAGAATTTGCTGAATGCTATCAAGAAACTGTTGGATAAGAACCCCAAGGACTGGCACACACAGCTGAGGTTTGCCTTGTGGGCAGACAGGACTAGAACGAAGAATTCTTTAGGAACATCTCCTTACCATTTGGTGTACGGGCAAGACCCTGTTTTCCCAGTTCAATTAAGGATCCCTACTCTTCAGTTTATTCAGGAATATCTAGAAGGAGAAGACTGAGTTCAAGTCAGGTTATCCCAATTGATGCACTTGGAGGAGAAAAGAGATGAAGCATTGGAAAATCTAGCCAAGCATCAAGGAGTTGTGAAGAGATGGTTCGACAAGCAGACCAGGATCAAGGCCTTCAGGATTTCAGATTTGGTTTTATGTTGGGACAAGGCCCACGAAAGAAAAGGTGACCATGATAAGTTCGACAAGTTATGGTTGGGCCCGTATCAGATTTCTGAGATCCTGGGAGATAATGCATTCAGATTGAAAACGCTAACAGGAGAGGATATCCCATTGCCAGTAAATGGGCAGTTCCTCAAGCATTATTTCCAAGCGTAGGTTCCCTCCTGGATCCTACTTTGTACATAGTAGATTAGGTTGTTTTGTTTCCCGCTTTCCCTTTTGGTTTTGGTTTTGGTTTGTTGCCCTTTGGGTTTTTGGTTTTGGTGTTTCTTCCCTTGAGTTGTCCGCTCAAGTGGTTTTGGTTTGGGTTCAGAATGGACTTGAGTTCTGGGGTTTCCCGTTACGTATGGGGATGATGATGTTTCTTCACAGTTTGGTTTACTTCCATAGGGACTTCTATGAATTTATGCAAATGATAAAATGCCAAGGTTGTTTTCCTCTTATTATCATCCGGTTTCGTATAAGCTCGACTCGGAAGTTTAATCAGTTATTGTGTCTTAACACATGAGTCTGAGATTACCGTGTCCTATTTGTTCAAACAAGCTACTTTGAGTCATTTTGATTTCTTGGGAGAGGTTACGGCGGGTGAAAATTTTACATCTCGCTTCAGCGCCACTGCAATTCTCAAACCCATTGGTAGCTTCATTGCTTGCCAACCAATGATGGAATTGACAGAAAATCAAGAAAAAGAAAATATGCTAAAAGAGAAATATCAAAAGAAAGAACAAGAAAAGAAAAATTGTACTTAAAAACATTGGTTTGGGAATATACGAATAACTCCACCGGGGCTATGGACGCCTGGCTGGCAGTGGAGCAATATTCGTGAGAATTGTAGCGACAACCTCGTCGGGGCTATGGATGCCTGACTGGCAGCGAGGCAATCTCCAAGATGCTTTTGAAGTTAAGATACTTGTATAACCTGCCGTAGTCGATCTCGGGAGTCACGATGGTTTAGAGATAAGATAAATGCAAAGGTCAGGAGATCTCAGATGAAGGTGTTTTGATCCAATATCGGATTCTGCTCCCTTTTTGAGTAAGTATCCTTTCTGTATGATGATTAGAGGGATTGGCCAAGGTTAATTTTCAAAGTGTTCTTCAACACTTTCCCGTGGAGTCGCCAGATGTTGTGACCTTTTTCACACATCACCCCATCCAAGATGGGGACCCCCTAATTTTTGCTCCATTCTGGTCTTTTGGCTTTGGTTAGTGCGTCTCTCTCTCTATCTCTGGTCCCTCCGGGGATGTCTCGTCGTTTGACCCAGGTCGAAATATTGTTCAAGTCTGTGAAATTAGGGTTTTCATCCTTCAGGCTTATTTAAGGTCAAACTGAGTTATAAAATTGAAATCCAGGCTTGGTACAGCAGTCAAAAAGCTTCCAGCAGGGTCCCATTAAATTTTCATTGTATTCCGGCAACTTGCTATTTTTAGTAAGTATTCAATTTGGGGCTATTTTGTCGAAATTTTGGAATTCTGTCAGTTCCACCACCTTCAGGTAACCTCAAGCTGCTTGCACATAAATTTTGAGCCAGATCGGACAATTTGCTATTTTTAGCAGTTCAGGCTTCAGGAGCCATTTTCAGGGGTCAAATGTATGATTCCTCATTGCATGTCCGGAGATTACTTCTGGGTTCCTCGAAACCTTCGCAACGATATAACATGCAAACCGAGACGATCACTTTCAGAGTTCAGCCTTCGGAGGCTATTTTTAGGGTTTGCATGCAGAGTTCTTCAACGCATGTCCGGATATTCCTTCTGGGTTTTTCGAGAGCTACGCAATAGCATGACATGCAAGCGGAGAAGATCAAGTTTCGAGGACTTACTATTTTTAGCCGGTACATGTATGCAGACCAGTTTTCTGGGTTTCTTGAGATCCCACGGGCAATATGACATGCAAAATCATCCGGCGATGGATGAGTCACTTTTCAGGCAGTTTCTATTTTTAGCAGGTGCATTCTGGCAACCGCCTAACACTCCAATTCAGCAAGTAGAACGACATGCGGAAGGAACGAAGTCAAACGGAGACCGTTCGAGATACATGCAAGTCAAATTAGGGTTTCCACTTTTATAGGGGGTGAAGTCCAAAAATAGTCAAGACGGAGTACCCCACCCATGTCAGCACACTTCAAGGCACTTGCTGGCAAAATTTGAGCAGAATCGGAGAACTTACTATTTTTAGTAAGTTAGGGTATGGCTATAAATAGCAGGTCAGGGCAGAGGACTGACGAAACGGGTTCACAAGGCAAAGAGGATCAGGCGTTGCAATTTTCAAGCAAAACGGAACTACCAAAGTCAAAAAGTCAAGAACTTACTATAAATAGCAGGTGGCTATAAATAGCAGGTCAGGGCAGAGGACTGACGAAATGGGTTCACAAGGCAAAGAGGGTCGTGTGGTGAAATTTTCGTGCCAAACGGAGCTACCAAAGTCAAAAAGTCAAGAACTTACTATAAATAGCAGGCTGACATGTGGGACTGGCGAAACAGGTTCATAAGGCGAAGAAGATCAGATGGTGAAATTTTCAGGCAAAACGGAGCTATATGGGTCGAAAATCAAGGGACTTTCTAAAAATAGCCTGACTTGCCCAAAATAGACGGTGAAGATGAAGGCAGGCAGAGGTATGAAAAAGTTTCTAAGTATGAAATCGAAAGCTCCCCCCATGAAATGCGCCCTCAAGTCAAAGCTTACATGGGAAAAACGCCTAAGTGTTTGAGAATGGAAGCATGGCACATCAAATGCGCCCTCAAGTCAAGGCTCACATGTGAAAATTTGTCTAAGTGTGGAAAATGAAAGCTTGCCTATGGAAATGCGCCCTCAAATGGAAGCTCACCCCCTCATTTGCGCCCAAGGAGGATGTTGCCTAGTAAGAAATTGTCTAAGGCATTTAAAATAAAAGCATGGCATGTTAAATGCGCCCTCACATGAAACCTCACTATGTTAAATGCGCCCACCTTGATGAGTTGCTGAAAAAGTCTAAGGCGTGGAGAATATGCTAAGGCATAGAATGAAAGCACATCACCTCATTTGCGCCCACCTTGTGATGATGCCTTGAAAAAGTTCTAAGGCGTGTAAAATGAAAGTTCACCCTATGAAATGCGCCCAAGGGGTTAAGTAAAAAGAAAACGCCTAAGGCATTGAAATGAAAGTGGAGGGGTAGAAATGCGCCCTCACATGAAAGCACATCACCTCATTTGCACCTACCTTCAAGATATTGAAAATGTTAAAAAAAAAGTTCTAAGGCACAAAATGGAAGCATGGGGTCTCATTTGCGCCCTCACATGGAAGCTCCACCCTGTTGGCGTTTCAATTAGCACCTCTCGAGTGCTTATTGGAAATGGACAGCTATTGCAAGTGTGTTAGTACATGCTCTTCGGATTATAGAGAGGAAGATCTCTCTTTGCTGATTTTATACTGTAAAAAAGGGGTGTACTAAGATTTCCTATCTTTTTTACTCAGCGGTAGGACACAAGGGTGCATAAACCAATGCGCCGTAGCTAAGCTTTTTCTCTGGTTTCCGCAGATCTTAACTACGACTAACTAAGCTTCTAAACTATCCTACCTCCTCAAGATAAACAGAGCATGAGGGCGTAGGAGCGAAATGGTATGGTTGGATCACTTGAATCCTCCGTCTCAATGGAATATGGCCGAGGCTCTGAACCTTCGGATATATACCAAGATAGGGCTCGATACAAGCAAACACTCGTTACGGTAAACTGGATCTGAGACTTGCCAAGGAGGAGGAACCCCTATCCGAGGTATAGGCTTGGAAGCAGCTCACTGGAAACAACAAGGAACGATGGCCTTTCTAACAAGATTCCCGAGGAGGTGACGACACCTGTCCAAAGTCTAGGCTGCAAGAAAGATCATTAAACAACATCAAACGATAATGATTGATGACAAAATATCCAAGGAGGCGACGACACCTGTCCAAGGAGGAGATTGAAACAATGCACTATTTAAAAACAAGACTTTGAATAACTCAAATAATTAGATCAATCAAGCTTGCACCATCTGATTTATTTCTTTAAGATTCTTCAAAGAATTACAAAGGTCGGGACAGCAAAGGCACGAAATCATGCACAATTGCGATCAACCAACGAACTCTCATCCAAGAGTGAACAGATATAAACAAGCGAACTCTGGCAACAGTGGCGCAGCAATTTTGCTAGCAAATAAAGGTTAAACAAATAAAGAACCTAAGGCTCTTATTTATAGGAACTCAAAGGAGTAGGCAACCCTAAAATCTCCTTGAGTTAACAAACAGTTCTTGCCAATCAGCAAGATATTATTCTATGTCTAAAAGTAGGTGAGCAAACAGTTAACTGGAAATCTACTTCAGTTAACTGAAACTAAACAAAAGTCAAACTGGAAGTCTACCTCAGTTGACTGACACCTAACTAAAAGTGAACTTATGTTTACAAATGTGTCTCCAAATAGACATCCACCTTTTGAGGAAATCTGAGATCCACAAATCGTGGGAGTCAAATAGACATCCTAGATTAGTGGGATCTGACATGCATGATCTGTGGAGATCTGGAGTCAACTTGGAAAGGGGCATCAAGTTGACTTCAGTCATCATTAATGCTATTTGGAGGGTAGGACGTCCTCCCTTGGTGCTTTACACCTCTTCACCACTGGTCAACAAAGTCTCTATCCAGTCATTGACCTCTTCGGCCTCCGGGCAATTAATGCTCTTCAAGATGACTATGTGGCGTCTAAGCATTTCTTCACCCGTCGTAAGCTGCTGATGATAGGTTATGCATTGGGCAGCTGCTTCATCTAACTGGACAGACATGGCTGCAATTTTGGCTAATTTGCAGCCATTGGGATCTTCAAGGAATGAAGATCGGATGACATCCTGGAATCGTGTCTGCACGGTTTCAAGTTCCACATATTCTCCTCCTTCCCGCTGATATTCTAACTCCGGGAAGGATATTACCAACGTTCTTGCGAAGTTGATAATATTGGCGACGAAGCGTCTATAGTCAATCAGCTCCACAGAGTTGGCATCATAGGCTCTCACCTTGTATGCCACCTGTTCTTTCCACTCAAAGAGATGGTGTTTATTTTCTGTGGTCGTAACTGATTCATATGCTTGTTGCAAATCAGCAACTGTCGCCTCCTCTCTCGGCCTCTCTTGAGCTGCCTTTATATCTGACTTCTGGATTTCTGATCGAAGTCCATGTGCTCTGTCTCTCAGCTGATATGCTTCTGTCAACACACACCGCCCTTTGACAACAAACTCATCCACTTGACGTCTCAAGTGTTTACCGTATGTAATCAACTGATGATGGTTTCTTTCAGCTGGGAGATCCAACAGTCCTTGAGGCAAAGCCGAGGAGTTTGGAGTGTCATGTATCAAACTAGAAATGTACAACTTTAGCTGACGGATTTCAGCCTTCAAGGCTGCTTTGTCTTGTCCATCTTTTGTCATCCTTTCTTTGACACTCGCCGAGGCAATTCCAAGAAGGTCTGCCTCCACCTGTCGAGTGGTCTTTCCAAGGTTCACCTTTGAAAGCGTGAAATCCTCAACCCTCACATTATGTATATCTTTGTCTTCAGGTGGGGCAGCAGTCTCTATGATAACCTCGTTCTCTGCATTCTTTTCTACATGCGTCTGCTTCTTCAACTTCTTTACCGGCATGTCTTGTGGGACATGATGGAATTCAGAGAAGTCAAGCTGATAAGAAGGCCTCTCCCTCTTCCTCCCAAGCGAGCTTTCCAGCCAGATAGAATCTCGGCTAGCATCGCTGGGAGGAGGAACATAGGTCCCCTGAATGCTAGAAGAACGAGACTGTGCCGTGGCAATGTCTCGTGGTGGCGAGTCCAAATCAATAGGACTTTGTGACCTCTGTGATGGTGGTGAAGCTGGTGGCTCTGTTTCTATCACTGGCACCGCTTCTGCTACAACTTCTTCTACAATGGTTTCCATCTCTACAGCGATTATTTCAATCACTGGTTCTTGTGTAGTTGCAGCGGTCTCAACTGTCTCAGGCAAATTGGTGGCTGTCTCCACCTGTACCTCTTGCCGGCTTGTGCTGGCAATTCCTTTTCTCCCCCATGTGCTTCCTGACATCCGCATTCCTTCTGGAGGAAAGCTCATCTTCTTCTGTCTGGGTTTCCTCCTAGACGTGGAAGGTAGTGTAGACTGAACCGCTGGCGGCTCTGATCGGGGAAGTACTACCTTCCTTGTCCTTTTACTGTCCAGGTAGAGTTGACTGTGTCGAACTACTCTACCCGTTCTTTCCTCAATAGACGTACTCTCTTTCGCGTACCAGTCTACCTTGCCGAGTGGTTGTGAATCCACTAGACCCGTGAAGAAGGAAGAAAGAATAACTTCTCCTTCGTCTTCAGATAAGCCCTCGATGTCTTCTGACATGAATTCTGCAATCTGCGAGAGCTTGAATCTGCTATGGTTCCTTCTTCTCACTTCGAACTCATCCTCGCAGTTGACCCAAAAATCTTCCATGAAAGGTTCATGTGATGATCTTTGCTCAAGGTGAGCTGCGAAGATGCCTCTGGGGTCATAGGATGGCCTCCTGTCGATGAGGTACTTGAGATTAAATCTCACTATTTCTTGGCTTATCAACCTTGCATCAGCTGCTGTTCTGCATCTGTAGAGTCCCATCTGAAGAGGAAAGTTCACTGCAGCCTTTTTCTTTACGCGAAGGTAAGAGTGAACATCGGCCAATTGCCTCAGGAATTCCATGAACACTACCCTATCTGAGGGGTAACGTGGCATCATGGCGGGGTGGCCATTATAGCCATACACGCGTATGTAGGTGAAAGTGGGGAATTGTATGAACCAATCCGCCCAGTCCACCATTGCTGCCTTAGCTGCTGGTGAAATACGCACGTGCATCTCATGGTCTAGCTCGTGCACGGTGTGCATAGTAAAAAGGTCATTTATTCTTTTGAAATGTCTTTCCGCTAGAGTGAACTCCAAGCGAGGAAAGTATTCTTGTACCTTTTGCACACCCAGGGTTCCCACAGTGTTTAATGTTCTGAAATCGCCTTGGAAGGCTATCAGGTAGACCAGGTATGAACACATGTGGAAACGGTGCTCTTCTAGAAATCCGGTGAATTGTTGGTGGAGTGTGTCACTGATCAGGGAGGCCCAGTCGTAACGTTCTTTTCTGCTGATTATCTTGCCAATAATGTAGAACATCCACGGCTGGAAGGATTTTCCCTCCTCTTGTCCAGTGACTCTGCTGAGTAGGGTGATTAGCACTCCGTACTCGTCTTTGAATTCTCCTCTACCAACTAATCTGGGCAAACTGTTTCTCTTTGTTTTCAGCCAATGTTCAGCCATTATAAGCGAACACTTGTCTTTTGAAGCCTCGAATGCCTTTTCGCATTCTGTCACTGATATGACCTTCTTGGTAGGGCATGGTGGGATTGCAAAACAAGTCTCTATGTCTACTGGCTTCAAGCTGCAAATCACCCTCCCGTCAACTGACAGGATCTCTCTTGTAGTCGGGTTGTAATGCTTAATGCAAGCAATTACAAGCTCGATGCTTTGTAAGGTGATTGGAATAGATGCTGCTTGAAACAAACCGGATTCTTCGATGTTCTGCAATGTGATTTGATTCATGCCCTCCAAGTCTTCAGAACTGACCTCTGGATTTTTCTGCCATAAGTCTGTATCAGTCGTTTTCAGGTAATCATGGTATAAGACTGTTTTGGTCTTGTATTGTACCTGAGAGTACTGCATTCTGAAAACCTTGAATATTGACTGGGCACTTGACCCTGTTCTGACACTTTTCTGGAAATGCTAAAAATAGCCTCGCCGGGGGTAGTTTTTACGAAAAAATCTGAGACATGGGTTTTGTTAAGAATGATTTTCTAAACAGACCCAGATCGTCAGAAATTCGAAAAAACGAGTTTTTCTTTGACATGCAAGAGCCCTTCGGTGGCAGAGGCAGCAAGGGCACCAGAAAGTGATTTTTCTCGAAAAAATCTAACACATGGGTTTTGTTCGTGCTTCAGAGCCAAACAAACCCAGTTTGTCCGTTTTTCAATATTATGACTTTTTCCGGAAACCCTAAAAAATAGGGGCAGCAGGGCTACTTTTTCTGGAAAAATCCAACATGTGGGTTTTGTTGAAAAAGCTATGCTGATCATACCCAGTTGGCCAGATCTGTGATTATTTGTCGTTTCCTGTGACATGCAAAGAAATATAGACAGAAATAGAGGAAGTAGACAGAAGATGGATTGGAAGTTATAAACTGCCACTTTGCAATAATCTGTCTCTGGAAGCAATCTTGGGAGAAGAATGCTTTTACTGCCAATGATCTTCAAAAATATTGAAGATCCGTTCAAAACCCCTGCCAGATCTTGAAAACTTGTTCTTGGGAGCTACTTGATGTTTTATCCTTCAACCTGCAAAAAGAATAATGAGGAAAGGGACGCCTAGCATGAATATAAGGCAATTAGGGTTAAGATCCACAAAGTATGGAAGATAACTCATCATTCAGTCCTGATTTGGAGTTCCAAAAGATGATTTCCACTGATTGTGGAGTGTTTTTCTCTTTTTTGGCTCCAAATTTTGCTAACTCAAGTCAACATTTCTGTTTGACTTTCCTTTAGGCGTCCAACCTTGAGTTTGATCTTTTTTGCCTATTTTGCAAGCTGAAGTGCTCCTGTTTGATCTTCGATTCAGGTTGCTCAGTTGATCTCGAGCAGTATCTGACAGTTCTGTTGTTGAGGCAGGATCAATGTGATTAGATATGCCTGGGAGAGGTTAGCTCAGAAAACTGAGTTTAGGTCTCCAGAAAGAAGGGCGCCTTTTCTTGAAAGGGGCGCTTTTGACAATGCCTTAGTCAATTTTCACTGACTCGTTCTTCGTTTTGACCTTTTCAGACCCTCTTTGCTTTGATCTGACGTTCCCGATGTTTGATGAATCGGATGATTCTGCTTGATGATGTGTCGGGTAGCTGGTTCAGTCTTGTTCACGATGCCTGACTTTGCAGTGGCAGCTGGCAAGTTTTGGGCCTCCAAACTAAAGGGCGCCCCTGGCCAGCAGGGGCGCTTTTAGCTTTTGCCTAGTTTTATCTTGGTTGTGGACTGCCAGCCTTTGACCTTCTTCATCGGTCGATTGATTGGTCGGAAGTTCTTGCTGATAGTCTCGCTGACGAGATAGGTCATAGCTGAGAAGGTCATCCTGGGAGGCAGTGAAGATTCCGGCTGAATCTGGACACCTTTAGGAAAGGGCGCCTTTCCTTGAGAGGGGCGCTTTTAGCCATGCCTTAGCCATTTTCTGGCTTATCTTTCCAGTTTTTCAAATTTGGCTTTTTCTGCTTGATCTCGTCTCGTGATCGTCTGGTGTGTCTTGTGGACTTGCTGTTAGATTGATCACGTAGCCGGGAGGAAGCTGGAAAGATATCATGTATAAAGCTACAGCTCTTGGATTCATCTGATGTCTGCAACTGAGGGGCGCCCCTGGCCAGCAGGGGCGCTTTTACCTTGAAGCTTTCAGATTTGGCACTTCTGTCGTCAATGGATCCTCCATACTTCGCTGACGGTTGGTCAATGATCCCTGAATCAGATGATCTTGCTGATTGTTTCGTTGTCGAGCTAGTATGAAAGTGAAGAGGATGACTGTTTTGACACTGCCAGATGATTTGATTTGCCCTCTGAGGTTCAAGGGCACCTTTCTTCAAGAGGGGCACTTTTAACCACTGTAGACTGTGTTTTGCCTTGGTAGACAAAACGTGCACCTTCCAGACTTAGCCAAATTTTGGCCTTTTCCGTTTTGAGAATCTCCTTCGTTGAACGTCATCATTTTCATCCTTTTCCGCCATGGTTTCTTCGTTGAAGCTTTTGAGGTTTAGCTTTCAGCACCTGGTACTGGCCAATCTGCCATTAATGGCTGCGGAGCTCCTAACTTTGTTCCTGAAAAATAGAAATAGACCCACCAGAGTAAAACATATTTTTTGATAATTCTGACTTGATCAGTGTGATCGTGAAGGCAATTAATCCTATCAGAATTATTTTCAATCATTTCCGGGAAGGTCCTATTTTTTAGGGTTTCCATAAAAATAGGGGTGTAAAACCCTAATTTTCGTTTTTTCAAAATTTTAACCATAGGTTCCTTGACAGAAACCCACAAGGATTTCATATTTGGTTTGACCTAAAACATACTTTAGATGGCATTTTTACGTTGTTTAGCTCAATTTAAGCAGAATGCCAAAAATTTCATTTTGGGTATAACACACCCCTCATTTGCGCCCAAGGCAAAGTGGAAGTAGACATGTCAAAATGCGCCCTCACATGAAAGTCACAGCTCTAAAATGTGCCCACTTTAAAATAAAAGTTGAAGCTGCAAAATGCGCCCATCTCCAGCAAGGAAATGCGCCCAAGTCAAGGGGTCAAGAGGGTGGAAAAACGCCTAAGGCAAAAACAAAAGCTTCAAGGTCAAAATGCGCCCCCAGTCAAAAGGAGGAATAGAAGTCTAGAAATATTCTAAGGCACGAAAATAAAAGTTGCCTAGTGGAAATGCGCCCTCAAGGTAAGTGGTGATGGAAAATACTTCCTAAGGCGTGGAGATTTAAAGCTTGCCTAGTTAAAATACGCCCAAGGGAGGAGGAGAATGTTAATAAAATTTCTAAGGCATGGAAATTTTTAATTAAATAAAATAAAATGCCAAGGGGAAATATACGCCTAAGGGGAGGTGAAGATTTAAATTTTCTATCAAATGTGTGAAGTGGAGAAATTCCTAAGGCATGAGAATTTTGCAAATTTGAATAAACGGAAAGAGTGGGTGAACATGAAAATTTTCCAGACATTTAAACGGGGTTGACGACTTGATAAAATATTTTCTAAGTGAAAATCAAATGAACCCGTTTAAAATGCACCCATGAGTTAACAGAGTTTAAAAATTAATTTCCTAAGGGAAATTTTAATATTTTCAGAAGGGATTCGTTTTGCCTAGATTATTTTCCTGACGAAAGTTAAATCTCAGAGGATGAGTTATTTCGAGCAAGCAAGTGATTTTAAATCACTCGGAGTTGAATATTTTAAGGAGAAAGTTTAAAATGTCTAAGGCAAATTTTATGAAATCGAGGATTTAAATGACAGACATTTTAAAAGTTGGAAATAAATTTACAACTCCCACGATTTTTTCGAGTTGAATTTAATCGTACACTGTGAGATTTTAAAAGGGATTTTAAAATCAAATCAAGTGATTTTTCTCGCGAGTTGTCTAAATTACTGGCAGACTAGAAGGAAAATTCGAATTTTTTACAAGGAAGGAATCATTATTAATGGCAACTGCCATAATGACTGGCTGACGACTAGCCCACTACTGCGCTTGAATTAGAAGATTCCGAACGAAGAGAGTGGAGAGTTGATGAAGGTGCTAAAAATAGCCCCAGTCTTACTTGGCAGGGTTCTTCGAGAAGAATTATTTAAACAGTCTCTTCTCTCATTTCTCCTCACATTTTTCGAAGTTGAAGTTGCTGAAGAAGTTCTTGGGAGATTGAAATATTTTCAAAATTGTTGGGGAGAGAAATTCTTTGGGAGTTTATTTTATTTCAGAGTGTTGAGTTGCTGAAAGGGCGAAGTGCTGGAGAATTTTTTTTTATCTGCCAAGACTCTTTCTTTCGAAAAGCTGAGAGTGTGTTGCTGCAATTTCGAAGTTGAAGGTTGAAGTTGATTTCCGGAGTTGCTGGAAGATTTATCTTCTGAAGTTGCTGCAGAGCATTGAGTTGCAAAAATTTATTGTGTGCTGAGGATTTACTTCGAAGTTGCTGAATATTGAAGTTGCACGAAAATTGAAGCTTGCTGCAAATTTTATTTATTCGAGCTGCTGAAAGTTGAAAGTTGCTGAAGTTGACGGAAGTTGGGGCGAAAGATTTAATTTATTCTGTGCTGAGAAAATAGCCACATTGCTGAAAGTTGTTGGTTGGCTGTAATTTTCTCCGCCAGTCAGAGTGCAGTTGCTGGAAGCTTCGTTATAAGCTCAGAGTTTTTATACAGTTTGAGGTTTGGAGTTAGAAAATTATGCTGAAGAATTTCATTTTCAAAAAATAACTCCACATCCGCAGTCGCCTCGGAGGCTATTTATTTTATTATAAATCTGCAAGCTAACTTATTGTTATTCTATTCTATTTTGCAGATGGCTGGAGCAAAGGATGTTGCTGGAACAAGCAGAGCCGCAGGCAGAGCTGCAAACACCGAAACGGCCGAGGCTAGCTCATCCCGGCAGGCAATGATTAAGAGGCTCGCCAAGTCAGTTCTTCCAAAGTCGGCAATTGTCTCCAAGCTGGCAGGGTTAAGTGACACCAACCTCGGGTCATTTAATCTAAATGCACTCAAGTCTAGGATGTACGGACTGGGAGGCCATCAACCATCAGTCACGGCACATAACATCATGAAAAGTGGTATCTATGCAGCCGTTGGTTTTCCACCAGCAATTCAGTGCCCGGAGCTAATTATGGAGTGTGCAAACCACTACAAGCCGGAGCGTAGAACCATTGTCTCGCCGGATGGCAAATTACTTGCCAACTTCATGCCAGATGCCATCGGAGAGGCATTTGGAATTCCTACTGCCGAAAAGATGCTCTACAGATCAAAGGAGAGGGCGGATAAAATGTACTCCACCTCCTTCCAGAGGGTTGTGTTGACGTGCCTTTTGTGACAGCGCCAGCACAGAATAAAGTTGCCCAACGGTCACTCTATTCTCTCTTGATCAAAGTGTCCCACATGCTAAGATTGCTTGAAAGTTCATGTGTTCGACTCCAAGGTTCCTTTTATCGCGAATAGACTCAGTTGGTTGATGTGTTTTGCTGGTTATTTCAAGGGGACTTATGTAGTTGTTCAATTCCGTGAAGCAATTAGGACATGAATGATTTGGCGATATTGTTCTGGTATCTAGGCTGACTCGGAAAATGCAGAATTAAGAGGGGATAGGGATAGGGATTCTACAGATCTACTTCTAAAAGGGGTGGAGGACGAAGATCGACTTAAACAATCTTCAAACCAAACTTCGCTTTGTCTTCTTTCGAACAACTCTGACAAAGTTGGTGCAATCTTCAAAGGATGAGAAAATGTTCAAACTATGACACAACGCGTTCATACCGTCAACACGACGCATACAAACACATGAACCATAATCGAAGTTAAGTGCTAATACTCCAGTTGACCACGCAAGGCGAACTTACCATCAGCAAGTCCGCTAGTGGTATGGACGAGAAGACTTGCTCAAATCACAACGCCACACTCCACAGCTAACAACTACTTGCATGAAATAAAATCTATTTTACTCTATCTACCTTGAATTGGAAAGACGAACAAGCCTTGCTAGCTACTCACAATAGAAGATAGAACCACCAAACAATGATAAATCTTTATATTATGAGAGTGTTCACAACAACTTCTTACAAAGTCCTCAATGGGAAAACTTCCTTTCCTCCTCAATCTAAACTAACTTCTAAGCTCTACTCTCTAACTTCTATCTCCAATACTCTCTAGCTCTGATCTATCTCTGATTCTAATTCTAATTATTACAAATGAAGGGGGAATGCCCCTTTTATAATAAGTCCAATTCAGTGGACGGTTCAGATCAAATTACAATGAAGGGCTCAGATCGAGCCACCTATGCCCTGATTAGGGTTTCTACCCTAAAAACCGCCACAGAGAGGAGTGGGCAATGAATGCACAGAATATTCTCCACTCCCCTGCAGGAATCATAATGAGCAATTAATGCCCACTACCATCATCAAGAAGATCCTCATCAAGCAGCGCGTTCCCACTGGCCTTCTCCCGGATAGCAAACTCGATCAACCGGGCCAATACTGCTTCAACCTCCTGTGTAGAGATCGGTGGAATATGGTTGAGCTGGAACTCCAAGACTGCTACCGTCTGTCCGTATCTGATGCAAGATTTCTTCCATGTCACTAAGGCGTCCTGGGTATGCTGAATTATACTAGAGAACGTGGAGACATTCTCAAAGTCATCCAGGACAAGTGACTTCGCAGCTGAGAAGAATGGAGGCAGTCTACCCTTCAAACCATCAGCAGTTATCTCCTCTGGGACCAACTTTCTAGCAAATATGGCTTCTAATGTATTGAGGACTCCCCCCAAGATGTTGCCCATTGCCTTCTTCACTTTAGTTGAATCTGCCCTTGCTGCGTCGTGAAATCCACGACCTGTGACCACCGAGGAGTACCAACTGGTGAAATCGTACCTATCACCTCTCTGAATTACACCTCCATCCACTAAGGTTTCTAGAGGTACATGCATCAAAGCCCCCAAACGAAGTACAGTCTTCGTTTGATAGATGCGAGTATCACCCCAGGCCCGATCTACTATATCCATCCGTGCCAAAATATTTGAGGCCTGTCGATAAGCATCGGCAAGGTCCTCCATGAATTTCCCTGTCTCAGCATGAACACGGCTAACCCACTTGTCCGCCTCCGTTTCCATTTTCTTCAAATCCTCTAAGGCAACAACTGACTCATTCGGAAGCTCCGATGGGCGTTCTACTGCCGGGTCTGCTGGTTCACCTGGACGTGCTAGATTCTGCATATATCCTATCAAGGTTTTGTGCTCCTTCTTCAATTTCTTATGCTTCCCCTCCGTGCGGAGCAACTGATCCTTCAATGCCTGATAGGAGTTATCGAACTCCTCGATAACTTGGGCTCCCGTAGGACGACCCAACTCTACTGTGGTGATCACATAATTTTCAGCCCTCTCCTTGGTTCGATCACAATCTTCCTTCGGAATAGCCACCTGAAGCGTGCGAGAGCCTGATTCGTCGGTCGAGATCTTTGAAAACTTTCGGGCCCTTTTCTTCTCTGGTGGCGCACTGATCCTCCTAAGGAACTCCTCCATCTCAATGGCCGGATCCGTGTCATCCTCGGGTTCTCT
>CM021110.1:103514578-103568736 GCA_007115665.2 Sequoiadendron giganteum | reverse complement strand
TATTAGCTCATCCAATTCCCGAAATTCACATATATTAGGCTGCAGGGGTTCACTTCGTATCCGTATCGGTTACCACGATACCCCACTGATCACATAGTAATGCTTGAGGTATCTAGGCAATTGATTGCCTACGATAAGATTCAGAAAAGGAAAAAGAAGGGTGGACTTGATTTCCCTATCACCATGGGAAATTCCATTGAGATGTGTCCCTCTTTGCAGGCAGCCCGAGAGGCAGAGGACGAGCTGCAATCTTATCATTTGTCATATCACACAGGCAGGCAGGATTTCGATCCTTACAGGAACATCCGGATGGTACAAAACGTTGAATACCGGCACAGAGCTCATCTGGAGGACTTTTGGGCAAATGCAGTGGATGAGGCTGAGATAAGAAGAAGGATGTTTTCCAGACTTCCTCTCAAGTTGATTAGAGAATGTGAGATTATTCCAGTTCCCGACCAGGTGGAGGAGGATGTCGACGTCATGCAACCCGACTATGGGTCAGTTAGGGATACTCCTGTCCCACCACCTGATTGGTCCGAGCCAGAGATCATGGACTTGGACACTCTTTCTATCCCGGTGATGACTTTTACGAGGACTTGGGTCGACAGACATGTATGCAGACTTAAGAGCAAGTCGATCGCCCTTACTTACAGCTTGATGGGTGACCCAAGGCCGTTATCGGTAAAAAGAGGGAAACAAATTGCTCAGACATCGAGGGCACAAGTGGAAGTGCCAACCCAGCCGATACCGTTGAGGATAGAACAAGCATCACCCGTGCACTCACAAACTCAATCCTCGAGTTTAAGAGTGGTTTCATTATTTGCCGATCAGAGGGCAGGATTAGAGGAAGAGCGGGGACTTGAGAAGGTAGATCAGCCCAACGCCCGGGAATCAGCTAGTGCCAGTTTATCCAGGGGCGGCCAACAGGAGGAGGAAGAGGAAACAATGGCCGACACCCATTTTCAGCAGATGTTGGATACGGCTTTGGAAGAAGAAGAAAACACAGAACAGGGGACCCAAGGGTCGGGAGATACCCAGCTTATAGAGGAGGATGAGCCTGAGCGGACTAGTGCAAGAAGAGAGGAAGTGCACGAGATGGAGGCAACAGAAGAACAGCCCCTTGTCATTTGTAATCCACAGCAGACAGTGCCTGATTGGCTTTCCGACAGAATGAGGAGAGAACCCGAGGATGATACGGATCCGACCATTGAGATGGAGGAGTTCCTTAGGAGGATCAGTGCGCCACCAGAGAAGAAAAGGGCCCGAAAGTTTTCAAAGATCTCGACTGACGAGTCAAGCTCTCGCACGCTTCAGGTGGCTATTCCGAGGGAAGATTGTGATCGAACCGAGGAGAGGCCTGAAAATTACGTGATCACCACGGTAGAGTTGGGTCGTCCTACGGGAGCCCAAGTTATCGAGGAGTTCGATAACTCCTATCAGGCATTGAAGGATCAGTTGCTCCGCACGGAGGGGAAGTATAAGAAATTGAAGAAGGAGCACAAAACCTTGATAGGATATATGCAGAATCTAGCACGTCCAGGTGAACCAGCGGACCCGGCAGTGGAACGTCCATCGGAGCTTCCGAGCGAGTCAATTGTTGCCTTAGAGGATTTAAAGAAAATGGAAACGGAGGCAGACAAGTGGGTTAGCCGTGTTCATACTGAGACAGGGAAATTCATGGAGGACCTTGCCGATGCTTATCGACAGGCCTCAAATATTTTGGCACGGATGGATATAGTAGATCAGGCCTGGGGTGATACTCGCATCTATCAAACGAAGACTGTACTTCGTTTGGGGGCTTTGATGCATGTACCTCTAGAAACCTTAGTGGATGGAGGTGTAATTCAGAGAGGTGATAGGTACGATTTCACCAGTTGGTACTCCTCGGTGGTCACAGGCCGTGGATTTCACGACGTAGCAAGGGCAGATTCAGCTAAAGTGAAGAAGGCAATGGGCAACATCTTGGGGGGAGTCCTCAATGCATTAGAAGCCATATTTGCTAGAAAGTTGGTCCCAGAGGAGATAACTGCTGATGGTTTGAAAAGTAGACTGCCCCCATTCTTCTCAGCTGCGAGGTCACTTGTCCTGGATGACTTTGAGAATGTCTCCACGTTCTCTAGTATAATTCAGCATACCCAGGACGCCTTGGTGACATGGAAGAAATCTTGCATCAGATACGGACAGACGGTAGCAGTCTTGGAGTTCCAGCTCAACCATATTCCACCGATCTCTACGCAGGAGGTTGAAGCAGTATTGGCCCGGTTGATCGAGTTTGCTATCCGGGAGAAGGCCAGTGGGAACGCGCTGCTTGATGAGGATCTTCTTGATGATGGTAGTGGGCATTAATTGCTCATTATGATTCCTGCAGGGGAGTGGAGAATATTCTGTGCATTCATTGCCCACTCCTCTTTGTGGCGGTTTTTAGGGCAGAAACCCTAATCGGGGCATAGGTGGCTCGATCTGAGCCCTTCATTGTAATTTGATCTGAACCGTCCACTGAATTGGACTTATTATAAAAGGGGCATCCCCCCTCATTTGTAAATAATTAGAATTAGAATCAGAGATAGATCAGAGCTAGAGAGTATTGGAGATAGAAGTTAGAGAGTAGAGCTTAGAAGTTAGTTTAGATTGAGGAGGAAAGGAAGTTTTCCCATTGAGGACTTTGTAAGAAGTTGTTGTGAACACTCTCATAATATAAAGATTTATCATTGTTTGGTGGTTCTATCTTCTATTGTGAGTAGCTAGCAAGGCTTGTTCGTCTTTCCAATTCAAGGTAGATAGAGTAAAATAAATTTTATTTCATGCAAGTAGTTGTTAGCTGTGGAGTGTGGCGTTGTGATTTGAGCAAGTCTTCTCGTCCATACCACTAGCGGACTTGCTGATGGTAAGTTCGCCTTGCGTGGTCAACTGGAGTATCAGCACTTAACTTCGATTATGGTTCATATGTTTGTATGCGTCGTGTTGACGGTATGAACGTGTTGTGTCATAGTTTGAACATTTTCTCATCCTTTGAAGATTGCACCGACTTTGTCGGAGTTGTTCGAAAGGAGACAAAGCAAAGTTTGGTTTGAAGATTGTTTAAATCGATCCTCGTCCTCCACCCTTTAGAAGTAGACTTGTAGAATCCCTATCCCTATCCCCTTTAAATTCTGCATTTTCCGAGTCAGTTTAGATACCAGAACCATATTGCCAGATCATTCACGTCCTAATTGCTTCACGAAACTGAACAACTACGTAAGTCCCCTTGAAATAACCAGCAAAACACATCAACCAACTGAGTCTATTCACAATAAAAGGAACCTTGGAGTCGAACACATGAACTTTCAAGCAATCTTAGCATGTGGGACACTTTGATCAAGAGAGAATAGAGTGACCGTTGGGGCAACTTTATTCTGTGCTGGCGCTGTCACAAAAGGCACGTCAACAAAACCGAATCAAGTGATTTTTCTCGCAAGTTGTTTAAATCACCAAGAGTTAACTGGCAGACCAAGAGGAAAAATTCGAATTTTTTTACAAGGAAGGAATCATTATTAATGACAACTGCCATAATGACTAGCTGACGACTAGCCCACTACTGCGCCTGGATTAGAAGATGCCGAACGAAGAGAGTGGAGAATTGATGAAGGTACTAAAAATAGCCCCAGCATTACTTGGCAGTATTCTGCGAGAAGAATTATTTAAATAGTCCCTTCTCTCATTTCTCCTCACATTTTTCAAAGTTGAAGTTGCTGATGAAGTTCTTGAGAGATTGAAATATTTTCGAAGTTGTTGAGGAGAGAATTTCTTTGAGAGTTTATTTTATTTCGGAGTGTTGAGTTGCTGAAAGTGCGGAGTTGCAGAAATTTATTGTGTGCTGAGGATTTATTTCAAAGTTGTTGAATATTGAAGATGCACGAAAGTTGAAGCTTGCTGCAGATTTTATTTCTTTGAGCTGCTGAAAGTTAGTTGCTGAGAAGAAGTTGAAAGTTGTTGAGCTTGACAGAATTTGAGGAGAAAGATTTAATTTATTTTGTGCTGAGGAAATAACCACATTGCTGAAAGTTAGTGGTTGGCTGTGATTTTCTTCGCCAGTCACAAGTGCAGTCGTTAAAAGCTTCTTTATAAGCTCGGAGTTTTTATACAGTACGAGGTTTGGAGTTAGTAATTTATGCTGAGAGTTTTTATTTCCAAAAGCCAACTCCACGTCCGCAGCCGTCCCGGAGGCTATTTTATTTTGTTATAAATCTGCAAGCTAACTTATTGTTATTCTATTTTATTTTGCAGATGGGTGGAGCAAAGGATGTTGCTGGAACAAGCAGAGCCACAGGCAGAGCTGCAAACACTGAAACGGCCAAGGCTAGCTCATCCCGGCAGTCAATGATCAAAAGGCTCGCCAAGTCATTTCTCCCAAAATCAGCAATTGTTTCAAAGCTGGTAGGGTTAAGTGACACCAACCTCGGGTCATTTAATCTAAATGCACTCAAGTCTAGGATGTATGGACTGGGAGGCCATCAACCATCAGTCGCGACACATAACATCATGAAGAGTGGTATCTATGCAGCCGCTGGTTTTCCACCAACAATTCAGTGCCCGGAACTAATTATGGTGTGCGCGAAACACTACAAGCCGGAGCGTAGAACCATTGTCTCACTGGATGGCAAATTGCTTGCCAACTTCACGCCAGATTGCCATCAGAGAGGCATTTGGGATTCCTACCGCCGAAAAGATGCTCTACAGATCAAAGGAGAGGGCGGATAAAATGTACTCCACCTCCTTCGAGAGGGTTGCTGTGGTCATCAACAGAGTTTGGATGCAAAAGCCAAAGCCACCTCGCACTAGACTCCCAAAGCAGATAATTGCCGAAGATGTGAAACAGGAATACTGCGACTTGATGATGATGCTAAGCCGAATAAATGGGAGTGCACAAGCCTACTTCTTTGAGCCTTGGATGTTCTACTTCATCGAGATCATATTGGAAGGAAAGGAATGTGTTGACTAGGCAAGAATGATCAGTGATAACATAGATGAGCAGTTCAGGAGCCTGAGGGGGATGAAAACCTTTTACATGAGCTCGTATGTGATATATATGCTGGCAAGAATGACCAAGTATCGAGGGATTACATACAAGGAGCCAATAGGCTGTGCACCTGATCAGTTCAAAATCCATGAGGCCTGCACACAGTTGCATCTAGCTAACCCTGCCAGTTACAAACGGGCTAATGATGCATTCACAATGCACATCACGAGGACCCTTCAGCGGAGAACGCAGCAAAGAATATCCAAAGAGGCACAAGCATTGATCGAGGAATACGGATATTGGCTCATCCAATTTCCGAAATTCACTTACATTAGGCTGCAGGGGTTCACTTCGTATCCATACCGGCTACCGAGGTACCCCACCGATCACATTATAATGCTGGAAATATCTAGGCAGTTGATCGCCTATGATAAGATTCAGAAAAAGAAGAAGAAGGGTGGACTTGACTTTCCTATTGCCATGGGAAATTCCACTGAGGTGTGTCCCTCCTTGCAGGCAGCTCGAGAGGCAGAGGATGAGCTGCAATTCTATCATCTGTCGTATCACACAGGCAGACAGGATTTTGATCCATACAGAAACACCCGAATGATACAGAACGTCGAGTATCGACACAAGGCCCACATTGAAGACTTTTGGGCAAATGCTGTTGATGAGGTTGAGATAAGGAAAAGGATGTTTTCCAGGCTTCCCCTCAAATTGATTAGGGAATGTGAGATCATTCCAGTTCCCGACCAGGTGGAAGAGGATGTCAACGTTATGCAACCCGACTATGGTTCAGTTAGGGATACTCCTGTCCGACCACCTGATTGGTCCGAGCCAGAAATCATGGACTTGGACACTCTCTATTCCGGTGTTGACTTTCACAAGGGCTTGGGTCGATAGACATGTATGCAGACTTAAGAGCAGATCGATCGCCCTTACTTATAGTTTGATGGGTGACCCAAGGCCGCTATCGGTGAAGAGGGGAAAACAGGTTGCTCAAACACTGGAAGCACAAGTAGAAGTACCAACCCAGCCGATACCGTTGAGGATGGAACAAGCATCACCTAATTTCATTGTTTGCTGATCAGAGGGCAGGATTGGGTGAAGAGCGGGAGCTTGAGGAGGTGGATCAACCCAACATCCGAGAATCAAATAGTATAAGCGTCAGTGTATCCAGGGCTGGCCAACAAGAAGAAGAAGATGAAACAGTGGCTGACACTCGTTTCCAACAGATGTTGGACATGACGTTGGAGGAAGAGGAAAACACAGAACAGGGGACCCAAGGGTCAGGAGATACACAGCTCGTGGAAGATGATGAGCTCGAGCAGAGCAGTGCGAGAAGAGAGGAAGTGCATGAGGTGGAGGCAACGGAGGAACAACCCCTAGTCGTTTGCAATCCGCAGCAGACGGTGCCGGATTGGCTTTCAGACAGAATGAGAAGAGAACCCGAGGATGATACGGATCCGGCCATCGAGATGGAGGAGTTCCTCAGGAGGATCAGTGCGCCACCAGAAAAGAAGAGGGCCAGGAGGTTTTCAAAGATCTCGACTGATGAGTCAGGCTCTCGCACGCTTCAGGTGGCTGTTCCGAGAGAGGATTGTGATCGAACTGAGGAGAGGCCCGAGAACTATGTGATCACCACCGTGGAGTTGGGTTGTCCTACGGGAGCCCAAATTGTCGAGGAGTTCGATAACTCCTATCAGGCGCTGAAGGATCAGTTGCTCCGCACGGAAGGGAAGTATAAGAAATTGAAGAAAGAGCACAAAACCTTGATAGGATATGTGCAGAGTCTAGCACGTCCAGGTGAATCGGCAAACCCAACAGTAGAACGTCCACCAGAGCTTCCGAGGGAGTCAGTTGTCGGCTTAGAGGATTTAAAGAAGATGGAAATGGAAGCGGACAAGTGGGTTAGCCATGTTCGTACTGAGACAAGGAAATTCATGGAGGACCTCGCCAATGCTTATCAGCAGGCCTCAAGTATTTTGGCACGGATGGACATGGTGGATCAGGCCTGGGGCGATACCCGCATCTATCAGACGAAGACTGTACTTCGTTTGGGGGCTTTGATGCATATACCTCTACAAAATTTGGTAGATGGAGGTGTGATTCAGGATGGTGACAGGTATGATTTCACCAGTTGGTACTCCTCGGTGGTCACAGGCCGTGGATTTCACGATGCAGCAAGGGCAGATTCAGCCAGAGTGAGGAAAGCAATGGGTAACATCTTGGAGGGAGTCCTTAATACATTAGAAGCCATATTTGCTAGAAAGTTGGCCCCAGAGGAAATAACTGCTGATGGCTTGAAAGATAAACTGGCTCCGTTTTTCTCAGCTGCGAGGTCGCTTGTCCTGGATGACTTTGAGAATGTCTCCACTTTCTCCAGTATAATTCAGCATACCCAGGACGCCTTAGCGGCATGGACGAAGTCTTACATCCGGCACGGACAGACGGTAGCGGTATTGGAGTTCTAGCTCAACCACATTCCACCGATTTCTGCCCAGGAGGTTGAAGCAGTATTGGCCCGGTTGATCGAGTTTGCTATCCGGGAGAAGGCCAGTGGGAACGCGCTGCTTGATGAGGATCTTCTTGATGATGGTAGTGGGCATTAATTGCTCATTATGATTCCTGCAGGGGAGTGGAGAATATTCTGTGCATTCATTGCCCACTCCTCTCTGTGGCGGTTTTTAGGGCAGAAACCCTAATCAGGGCATAGGTGGCTCAATCTGAGCCCTTTATTGTAATCAGATCTCAACCGTCCACTGAATTGGACCTATTATAAAAGGGGCATCCCCCCTCATTTGTAATCAATTAGACATTAGATCAAGAATTGAATCAGAGCGAGAGTAGAAGGCATATAGCATTTAGCTTAGAAGTTAGCTTAGATTGAGGAGGAAAGGAAGTTTTCCCATTGAGGACTTTGTAAGAAGTTGTTGTGAACACTCTCATAATATAAAGATTTATCATTGTTTGGTGGTTCTATCTTCTATTGTGAGTAGCTAGCAAGGCTTGTTCGTCTTTCCAATTCAAGTGGATAGAGTAGAGTAGACTTTGTTTATGCAAGTAGTTGTTAATTGTGGAGTGTGGCGTTGTGATTTGAGCATATCTTCTTTCATCCATACCACTAGTGGGTTTACTGATGGTAAGTTCGCCTTGCGTGGTCAACTGGAGTATTGGCACTTAACTTCAATTGTGGCTCATATGTCTGTATGCATCGTAGTGATGGTATGAACATGTTGTGTCATAGTTTGAACACCTTTCTCTTCCTTTGAAGATTGCACCAACTTTGTCGGAGTTGTCCGAAAGGAGACAAAGTAAAGTTTGGTTTGAAGATTGTTTAAGTCGATCCTCGTCCTCCACCCTTTAGAAGTAGATTGTAGACTTCCTATCCTTATTCCCTTTAATTTCAGCATTTTCCGGGTCAGTCCAGATACCAGAACGATATTTGTCAAATCTTTCATGTCCTAATTGCTTCACATAATCGAACTACGTTAAGTCCCCTTGGAATAATCCAGCAAAACACATCAACCAACTGAGTCTATTCGCAATGAAAGGAACCTTGGAGTCGAACACATGAACTTTCAAGCAATCTTAGCATGTGGGACACTTTGATCAAGAGAAAATAGAGTGACCGTTGGACAACTTTATTCTGTGTTGATGTCGTCATAAAAAACACATCAACAAGTACTAGGTGCTGAAAGCTAAACCTCAAAAGCTCCAATGAAGAAGCCATGGCAGAAAAGGTCAAAAATATGCTGTTATAACAAGGGAGTTTCTCAAAACAAAAAAGGTCAAAATTTGGCTAACTCTGGAAGGTGCACGTTTTGACTGCCAAGGCAAAACACAGTCTAAAGGTCAAAAAGGCACCCCTCTTGAAGAAAGGCGCCTTTGGATCTCAGAGGGAGAACATAATCACTTTGCATCTTCAGCTCAGTCATCTCCTTCGTGTTCGTGATGTCTCGACAACACAACTGTTAGTTAGATAATCTGATTCGAAGATCAACGACCAATCATCAAGAAGTGTGGAGGATCTACAAGCAGAAACTATGTCAAATCAGAGAGCTTCAAGCTAAAAGCGCCCTTGTTGGCTAGGGGCGCCCCTTAGTTCAAGGTACCAGATGAACCTATCACCAACTGCTTCATACACAATATCTTTCCAGCTTCCTCTCAGCTATGTGATCAATTTGATAACACATTCACTAAACACGCCAAACGATCACCAGTCGAGATCAAGTAGAAAAAGCCAAAACTGAAAAGAGAAGCCAAAAATTGGCTAAGGCATGGCTAGAAGCGCCCCTCTTCAAGAAAGGAGAAAGGCGCCCTTTCTTGGAGGCATTCAGATTCAGCTGGAATCTTCACTGCTTCCCAGGATGAACTTCTCAGCTATGATCAATCTTGTCAACAAGATGGTCAACAAAGACATCTGACAGCTGAATCACTTGGACAAAGATCAAAGAAGGCAGTTTAGAACACAGTCAAAGCCAATCAAAAGGTGAAAGGTGCCCCTGGCCGGCGCCCTTGAACTTCAAAGCCCTAAACTCACTTTCATCAGCTGACAAATCAGTCATCTTGTGTAGAGCTGAGTTGGTTACCCAATGCCTTGTCA
This sequence comes from Sequoiadendron giganteum, assembly GCA_007115665.2. NCBI lineage: Eukaryota > Viridiplantae > Streptophyta > Pinopsida > Cupressales > Cupressaceae > Sequoiadendron > Sequoiadendron giganteum. Next base: position 103,559,134 of record CM021110.1, on the reverse strand, counting down.
AACAAAGTCATCCGACTCATCTATCAACGGGAACGTCAAATCGAAGCACGAAGGGTCTGAAAAGGCCAAAACGAAGAATAGTCAATGAAGATTGACTAAGGCATTGTCAAAAGCGCCCCTCAAGGAAAGGTGCCCTTCATTTTGGAGGCCCAGACTCAGTTTTCTGAGTTGATCTCTCCCTGCAAAATAAAATAAACGACGTTATCAGATTTAGAAAAATAAAATAACTTCGAGATGGTTGCAACATGGAGTTAGATTCAAAAATAATATCTCTCAACATAGAAATTTTCTAATTCCAAACCTCAAACTTTAAATCCTCTGAGCTTAAAAACTTTCAGCAACGTGACTTCTGGCTTTTGAAGGAAATTCACACCAACTAGCAATTTTCAGCAAGAAAGTAATTTCTCTTGCATTAAATTTCGAAAACTTTATTTCAGCTTCTCGACTTTCAGCAGCTAGAAAAACAATAATCACTTCAACATAGACTTTCAAAAACTTCACTTCAACTTCCTGACTTTCGGTACCTCAAAAAAATAAAAATCTCCAGCAATGCTTCAACACTTCGAAAATAAAACCTCAACTCAACTTTCAGCAACCTCAAAAATTCGATTCTCTCAACAATCTCTCAACTTCACAAAAAAAATTCTTCTCACTTCAGCAATTTCTCAACTTCGAATGGTGAGAAGAAGTGAGAAACTTCGTTGCTTAGATAATTCCTCTCAGAGAATCTTGCTAACTTGTGCTGGAGTCATTTTTAGCAATTTCATTAATTCTCCGCTCTTCCCACTTAGAAATTTTCTAATTTTGGCGAAGTGGTGGGTGAGTTGTCTGCCAGTCGTCATAGCATTTTCCATAAATGAGGATTCTTTCCTCTGCAAAATTCAAAATTTTCCCTCCAAACTGCCAGTTAACTCTCGTTAATTAAATTACTCTGATTTACTTTGAAAATTCCACTTCAATTTCTCGCAACGTTCAATTAAATTCAACTCATAAAAATTCATGGGGAGATTAAAATAGTTTTGAACCCATTAAAATATCCATCATTTAAATTATTTGACCCCACGATATTTGCCTTAGACAATTTAAATCCTCCTTGAAACATTTAACCCCGTTGATTTAAAAAAACAAAATTCGCTAGATCAATCCATTCTCAAAATTTAATCTCCCTCATAAAATAACCCAAGCAATTTTTACAAAATATTTCCCTTCGAAAAATAAAATTTCCCTTAGGAAAATAATTCCTAACTTCATTAATTCATGGGCGCACTTTGAAGGGGTTCTTCTAATTTTTCACTCGACCTTTTGAAAATATTCATTAATGTTCATCTTACCCCCTTTGAAATATTTCATCGCCTTGCATTTTATTTCCACGCCTTAGAATTTTTCAAACTCATTCATCTTTGAGGGCGTATTTGATCTAGTGAGAAAGATTTTATGTCATCTCAAACTCTAGGCGCATTTTACCAATGGAGTTTTATTTTCCCACACTTAGAGATTTCCATGCTTTTAGCCATCTTGCCTTCCTTGGGTGCATTTGACATGGGGAGCTTTCACTTTAAATGCTTTAAAATATTTCAAATCATCCCCTCCATGATGGGGGCATATACTAGGTGATGCTTCCACGTTTGCCTTAAAAAAAATATCATTCACCCTTGCTCAACTTGGGCGCACTTCTACCCTTGTGCTTTCATCTTAGAATATATTTTTCAAACACTTTATGCCAAGGGCGTGTTTGATCCCATGAGGTTCCATTTCAATACTTAGAATTTTTTTTATCTTGATTCCCCCATCAAGGGCACATTTAGCATGGGCTACTTTCATTTTCCATTACTTGAAATTTTCCACGCCATGTATCTCCTTGAGGGTGCATTTCCACCTTTGCACTTTCGTTTTGCCTTAGAAAAGTTTTCATGCTTCATCCTTGCTTGAGGGCGCATTTGGGGTATCCAACTTCAAGTTTTAACGCCTAAATTCTTTTGCCAAGGCCTTCTCCATGATGGGAGCATTTGACCCTTGGTGTTTTCATTTCTATGCCTTGAAAATTTTGAGTTGCCCCCTTTATGCTCATGGGCACATTTTGCCCCTTGAGCTTATATTTTTGTGTCTTAGCACATTCTTCAAAATCTCTACCTTCATGGGCGCATTTAGCTAGGGGAGCTCTTATTTTCAATGCCTTAAGACTTTTCAAGCCTTCAACACTCCAGGGTGGGCGCATTTACATATGCAAGCTTTGATTTCCCCATACTTAGAAATTTTAAACCTCATCACCCCCTTGGGCGCATTTCATAGGGTTAGCTTTCACTTGAAGGCGCATATGAGGGGGTCCACTTTTACTTCATGCCTTAGGCATTCTTCAAGACCTCCTCACCTTGAGGGTGCATTTCACCCTTACAACTTCTATTTTTCCATGCCTTAGGCAATCTTTCTTCTTGAGCACATTTTACCCTTGGCTCTCCAAGTTGAGGGCACAAATGAGGGGTCTTCATTCCATTTGATGCCTTAGGAATTTCAAGGCTCTCTACTCACTTTGGGCGCATTTCATATGTGCTACTTTCATTTTAAGACTTGGAAATTTTTAAATCTTCTTGCTAATGGGCGCATATGAGAGGGTGAGCTTTTGCCAGAGGGCGCATTTCATAGGGTGTGTTCACATTTCCCATGCCTTAGAAATTTTGATGTCTTCAACCTGTCTTCACCTTCTATTTTTAGCAAGTTTTTGATTTCCTGACTTCTACAACTCTGTTTGACTTGAAATTTTCACCATGTGATCCTCGTTGTAGGGTGAACCTGTTTATACTTGCCCCTCATATTGACCTGCTATTTATAGCCCCGTTCTAGAGATGACTTACTATAAATAGTAAGTGCCCGAATTATGCCCAAATCTTACCAGTAGATTGCCTGAAGGGTGCTGATCGTGATGGGATACCTTCGTTTTTCGAAATTCTTGTTTTTTAGCCCTTTTTACGCACCAAAGTAGGAAACCCTAATCTGACTTGCATGCGCCTCAAATGGCCTTTGTTTGACTTCATTTCTGCTGCATGTTGCTCTGCTTGCGGAAGTGAAGTGTCGGGTGGCTGTCGGAGTGAACCTGCTAAAAATAGAAAGTGTCTAAAAAAGTGACCAATCCATTGCCGAATAAGTTTGCATGTCACATTGCTCGAGAGATCTCAAAAAACCCAAAATAACCGAATAAAATGGTCTGCATGCGTGCACTGGCTAAAAATAGTAAATTCCTGAAACATGATCCACTCTGCTTGCATGTCACATCATTGCAAAACTCTCGAAAAACCCATAAAAAATATTCTGACATGCATTGAAAAATTCTGAATGCAAACCCTAAAAATAGCCTTTGAAGCCGGAACTATTGAAAGTCATCATCTCAGCTTGCATATTATATCATCGCAAAGGTCTTGAAAAACCCAGAAAGATTCTCCAGACATGCATTGAAAAAGCACACATGCAAACCCTGAAAACGACCTTTGAAGCCCGAATTGCTAAAAATAGCAAGTTGTCCAAACCTGTTCAAATTTTGCGTGCAAACACTTTGAAGTACCCTGAATGTGACAGAGCAGTCAGAATTCTAAAATCCTGATGGAAAAGATTCTAGATTGAGTACTTACTAAAAATAGTAAGTTGTCAGAACTCAATGAAAATTTGATGGGATCTTGCATGAAGCATCGTGATTGCAATGTTAAGCTCGGATTTCAATTTGCCAACTCAATTTGACCTCCAATAAGCCTGAAGAATAAAAACCCTAATTTCACAGACTTGGCCAAAATTTCAACTTAGGTCAAAAGATAGGACATCCTCGGAAGGACAAAAAGATCAGAGAGAGAGAGAGAGAACCAAAGCCAAAAAACCAGAATGGAGCAAAAATCAGGGGGTCCCCATTTTGAATGGGGTGATGTGTGAAAAGGTCACAACAATTCCTAAGGCATAAATTGGAAGGTTTTGGGTCAGATTTAGCAAGGCTCATTACAGTGTACCTGATATCCTTCTAAGGCGAATTCAGAACACTAAACACTATGGGAACCTTAGGTGTGTAGAAGGTCCAAGAATACTTTCCTCGCCTTGAGTTTACTCAAGCGGAAAGGCACTTCAAGAAGATGAACGACCTTTTCACCATGCACAACGTGTGTGAGCTAGACCATGAGATGCACGTGCATATTTCACTAGCAACCAAGGTGGAAATGGTGGACTAGGTGGATTGGTTCATCCAATTCCCTACTTTCACCTACATACACGTGTATGGCTACAATGGCCACCCCGCCATGATGCCAAGCTATCCTTCAGACAAGGTAATGTTCATGGAATTCCTGAGGCAGTTGGCCGAGGTTCACTCTTACCTTCGCCAAAAGAAGAAGTCAATTGCAAACTTTCCTATTCAGATGGGACTCTACAGATGCAAGATTGTAGCCGATGCTAGGTTGATGAGCAGGGAATCAGTGAGATTTAACCTCAAGTACCTCATTGACCGAAGGTCATCATATGATCCAGGAGGACTCTTTATAGAGGATTTTTGGGTCAACTGCGAAGAGGAATTCGAAGTGAGAAGAAGGAACTACAACAGACTCAAGCTCTCACAAATTGCAGATTTCATGTCAGAAGACATCGAGGGCTTATCTGATGATGAAGAAGAAGTCATTCTTTCTTCCTTCTTCATGGATCAAATGGATGCACAATCACTCGACAAAGTAGATTGGTACGCAAAAGAGAGTAAATCTATCGAGGAAAGAATTGGTAGAGTAGTCTGACACAGTCGACTCTACCTTGACAGTAAAATTGCAAGGTAGTACTTCCTCAATCAGAGCCGCCAACGGTTCATTCTACACTACCTTCCATGTCTAGGAAGAGACCCAGACAAAAGAAGATGAGCATCCTTCCCGAAGGAATGCGAATGACAGGCAACACATGGGGAAGAAAAGGAATTGCTGGTACAAATCAGCAAGAGGTATAGGTGGAGACAACCACCAATTTACCTGAAATAGTTGAGAACTGTAGCTGCACCAAAACTAGTGATTGAAATAATCACTGCAGAGATGGACCCCATAGTAGAAGCAATTGCAACAGAAACGGTGCCTGTGATAGAAACAAATCCGCCATCTTCACCACCATCACAGAGGTCGCAAAGTCCCATTGATTTGGACTCGCCACCACGAGGCATCGCCATGGCACAGTCTCGTTCTTCCAGCATTCAAGGGGCCTATGTTCCTCCTTCCAGTGAAGCTAGCCGATATTCTATTTGGCTAGAAAGCTCACTTGGAATGTAGAGAACGAGGTTGTCATAGAGACTGCTGGCCCACCTGAAGATAAAGACATACACAATGTGAGGGTTGAGGCTATCACACTATCAAAGGTGAACCTTGGAAAAACCACTCGTCAGGTGGAGGCAAACCTTCTCGGAATTGCCTCAGCAAGCTTCAAGGAAAGAATTGATGAAGGATGGACAAGACAAAGCAGACTTGAAGGCTGAAAACCCATCAATTAAGAATGTACATTTCTAGCTTGATGCACGACACTCCCAACTCCTCAGCTTTTCCTCAAGAGTTGTTAGATCTCCCAGCTGAGAGAAAACATCATCAGTTGATGACATAGGACAAACACTTGAGACGTCAAGTGGATGAGTTTGTTGTCAAAGGATGGTGTGTATTAGCAAAAGCATACCGGTTGAGAGACAAAGCACATGGACTCCGAGCAAAGATCCAATAATCAGACTTGAAGGTAGTAGAAGAGAGGTTGGGAGAGGAAGCGATAGTTGTTGATCTACAACTAGCATACCAATTAGTTACAACCACTGAGAACAAACGCCATCTCTTTGATTGGAAAGAACAATTGGCATACAGGGTGAGCCTACGATGCCAATTCAGTGGAGCTGATTGAATATGGACACATTGTCGCTAATATTATCAACTTTGCGAGTACGTTGGTAGTATCCTTCCCTCAAGTAGAATATCACCATGAGGGAGGAGAATACATTGAGCTAGGAATGGTACAAAGACGGTTTCAAGATGTCATCCGTGGTTCATTCCTTGAAGATCCCAATGGTTGCAAGTTAGCCAAAATTGCAGCCATGTCTATCCAATTGGATGAAGCAGCTGCCCAATGCATAAACTATCAGCAGTAGCTTACGATAGGCAAAGAAATGCTAAGATGCCACGCAATCATCTTGAGAAGCATTAATTGCCCGAGGGCCGAAGAGGTCAACGACTGGATTGAGACTTTGTTGACCTGTGGCAAAGAGGTGTAAAACACCAAGGAAGGACGTCCTACCCTCCAAATAGCAATAAATACGACTGAAGTCAACTTGATGCCCCTTTCCAAGTTGACTCCAGATCTCCACAGATCATGCATGTCAGATCCCACTGATCTAGAATGTCTAATTGACTCCCACGATTTATGGATCTCAGATCTCCTTTAAAGATGGATGTCTATTTGGAGACATATTTGTAATTATAGTTCACTTTTAGTTAGGTGTCAGTCAATTGAGGTAGACTCCTAGTTTGACTCTTGTTTAGTATTAGTTAATTGAAGTAGTTTTCCACTTAATTGCTTGATCACCTATGTTTAGATAGAGGAATAAATCTTGTTGATTGGCAAGAACTGATTGTTAACTCAAGGAGATTTTAGGGTTGCCTACTCCTTTGAGTTTCTATAAATAAGAGACTTGGGCTCATTATTTGTTTAACCTTTATTTGCTAAGCAAAATTGTTGTGCCATTGTTGCCAGAGTTAGCTTGTTCATATTTGTTCACTCTTGGATGAGAGTTTGTTGGTTGATCACAATTGTGAATGATTTTGTGCCTTTGCTGTCCCGACCTTTGTAATTCTTTGGAGAAGCTTGAAGAAATAAATCATATGGTGCATGCTTGCTTCATCTAAATACTTGAGTTCTTTCAAAGTCTTGTTTTCAATAGTGTATTGTTTTAATCTCCTCCTCAGACAAGTGTCGTCACCTCCTTGGACATTTTGTTATCGATTATAATCGTGTGATGTTTTTTAATGAGTTGTGTTTCAGCCTACACTTTGGACAGGTGTTGCCACCTCCTTGGGAATCCTGTTAGCCGAATCATCGTACTTTGTTGTTTCCAATGATTTGTTTCCAAGCCTATACCTTGGACAGGGGTTCCTCCTCCTTGGCAAGTCTCAAATCCAGCCTATTGTATAGAGTATTTACTTGCATCAAACCTTATCTTGGTATATATCTGAGAGTTCAGAGCCTCAACCATATTCCACTGAGACAGAGGGTTCAAGTAATCCAACCCATCCATTTCACTCCTACGCCCTCATGCTCTATTTATCTTGAGGTAGGATAGTCTAGAAGCTAGTTAGTCATAGTTGAGAATTTGCGGAAACTAGAGAAAAAGATTAGCTACAGCGCATTGTGTTTATGCACCCTTGTGTCCTACCACTGAGTAAAAAAGATAGGAATCTTAGTACGCCCCCTTTTTTACATAGAAATAATCAGCAAAAAGAGATCTTCCTCTCTATAATCAGAAGAGCATGTACTAACACACTTGCAATAGCTATTCGTTTCCAATAAGCACTCAAGAGGTGCTAACTGAAATGCCAACAAAGAAGAGGATGTTGAAGCCTTTCATGACGCCCCTATGGCAGGTCACCCAAGTTACTTTAAAACCTACAAGCAGATTAGGGAGCAGTTTACTTGGAAAGGGCTCAAATCATAGGTGCTTAGGTATGTGAGAGAGTGTCCTACATGCCAGCAGAACAAACATCATCACTCTTTCCCTACAGGTTTATTGCAGCCCCTAACCATTCCTAATCAGAGGTGGGAGTGCAAATCCATGGATTTCATCATGTGTTTACCCAAAACTCAAAGCAGTGATTGCATTTATGTAGTGGTTGACAAACTCACAAAGTTTGCACACTTTTTTTTAATTTCAACTACTTTCACGACAGTGCAGGTTGCTGATTTGTTTTTCAGAGAGATTCAGGTTGCATGGGCTACCTCAGAATATAGTAAGTGATTGGAACAACAAATTTATGAGTCATTTTTGGCAAGAGTTACTCAGACTCAATGGTACGAAACTCACTCCAAGCACAAGCTGCCACCCACAAACAAATGGACAGATCAAAATAGTTAATAAATGGGTGGAGGGATACCTGAGGAACTACGCTTGGGAAGAAGGCATGGGTCAAGTGGCTGCATTTATGTGAGTATTGTTATAATACTACGTACCACATGTCTATACAGATGTCACCATTCATGGCATTCTATGGTTATGACGCTCCCAATTTCTTGGATTTGTTATTTGGAGATAGTAGGATGCCCAATGCGAAGGATTTGTTGCAAGACACCCATAACATCATGAGGTCTCTCCAAGAGAATATACAAAAGGCTGAAAATCAGCAAAAACAATATGCAGATCAGCATAGAGTTGTGTGTTCATTTGAGTAGGGTGATATGGTTTATCTTATGTTGCAGCCTTATAGGCAATCCACTCTAAGGAAGAGTGGCTCTGAGAAACTCAAGCCACGCTACTACAGACCATCCTAAGTTTCCAAGCAAATTGGTGAGGTGGCTTACGAGCTAGAGTTATCAGTAGAGAGCAGGGTTCACAACATGTTTCATGTTTCTCGCCTCAAGAAGGCATTGGGGCATCATGTGACACCTACAATGTTACCACCCCTGGATGAGGAGGGGAAATTGATTCTTATTCTTGAGGCTATCATTGACACCAGAGAGCGCAACTCGAGGCAAAGAGTCATCAGGGAATACTTGGTTAAGTGGAAGGACTTGCCAGTTGAGGATGGAATGTGGGAGAATGAGGGCATTTTGCAGCATCCGGAGGTGAGATTGCTTGCGGACAAGCAATTTCAGGGAGGGCGGATTGTAATGTCCCCTTTCTAGCCAATGGTTTGGGGTTAGCCTATGACTACGGTTCCAGTAGGCTAGCGCGATGTTTAGGGAACTCATTGGGGGAGATTCAGGCTCTTTAGTAGGCATGGTGTTTCATTCCGACTTATTCAGCTCAGTGTTCTAGCATTTGGTTGGTTGTTCGAAGGCATTTTAGGAGTTCACCATTGATACTTGCTATTTATAGTAAGTAATATCAGGCTTTGCGATGACACACTAGCAGTTGGTAGTGGTGATGGGACACTCTCGGGAGACTATTGCTAGACTTTTGCCAAGAGTTATTGAATTAATAAGTCACGTTACTTTAATGATATTCTATTATTAAAGTGACTTATTAATTTAATGTTATAAAGTTACTTTGATAAAGTAATTTATAACTTGGTTGTTAAATAAAGTGATAAAGTGACTAATCTTTTATAGTGAAAGTGATTAAGCAAGATAAAATGATAAGAGTAGAGGGATTTGAGTCTTCCTTCCAAAGTAACAAACGCCATAACACACAAAGCCACTTCATTCCATGGAGATTTTAAAGGGCTTCTACCATGTCTTGAGTGTAGCTTCTTCACGTCTTCACCTGATTTCAAAAAGGTCAAGATAAAATCATCATCCACTCTCTTGTCTTTAAAGATTTTAGCTCCCATTATTGAAATTCCAATCATCTCCACAAATAATTCTTGAGCTACCTTAAATTCCATCCCCTATATCCCAAGAAGCATATTATCCTATCCTTTAGTAAACTCTAGTGCTAAAGGGGTATCATACCCATTTAGCTTCTCCATGAAGGGTATTAAACCCTTGTCGACTAGAATCCTCTAAAGAAATGTCCTCCCACTATGCTACTATTATCAACTATAGATAGGGGGCATCCTCAAGGCATCTCCCTCAAAGAGAGGACATTTTCGGGGCATCCCCTTAATTTGCAAACTTCGGCGAAATATAGGATTATCTCACAAACGCTTAGGGGACTTGTCAATGTCCCTTAAATGCACCAAAAACTCCTATCCATCTCATACATCAAATAGCTGAGAAAAATGATAATTTAAGAAAATTAGGCATTTTTTAATATTTGGGCCACTAAACCTAACCCTAAATGGACCCCCACCCACACCCTAAGTACCCATAAAAAGTAATAAATTAAGATCCCAGCCTCAATCCAAAACCATATGAATTTTCAACAGCATTAAGCAAGGCTGCAAGTTGCAACAAAAAGATGCAAGAGTGAGTATTAGTATAGGAAAATTGAGAACACCAATGGTGAGAGCATTAGCTTGGTCCTCATTAGTTAAATGTGAGCATTAGGAAGAGAAATAACAACATTAACTGCAACTCTTCATGGACATTGAGAAAATACGTATAGCCCTAATCATTTAGACTAGTTAGATTCTTAAAATTAGCTAGTAGTTTTCCAAAGGATGAAGATTTGATAAGAAATAGTATGGACTTGGTGTTGCAGAAAACATATTGATAAAGCTGACCCTTGACCCCATTGTGGGCTCTACCCCAAGATCCCTACCAGCCACTATCCCACAATCGTCCCCCCACCATCCACAAATCTAGGCCCCATGTCCCCCAGTCCCAAAACTGGATGGAACATAGGTAAGTACCCTAGCTTTCAAACTACTCTAATTCCTAAAATCAATTTATTTTCTAATTACTAACAATATACCATTAAGCACAAAATAGTTCAAATCCTTAAAATAAAATAGGATTTATTACTAAAACCATATTATTTAGAAACATAATCCATAAAGTAAATTTTAATTTGAAGAAACCTTAAAGTGTAGCAATTTCGCCTATTACAATTTTAAGATCACAAAGCAAATCTTGATTCATAGTGCATTTTACAGATAAATAAACATATGGTATTTCCTTTCAAACTCAAAAACTGTCCTCCATAAGTACCCTAACTTTCAGACTATGCTGATTCCTGAAATCAGTTGTTTTCCTAATTAATACCAGTATACAATTAAGAACAAACTATTTCAATTCCACACAACAAAAATGAGCTCCATCTCATATGTTTTCTTTAAATTTCTATTAAAAAAATTTATCACTAAAATCATAATACATTAACCAATAAGGTAAGATTTGATTTTAAGAAACCTTAAAGTGTAGCAGTGTAGCATATTAGAATTTTAGATCACAAAGCAAATTTTGATACATATGGAATTTTACATATAAATAAACATAGAGGATTGTCTACTGTTGAAGGAACTACCTTGATGGAATAGTGATTTGCTCCCATTCAGAAGATATTTTTCTTTTGATGTGGAGTTCCAAAATGTCGTTTATTCCCCTGCATAGATTGAATCCTCTTATCAGCATATCAACTGACAATATCTATTTAGACCTATATATAAAAAGTTAACTGAATCTTAAACTTGGGTGAATATCCATTCTGTGATGTTAGACCATTTCTATATTGTTACTAGCTTAGACATGGAAATTCAAATATCATATTAAGGAAATATCAGAGAGATACAGTTATAGTTACACAAAAATCATTCAAATACATGACAAACACATCCAAGCATGTCATTTATTAGAGATCATTATTGAGAAGTAGTGGATAGACAACAAAAATATTCATACACTGAGTGTGTTGTATCCATTCAAAATTTTCATATTGTTTCCAGTTTTTAAGCTAAACCCTTGTCTTTTTTACAAACACAAATCATGTACCAGATGTTTTGTCTTGCTTGTCTATATGGTTTTGTCTTCTCTTGAATATATCTTTGCAGAATCAGTGATTGATGTTTTCAAAAGCACCTCATGTTGAGGAACAAAAGGAATTAAATGAAGGAGAAATTGGAAAGTTACCAAGGCATGTAGACATTTGCATATCATATATGTTGGTGTGTCAGTTTCAAGATAGAGGGTTTATAGGTCTGCATCTCTGCTAATTAATAAACTGTCAACTGCATATAGAAGCGCAAGTTGTAATACAGAGATATGACAATCAAAGATTGACACCTCCTCATCATTGTAAGATGCACATTAGATGGAGAGGACAAGTTTTGTGGTGAGAGGCTCTATTTGCATATAGAGGTCCACACCACATAAAGGCTCTCATTACTTCTAAAATTTTTGTTCAATCAGCTGCATATAGAGATGCCCACTTGTGAATGGGGATGATTTTTCCATATTGCAAAGGCATGAAACATCTATGTGCATATGTTAATGGAAAGCACAAAGGATAAGAAATTAGTCTGCAAACAAATATAGAGGCACACACCTGTATAGGGAAATCAAACAAGTTTTCAAAATCTATGCTTGCATTGCGAGGTATGCACCTGGAAACACTTTATTTGGAGTTTAACTTTTTCAAAATAGCATTAAGACTATATATATGCACAAGCTGTTAACTGTTGACAAATGGATTTGCATGAGAAGGTGCACAACTAAGAATGGATATTATAAATTACAAGTTTCAAAGTGAGTAAACACCTTAATACGTGCACGCCTGTCAGATATTGGGATAACGAGAGATATTCAAACCACGACTCAACATGCAGATACCGTCACAACGACGCATACCAACATATGAACCGCAATTGAAGTTAAGTTCAAAGTGTTCCAGTCGACCACGCAAGGCGAACCCATGTCAGTGAGCCCACTAGTGGCATGGATAACAAAGCTTGCTCAAATTAAACAACGCATTCCACAACTAACAACTACTTGCATGAAATGAAATCTACTTTACTTTAATCTACTTTAAGACTTTAAGTGAATTGGAAAGATGAAGAAGCCTTGCTAGCTACTTGCAACAAAAGATGGAATCACCAAGCAATGAAAACTCTTTATATTATGATCGTGTTCACAACAACTCCTTACAAAGCCTATAATGGAAAACTTTCTTTCCTCCTCAATCTATGTTATGCTAACTTCTATGCTACTCTCTAACTATTCTCTTCTCTGCTCTAATCTCTAGTGTCTAGTTCTAATTCTAATCTAATGAATTACAAATGAGGGAGGATGCCTCTTTTATAGTTAGCTTAGACCAACAGATGGCTTAGATTGAATTACAATGAAGGCCTCAGATTGATCCACTTAAGCCCTAGTCATGATTTTGCCCTAAAAACCGCCACAAAGAGGAGTGGGGCAATAAATGAACAATAGATTCTCCACTACTCTGCAGAAACCACAATGAGCGATTAATGCCCACCATCTTAGAAGGTTCTCGTCCAGAAATGCGTTCCCACTGGTCTTCTCTTTGACTGCAAACTCGATCAATTTGATCATCACAACTTTTGATATCACCAGAGAGGGACTTCACACTTAAGAAGAATTCCTCCACTTTGTTCTTCAATTGATCCTGCTATCACTCTTTAATATTGAACTTTTTGCTCATACATCTTCCTTAGCCTTGAGGATGGTTTAGTGCTTGAAGATGATCTTTAATGCTTGGCCTTTATCACTTCCTCCATCCTGATCTTGAAGGATTTTCTTGCCTTGGACTCGCCCATTTCTTCCTTGCCACCTGCCTTCCTAAGTTGGGTTCATATGAGACATCATGGAGGAGGTTGAAATGTGTAACTTTATCCCCTTCCAAGGTTATAACGTTGTCTTGCTCTACCACCTCAAGTCATCATGTCTTGGTCCCCGTGTTCATCCTGCAAAAAAAACAAAAAAAGAGCATCAAAACACTTAACACTTATAGTATAAATTCACTTCACTTACCTAATTTCCATGTTCCATTTTCCAAGGTCCAATTGATCTCTGGATCCGATAAAATTCATCCTCTTTCTAGCAAAATTTCATCATGGGCACATTGTGTTCATTTCATGAGGTCTTCTTCAAGGGCGCATCCACAACCTTTTGTTTGGAGTTAGTGCCTTAGAAATTTCTCCACCTTGAGGGTGCATTGAACGCTTGATGTTTGGGTTTCATTTCATCCTCAAATTCTTCATGCCTTAGACAAAATTCATCTCTTCCTTGTGAGCGTATTTCACCCTTGCATCTTGCTTCAATGCCTTAGAGAATATTTCACACTTCTTCACCCTAAGCACATTTGAAGGGTGAAGCTTCAAATTTGAATGCCTTAGAAAATATCCTTCAACCTCATATTAACCTGGGCGCATTTGGCCCCTTGGCATTTCATTTCATACCTTAGAAATTTTTATCTCCCCTTAGGAAATTTTATCAATCACAAGCCAAGCATCCATTTAAATCACAGGCCAAAGCGTAATACATTCAAAACTTATTTCCTCCTTAGAAAATATTCAAGACCCCCTTGACTTTAAAGAAAAAACATTTCCCCTTTAGAAAAAATATTTTACAACTTTATTATTCATGGGGGTACACGAAGGGGTACATTTAATTTTTTCCACCCTTAGAAAAAATATTCTCCACTAATGTTTATTTTATCCTCTCCAACCTTGGGCGCCTTTGGAAGGGTCTTCCTTGAGTTTCCATGCTTTAGGAAAATTTCCTGACACATTCACCCCTTGGGCGCATTTGAAGGCTTGAGCTTTCATTTTTATTCCTTAGAGATTTCTTCATCGACCTTCTTCTTTGGGCGCATTTCACCTTTTGTGCTTCTCTTTCACTCCTTAGAAGAGTTTCAACCTATTTTCTTCCTTGGTCGTATTTGAAGGGTGAAGCTTCAAACTTGAATGCCTTAGAAAATATCCTCAAACACCTCCTTACATGATGGCCGCATTTCATAGGTGGAGCCCTTATTTTGTAACTTAGGGAATTTTCCACACCTCATACCTCATTCAGCTTGGGCGCATTTCACCCCATGAGCTTTCATGTTTGACATGCCTTAGTAAAATTCTTAACACCTCCTCTTTACCTACCTAGGGCGCATTTTGATCCATGCACTTCTATTTTGTGATGCCTTAGCATTTTCATATCCCTTGTCTATCTTGAGGGTGCATTTGAGGTGAGTAGCTTCTTGTTTTTCTTATACTTAAAGATTTTCTCACCTCCTCTTCAGCTTGGGCGCATTTTAGGGGGTCTCCTTTTATTTTAACTTAGAAATTTTTCATCAAACAACCTCTTGCTTCACGGGCGCATTTGACCCCCTATGCTTTTGTTTTTGAGGACTTAGAATATTTTTGCCTCTTCATTTCCTTCAAGGGCGCATTTAGGACGGGCTGCTTTTGATTTCCATGCCTCAACATTTTTTTTAAGGCATCATCTCTCTTGGGCACATTTGACCCCTCATGCTTTCGTTTTGCTTCCCTTAGAAGATTTTTGATGTCCCCAACTGACTTACATGAGCCCTCTATTTTTAGTCACTCCTAGAGACGTATGGTTTTTCAAGGGTTTTCACTTGTTTATACCTGTCGTCCATGCTTGCCTGTTATTTTTAGCCCACCTGCTACTTTTAGTAAACCCTTGGTTTCCTTGACTTTTGTAGCTCCGTTTGACTTGTAATTTGCTCCACATGATCCTCATCGCTTAGTGAACCTGCTATTTATAGCCTTGTTCTGGAGGTGACTTACTATAAATAGTAAGTGCTCGGATTGCGCTCAAATTTTATCAGTAGATTGCCTGAAGGATGTTGATTGTGATGGGATACATCAGTTTTTCATTTTCCCCAAGTTTTGCCCCTCTTTATAAGCACCAAAGTAGGAAACCCTAATCTGACTCGCATATGCTTCAAATGACCTCTGTTTGACCCCATTTCTGCTACATGTTGCTATGTTTGTGAAACTGAAGTGCGGGAGCTGCTAGAGTGAACTTGCTAAAAATAGTAAGTGTCCGAAAGGTGATCAACCAACTACCAGATGTTTTTGCATGTCACATTGCCCAAGAGATCTCAAAAAACCCAGAAAAACCCAGTAAACTGGTTTGCATGTGAGTACTGGCTAAAAATAGTAAGTTCCTGAAAAATGATCAACTCTTTGCTTACATGTTACATCGTTGTGTAGCTCTCGAAAAACCCACAGAATATCTTGACATGCATTGAGAAATCCTGCATGGAAACCCTCAAAATAGCCTCTGAAGCCTGAATTGTTGAAAGTCATCATCTTGACTTGCATGTTATTCCATTGCGAAGGTCTCGAAAAACCTAGAAAGATTCTCCAAACATGAATTGAAAAGTCTTGCATGCAAACCCTCAAAATGACTCCTGAAGCCCGGATTGCTAAAAATTAACAAATTGTTCGTTTGCGCTCAAATTTTGCAAGTGAGGAGTTCTAAGTATTCTAAGTGTAGCGCAACAGTCAAAATTTGAAAAACCCTAGAAAATAGGCCCCACATTAGTACTAACTAAAAATAGAAAGTTGCCAGAATTCAGTGAACATTTGATGGGACCCTGCCTGAAGCCTCTTGATTGCAAAGCCAAACTCATATTTCAATTAACCAGCTTGATTTTACCTCAAACATGTCTCGAGAATGAAAACCCTAATTCACAGACTTAGCCAAAATTCCAAATAGGTCAAAAGATAGGGACATTCCCGGAAGGACAGAAAGATCAGAGAGAGAGAGACCCAAAACAACCCAAAACCAAAGCCAAAAGACCAGAATGGAGCAAAATTTAGGGGGTCCCCATTTGAATGGGATGATGTGTGAAAAGGTCACAACCCTTTCCAAGATAGAACTTAAGAACTTAAAAGAAGCAAGTGAAGACAAATTTTGGATGGGGGCAATGGAAAAGTAATTGAATCAAATAGAAAAAAATGAAAACTTGGGAACTTGTCCCAAGACCTAAAGACGAAAATGAAATTAGCACTAAGTCGCTCTTCAAGAATAAGCTGAATGAAGATGGTCAAGTGGTAAGGAACAAGGAAAGGTTGGTATGCAAAGGATATGCACAAGTAGAAGGTATTGAATTTAAAGAAACCTTTACTCCTATTGCTAGATTAGAAGCTATCAAAATGTTTTTAGCATTTGCTAGTTTAAAAAATTTCAAGGTTTATCAAATGGATGTTAAGTCCACCTTCCTTAATGGCAATCTAGAGAAAGAGGTATACATTGAACAATCAAAAGGGTTCTTGTTGTCAGGAAATAGGGATTATACGTGCAAATTAAAGAATACACTCTATGGACTAAAACAAGCTCCCAGAGCATGGTATGCAAGACTTAATAAATACCTAAAAGAACAAGGATTCAAGAAAGGAATTGTAGATAGCAACCTTTATATCAAGATTGTGGGTGAAGATCAGTTGATAGTTGTGGTGTATGTAGATGATATTATATTTGGGGGAAGTAGTGACAATATGTGCCAAGAGTTTTCCATGGAGATGCAAAAAGAATTTGAAATGTCAATGCTTGGTGAGCTATCTTTCTTCCTTGGGTTACAAACTTCTCAATCAGATAAAGGGATATTCATTTCACAAACCAAGTATGTTAAGAAAATGCTGAAGAAGTTCAAAATGGAGGATAGCAATCCTATGAGTACACCCATGGTGACAGGATGTAAATTGAGTAATGATGATGAATCACCCGAGTCAAATTAGACTCTTTACTGGTCAATGATTGGAAGTTTGTTATATGTGACAGCTACAAGGCTTGATATCATGAAAACAATTGGTTTGGTGGCATAGTTTCAGGAAGCACCAAAGGAAACTCATGTGCAAGCGGTCAAAAGAATATTCAAATATCTAAAGGGTACTATGGATTTTCGATTGTGGTATCCAAGAGGTGAAGACTTCACCATTACAACATATATGAATGCGGATTGGGCCGACAGTGTTGATGACAAAAAAAGGACTAGTGGAGGTGCATTCTTGCTTGGTAACAGTCTTGTATTGTGGTTGAGTATGAAACATACTTCAATTTCTTCATCTACAACAGAGGCGAAATACATCGCAGCAGCAACAACTTGTTGCACACGGGTTCTCTAGATGAAACAAACATTGAAGGATATTAAGGTTGAGTATGAGCATCCCATCTCCATATTCTGTGACAATACATGTGCAATTAACATTTCAAAGAATCTAGTTATGCACTCCAAGACAAAGCACATTCCAATCATATATCATTTCTTAAGAGAGCGGGTAGTGGATCAGCAATTGAAGTTTGCTACACGGGAACAAATTACAAACATTTTCACAAAGCCCCTTCCAAAATAAACTTTTGGGTGCTTGAGGGAGAAATTGGGAGTGATATCACTCTCATTCAGTCACTAAGTTCTTCAAAAGAAGCTTGTGTTCAAAGGGAGCTATTCATTGCCTTATCTTTCATCCTCAAAAAGCCTTTGCTATTGATGTCAAAGGGGGTGAAGTAGAGTAAGGGGGAGCATTTCAGTGAAGGGGAGATGTATGGTACTGTTGCATTATCAGATTACTTCTTTATAGGGTTGCCATCAATGAAAAAGGGGGAGATTGTTGGAAATTGTTATCATTGATGTCAAAAGTGTTCGAAGACCAAGATTGGAGGTGCAAGAAAATAAAATAAAATATATTATTGCTAAGGGCCAACTATTAGACTCTAAGAATCCTCATAAAAATAAATCAAATTGTAAATTGTTTTTTTTTTGAAGAGGGCCGACCCTCTCAAGTGGTGCACCCCATTTTTGGGGGTTTATTTTTAAAATAAGAAAAAAAAAAAATACATATAATTTAAAATAGGGGCCGACCCTTATTGAAGCGCCCAAGCTAGAGATGAAAGGGTGCATTTAAAAGGAGTCGCATCCATTTGCAAGGTATGTGTTGTTTCATAAAGTCGCCCTCCTCAGAGAGAATATTTAAGGAGATTGTGGAGTCCATTTGAAGGCAAGCAATTCGTTGAAATATCATTTGTATAAGGAGAAGATTTGAAAAGCACATCAGTGCAGATTTTTGAAGATATATGAGCAAATCCATATGACTTTTATGGCATAATTTATGAAGAATCTTTGAAAATTATAAAGGCAGATTTTTGATGAAGTATTGAACAAATTTGTGAAGGTAAATTAGGGAAAATCTAAGGAGAAGTTTCAAATAAATTATTGTTCATTCAAAGGTTGGTGCCTCTCATTAGAAGAGATTGGTGTTCCTTGCTAAATTGATGCTCAATTGAGGGGATTGGTGTCTCCTATGGGTTGGTGCCTATGAAAGAAGCTTTGTAAATGAATTAAGTTGGTGCCTACAAGAAGATCTATATAAGCAATATTTTGTTGTGGTTTTCTCCTACAAGGGTTTCCATGTAGCTTGTGTGTTCATCTTGTGTTCCTTATTGCTAGATCTTGCATGTGTGTTATTGTTGTAAATGATAAAATTGTGAAGTATTATTGTTGTGGTTGTTTAAAGTTTGAAAAGAAGAAGATTTTTGTTATATTGATTCACCTCCCCCCCCTCTAAGTATAATTGAGCGCTCTTCAAGGACACTGCAATGACATCAATCAATGACCAATTCTTTGTATCCTTTCATCTATAGAAAATGATGGAAACCCTATATCAGCCCACAAATCCATTATGGGTGTCAATGAATCCCCTACAAACTTCACCTCTTTTTCCACTAAGGTGCTTTGCATTTTCTTTGAACCTAGTATTGTAACTTTTTATTGTCTCATTGATTCTTCTCACCATTTGTTGCCAATATGGTGAGTGAACAACATAGAAAGCCAGTTCATTTACATAGATACATCTTGTTGGCGTTTCAATTAGCACCTCTGGAGTGCTTATTGGAAACGAACAGCTATTGCAAGTGTGTTAGTACATGCTCTTCGGATTATAGAGAGGAAGATCTCTCTTTGCTGATTTTATACTGTAAAAAAGGGGTGTACTAAGGTTTCCTATCTTTTTTACTCAGCGGCAGGACACAAGGGTGCATAAACCAATGCACCGTAGCTAAGCTTTTTCTCTGGTTTCCGCAGATCTTAACTACGACTAACTAACTCCTAGACTATCCTACCTCCTCAAGATAAACAGAGCATGAGGGCGTAGGAGCGAAATGGTATGGTTGGATCACTTGAATCCTCCGTCTCAATGGAATATGGCCGAGGATCTGAACCTTCGGATATATACCAAGATAGGGCTCGATACAAGCAAACACTCGTTACGGTAAACTGGATCTGAGACTTGCCAAGGAGGAGGAACCCCTATCCGAGGTATAGGCTTGGAAACAGCTCACTGGAAACAACAAGGAACGATGGCCTTTCTAACAGGATTCCCGAGGAGGTGACGACACCTGTCCAAAGTCTAGGCTGCAAGAGAGATCATTAAACAACATCAAACGATAATGATCGATGACAAAATATCCAAGGAGGCGACGACACCTGTCCAAGGAGGAGATTGAAACAATGCACTATTTAAAAACAAGACTTTGAATAACTCAAATAATTAGATCAATCAAGCTTGCACCATCTGATTTATTTCTTCAAGGTTCTTCAAAGAATTACAAAGGTCGGGACAGCAAAGGCACGAAATCATGCACAATTGCGATCAACCAACGAACTCTCATCCAAGAGTGAACAGATATAAACAAGCGAACTCTGGCAACAGTGGCGCAACAATTTTGCTAGCAAATAAAGGTTAAACAAATAAAGAACCTAAGGCTCTTATTTATAGAAACTCAAAGGAGTAGGCAACCCTAAAATCTCCTTGAGTTAACAAATAGTTCTTGCCAATCAGCAAGATTTATTTCTATGTCTAAAAGTAGGTGAGCAAACAGTTAACTGGAAATCTACTTCAGTTAACTAAAACTAAACAAAAGTCAAACTAGAAGTCTACCTCAGTTGATTGACACCTAACTAAAAGTGAACTTATGTTACAAATATGTCTCCAAATAGACATCCACCTTTAGAGGAGATCTGAGATCCACAAATCGTGGGAGTCAAATAGACATCCTAGATTAGTGGGATTTGATATGCATGATCTGTGGAGATTTGGAGTCAACTTGGAAAGGGGCATCAAGTTGACTTCAGTCATAATTAATGCTATTTGGAGGGTAGGATGTCCTTCCTTGGTGCTTTACACCTCTTCACCACTGGTCAACAAAGTCTCTATCCAGTCATTGACCTCTTCGGCTTTTGGGCAATTAACGCTTTTCAAAGTGACTATGTGGCGTCTAAGCATTTCTTCACCCGTTGCAAGCTGTTGATGATAGGTTATGCATTGGGCAGCTGCTTCATCTAACTGGACAGACATGGCTGCAATTTTGGCTAATTTGCAGCCATTGGGATCTTCAAGGAATAAAGATCGGATGACATCCTGGAACTGTGTCTGCACCGTTTCAAGCTCAACATATTCCCCTCCTTCTCTCTGATATTCTAACTCAAGGAAGGATATTACCAACGTTCTTGCGAAGTTGATAATATTGGCGACGAGGCATCTATAGTCAATCAGCTCCACATAGTTGGCATCATAGGGTCTCACCTTGTATGCCACCTGTTCTTTCCACTCAAAGAGATGGTGTTTATTTTTTGTGGTTGTAACTGATTCATATGCTTGTTGCAAATCAGCAACTGTCACTTCCTCTCTCGGCCTCTCTTGAGCTGCCTTCATATCTGACTGCTAGATTTCTGATCGAAGTCCATGTGCTCTGTCTCTCAGCTGATATGCTTCTGCTAATACACACCTCCCTTTGATGACAAACTCATCCACTTGAAGTCTCAAGTGTTTGCCGTATGTGATCAACTGGTGATGGTTTCTTTCAGCTGGGAGATCCAATAGTCCTTGAGGCAAGGCCGAGGAGTCGGGAATGTCATGTATCAAACTTGAAATGTACAATTTCAATTGACCGATTTCAGCCTTCAAGGTTGCTTTGTCTTGTCCATCCTTTGTCATCCTTTCTTTGACGCTCACTGAGGTGATTCCGAGAAGGTCTGCTTCCACCTGTCGAGTGGTCTTTCCAAGGTTCACCTTTGAAAGCGTGAAATCCTCAACCCTCACATTATGTATATCTTTGTTTTCAGGCGGGGCAGCAGTCTCTATGATAATCTCGTTCTCTACATTCTTCTCTACATGGGTCTGCTTTTTCAGCTTCTTTGCCGGCATGTCTTGTGGGACATGATGGAATTCAGAGAAGTCAAGCTGATAAGAAGGTCTCTCTCTCTTCCTCCCAAGCGAGCTTTCCAGCCAGATAGAATCTCGGCTAGTATCGCTGGGAGGAGGAACATAGGCCCATTGAATGCTAGAAGAACGAGACTGTGCCGTGGCAACGCCTCGTGGTGGCGAGTCCAAATCAATAGGACTTTGTGACTTCTGTGATGGTGGTGAAGACGGTGGCTCTGTTTCTATCATAGGCACCGCTTCTACTGCAACTTCTTCTACAATGGATTCCATCTCTGCAGCGATTATTTCAATCACTAGTTCTAGTGTAACTGTAGCAGTCTCAACTGTTTCAGGTAGATTGGTGGCTGTCTCCACCTGTACCTCTTGTCGGCTTGTGTTGGCAATTCCTCTTCTTCCCCATGTGCTTCCTGACATCCGCATTCCTTCTGGAAGAATGCTCATCTTCTTCTGTCTGGGTTTCCTCCTAGACGAGGAAGGTAGTGTAAACTGAACCGCTGGCGGCTCTGATCGGAGAAGTACTACCTTCCTTGTCCTTTTACTGTCCAGGTAGAGTTGACTGTGTCAAATTACTCTACCCATTCTTTCCTCAATAGACGTATTCTCTTTCGCGTACCAGTCTACTTCGCCGAGTGGTTGTGAATCCACTAGACCCGTGAAGAAGGAAGAAAGAATGACTTCTTCTTCGTCATCAGATAAGCCCTCGATGTCCTCTGACATAAATTCTGCAATCTGTGAGAGCTTGAATCTGCAATGGTTCCTTCTTCTCACTTCGAACTCATCCTCGCAGTTACCCCAAAAATCCTCCATGAAAGGTTCATGAGATGATCTTTGCTCAAGGTGTGCTGCGAAGATGCCTCTGGGGTCGTAGGGTGGCCTCCTGTCAATGAGGTACTTGAGATTAAATCTCACTATTTCCTGGCTTATCAACCTGGCATCGGCTGCAGTCCTGCATCTGTAGAATCCCATCTGGAAAGGAAAATTTGCAGCAGACTTCTTTTTTATGCGAAGGTAAGAGTGAACCTCGGCCAACTGCCTCAGGAATTCCATGAACACTACCCTATCTGAGGGGTAGCGTGGCATCATGGCGGGGTGACCATTATAGCCATACATGCTTATGTAGGTGAAAGTGGGGAATTGTATGAACCAATCCGCCCAATCCACCATTGCTGCCTTAGTTGCTGGTGAAATACGCATGTGCATCTCATGGTCTAGCTCGTGCACTGTGTGCATAGTGAAAAGGTCATTTATCTTTTTCAAGTGTCTTTCCGCTAGAGTGAACTCCAAGCAAGGAAAGTATTCTTGGACCTTCTACACTCCCAGGGTTCCCACAGTGTTTAATGTTCTGAAATCGCCTTGGAAGGCTATCAAGTAGACCGGGTATGAACACATGTGGAAATGATGCTCTTCTAGAAACCCAGTGAATTGTTGGTGGAGTGTGTCACTGATCAGAGAGGCCCAGTCGTAGTGTTCTTTCCTGCTGATTATTTTGCCAATTATGTAGAACATCCACAGCTGGAAGGATTTTCCCTCTTCTTGCCCAGTGACTCTGCTGAGTAGGGTGATTAACACTCTGTACTCGTCTTGAATTCCCCTCTCCTAACCAATCTAGGCAAGCTGGTTCTCTTTGTTTTCAACCAATGTCCGGCCATTATAAGAGAACACTCATCCTTCGAAGCCTCGAATGCTTTTTCGCATTCTGTCACAGATATGACCTTCTTGGTAGGGCATGGTGGAATTGCAAAACAAGTCTCTATGTCCGCCGGTTTTAAGCTACAAATCACCCTCCCGTCTACTGACAGGATCTCTCTTGTAGTCAGGTTGTAATGCTTTGTGCAAGCAGTTACAAGTTCGATGCTTTGTAAGGTGATTGTAATAGATGCTGCTTGAAATAAACCGGATTCCTCGCTGTTCTGCAATGTGATTTGATTCATGCCCTCCAAATCCTTAGAACTGACCTCTGGATTTTTCTGACATAAGTCTGTGTCAGTCGTTTTCAGGTAATAATGGTATAGGACCGTTTTGGTCTTGTATTGTACCTGAGAGTACTGCATTCTGAAAACCTTGAATATTGACTGGGCACTTGACCCTGTTCTGACATTTTTCTGGAACTGCTAAAAATAGCCTCGCCGAGGGTAGGTTTTACGAAAAATTCTGAGACATGGGTTTTGTTAAGAATGCTTTTCTAGACAAACCCAGATCGTCAGAAATTCGAAAAAATGAGTTTTTCTTTGGCATGCAAAAGCCCTTTGGTAGCAGAGGCAGTAGGGGTACCAGAAGTGATTTTTCTCGAAAAAATCTGACACATGGGTTTTGTTTGTGCTTCAAAGCTAAACAAACCCAGTTTGTCTGTTTTTCAATATTATGACTTTTTCCGGAAACCCTAAAAAATAGGGGCAGTGGGGCTACTTTTTCTGGAAAAATCTACCATATGGGTTTTGTTGAAAAAGTTGTGCTGATCATACCCAGTTGGCAAGATCTGTGATAATTTGTCGTTTCCTGTGACATGTAAAAGAAATATAGACAGAAATAGAGGAAGTAGACAGAAGATGGATTGGAAGTTATAAACTGCCACTTTGCAATAATCTGTCTTTGGAAGCAATCTTGGGAGAAGAATGCTTTTACTGCCAATGATCTTCAAAAATATTGAAGATTCGTCCAAAACCCTTCCCAGATCTTGAAAACGTGTTCTTGGGAGCTACTTGATGTTTTATCCTTCAACCTGCAAAAAGAATAATGAGGAAAGGGACACCTAGCATGAATATAAGGCAATTAGGGTTAGGATCCACAAAGTATGGAAGATAACTCATCATTCAGGCCTGATTTGGAGTTCCAAAAGACGATTTCCACTAATTGTGGAGTGTTTGGTCTCTTTTTGGCTCCAAATTTGCTAACTCAAGTCAACACTTTTCCTTTGACTTTTTTTTTTTTAGGCGTTCAACCTTGAAGTTGATCATTTTCGTCCATTTTGCAAGCTGAAGTACTCTCGTTTGATCTTTGATTCAGGTTACTCAGTTGATCTCAGGCAGTGGTTGACAGTTCTATTGTTGAGGTAGGATCGGTATGATTAGATATGCCTAGGAGGGGTTAACTCAGAAAACTGAGTTAAGGTCTCCAGAAAGAAGGGCGCCTTTCCTTGAAAGGGGCGCTTTTGACAATGCCTTAGTCAATTTTCATTGACTGTTCTTCGTTTTCATCTTTTTAGACCCTCTTTGCTTTGATCTGACGTCCTCGATGCTTAGATGAATCAAATGACTCTGCTTGACGATGCATCGGGTGGCCGGTTCGGTCTTGCTCAGGATGACTGACTTCTCAGTTGAAGCTGGCAAGTTTTGGGTCTTCAAACTAAAGGGCGCCCCTGGTGGTTTCATCTTGGCTGTTGACTGCCAGTCTTTAACCTCCTCCATCAGTTGTTTGATCTGTCGGAAGTTCTTGTTGAGAGCCTCGCTGACGAGATAGGTCATAGCTAAGAAGGTCATCTTGGGAGGCAGTGAAGATTCAGGCTGAATCTAGATGCCTTCAGGAAAGGGCGCCTTTCTTCAAGAGGGGCGCTTTTAGCCATGCCTTAGCCATTTTCTGGCTTGTCTTTCCAGTTCTTCAATTTTGGCTTTTTTCTGCTTGATCTCAACTCATGATCGTTTGGTGTGTCTCATGGACTTGCCGTCAGATTGATCACGTAGCTGGGAGGAAACTGGAAAGACATCATGTACAGAGTTGCTGCTTATGGATTCATTTGGTGCCTGCAATTGAGGGGCGCCCCTGGGCAGCAGGGGCACTTTTACCTTGAAGCTCTCTGATTTGGCATATCTGTCGTCAATGGATCCTCCATACTTTGCCGACGATTGGTCAATGATCTCTGAATCAAATGATCTTGCTGATTGTTTCGTTGTCAAGCCAGCATGAAAGTGAAGAGGATGACTGAGTTGGAGATGCCAAATGTTTTGATTTGCCCTTTGAGATCCAAGGGTGCCTTTCTTCAAGAGGGGCGCTTTTAGCCACTGTAGACTGTGTTTTGCCTTGGTAGACAAAACGTGCACCTTCCAGACTCAGCCAAATTTTGGCCTTCTCCGTTTTGAGAATCTCCTTCGTTGAACAGCATCATTTTCATCCTTTTAAACCATGGTTTCTTCGTTGAAGCTTTTGAGGTTTAGCTTTCAGCACCTGGTACTGGCCAATCTGCCATTAATGGCTGCGGAGCTCCTAACTTTGTTCCTGAAAAATAGAAATAGACCCACTAGAGTAAAACATGCATTTTGATAATTCTGACTTGATCAGTGTGATCGTGAAGGTAATTAACCCTATCAGAATTATTTTCAATCATTTCTGGGAAGGTCCTATTTTTTAGGGTTTCCTTAAAAATAGGGGCGTAAAACCCTAATTTTCATTTTTTCAGAAATTTAAACATAGGTTCCTTGACATAAACCCACAAAAACTTCATGTTTGGTTTGACCTAAAACATACTTTCGATGGCATTTTTACATTGTTTAGCTCAATTTAAGCAAAATGCCAAAAATTTCATTTTGGGTATAACACATCTCACAATGAGTTGATTAGCAATCTCTTGAGAATCATTGTGAAAAGCCATTTCCAACAATTCCTTTGATCTCTTATGTGTAATGGCCACATGTTCTTTAGGTGTGGCCAAAAATGTGGCTATCTACAACAAATTTAGTGTAGTGTCCTCTTTTTATAACTAAATCAAGTTAGAGGAACCGAAACCTAGTTCTATTCCCTGTAGGCTAAAAGAGGGATTTAATAGGGGAATAATATAATAATAATTTAAGTTGTCCAAAAAGGTACTTTCATTTATAACTTTGAAAAAATGATACTTGATTTTTTATTACTAAATGGAGCCAAAATTAAATATTGGATACATGGCCAAAAGGCAAATTAAAATTTCTAAGAGGTTGAATATTCAATTAAAAGAAATATTAAAATTTAAATACCAAAAAAGTAATTAATAATTATACATTGGAAAGGTAAATATTCAATTAGAAGTATTATTTAAATTTTATTCAAATTTAAATAATTCTTGGAAAAAAAGGGAATTCATTGTATTCTTCATCAATTTCCAAAAACCCTCATTTTGGAGAGCTTTGAGCTTTGGTACAACAGTCAACTTTTACCCTAAAGATGAAGATCTTCAAGGTTTTGAAATATCCCAAATGGAATACTTTCTAAATTTTTGCAATTGTTATAAATAATCATGCATACTCTAATTCCATTTATAAGACCTACCAAGAATTTTGACCACAAACTTGCAATATTTCTAATTTTTTGCTTGTAGGCATTTCGTCAAACACTTTGCATGTAATCTTATTTTGACATAATATCATCATAGTTATCCAAAAAATTATTTCTTCAATTATCAACTGTTGATTACAATCTCTGTTACTAATTTATTAAATATCATATGCATAGGCTATTAAAACATGTAAATTGTGTTGGAAATTGATATAATTTCAAATGCCAAATATTCTACTAATTTCCAAACAAAAATCAATATTTAACTATTGACCTTAATTGGAGATTATTCAACAATACAGTCAGCATTTTAAATCTTCCTTAGAAGTTGTACAACACCTTTATGCACGATATAGCAGCCCCAACAAGTGGCACGACTCTTGAAATAAAGGTACAAATACTGCACTAACTTTTCATTGCTGTTGCTGGCATTGGGCCTGCCTTAGAGACAACACTAGGTATTGGAGTGCTTAATGCCTTATTAAAAATTGCATTGATTCTTTTCAGTGTGGATTTTATGAAGTGTATGGTCCCTTTGGGACCTCAAAAAATGGTACAACTAGGGCAACTCAGCTCAAATAAAATTTTGATATTTAATTTCTTCCTTTTCATTGCACACACAACATTGCAATTTTGTTCTCTTTTCCACTTGCACACAACAACACTTACAATTTTTGTCTTTCCAACAATTCGTACACACAACACTAATAATTTATATTTGCCTGCAAAATTTCTACAACTTGTCGCATGCAAACATTTGAAATCTTGTATAGATAAATCAATTTATTTCCAACTCTCTCTCTATAAACATTAAGCCCAAATGTGAATTCTAGGTGAATCCACCTTTGGATCCTTTTTGCACACATTGTGACTAAATGAATCACACAATATTGGCTAGGGAGGAATCTTAGCTTAGGGATTTGTCTAAGGCAAAAGAGATGAACATCGTTCAACCTCATAGAGAAAATAGACTAAAATGAAATATTCCAATTTCCCTTTTATAAGCACTTTTGGAACTTTCCAAAAATTATAATTTAAAATCACCTTTTAATAATAATCCTTCAACTCCATAAATTTGAATTTTTTTATTATTTACTTTTTTGAGTTCTTAAGTCACTTAAAATTCACCTTTATAAATAATTAATATAAGTTGTCTTTTAATTCACCCTTTGACAACTTAAATATTAATTATTTTTCGTAAATCTGCCCAAAGTTGTGGAAAATAGACAAATAGCCCAAAGGAAAATTTTCATTTCGCCAACATACTTTGAAGCTCACTAAAAAATCCAACTTAATGAAAATTGATACTTTCCAAAAACATAATACTTGAAATATACCCCTTAATTTTTCTCTTTAATTTTCAGCCACAACAATGCAAAACATGCACTCGTTAAGAATTATCTCTAAACCAAAACACAACTGAAACAACTCTAACCGAGAATGCGCCCTAAAACCATTTAAGGAGGAGGGGCGGACATATGGTCAGAGGATCCCTAGGATCTAATAACTTGATAACAATTGAAAATAGAGAGCTAAACTCGACACCAAGAATGTGCATGCAAGATCCTTTTGCAAGGCGAGGTGCTAACATATGGTGGAATGCTAGATATTAAACTGAAATACAACTTCTTCTGCTGATGCAGGCATCCACAAGCGGTGGGAATACTCCACTTATTTCGTGGGTGTGTTTATTACAAACATTTAAAGGCGGCAAGCCAGCCAATTAACCTCACTTTCACTTAAACTGTGGGGGGTATACAATCCACACAACCACTTTATTTTCGTGGGGGGAAATACAATAAAGTAAATTGCAGCAAGTAAACAAATTGTTGTTAGTACTACTAATCAGCTTACAAACAATTGCTAAACAGCTGCAATATATCAAATATGAGTTCTTAGAATAAGCAAGGGTTAGAGTATCACTTCCTCTTAACATTTACAACTTGAAAAGTAAAGAATTGAAGCTCAAAACAGCATAATAATAAAACTTAACTAATCTGATCAGAAACAGAAAGTATAGAAAATCAGACCAGCAAGCTATAACTTCACCAAAACGGACGTATCTTTCCCGAATCAGCTCGGAAAGCTCCCAAACCACAGCCCAACAACAACTAGGAGATGTAAGCCCAAACCTCAAGGAGAGAACGAGCCAAACACAGCAGCAACGAGAGGCACGTTTCGCAATGCAATCCCAATGAGATGGTACGGCCTGCCACGAAGGTCGACCTTCTCTTAAAAAATACACACTCAACCAAAAATTACGAAACTTTCCAAAAAGGGGCACCCTTCATAGTAGAACAACATGGACGATCACCCAAAATGAAACAAAAATCCACGTTGAAGCTATGAGCAGAAATCAGTTTCAGCCATGGCAAATCAACAACTTAAAAAACAGGCTTTACATCAGCAACCTGTTTGATTTCATCCAATTGAAGCTCCATCTTTATTTCTATGTGAAATAAAATCATAATGATCCACCTAGGGAGCCATAGTTTCAGGCCTAAAGAATGGATTGAATTCGCTAAGCTTCCCCTTAGCCAGGTTCTGGATTCAAACTGGCAGCATAACTTTGCTTTCCAATTTCCAAGATGAGATACAAAGAACAAGGCACCAATATATAAGCTTAACCAAAAGGAGATGAAACATTTGTAACTTTCCAAGAAAACTCTTCCTCTTCCCAAAAGGGACGCCTATTTTCAAAGAGGCACCATTTAAAATATAACAATAAATTCTCCATTAATCCCCTTCAAGTCGTCCCACTTTAGATGAGAAATAAACATTTAATAAAATATTAAATGTATCACTTTATGGCCCCAACTTAAAAACAACTTGAAGTCATTAAGCTAGGTGTGGGGTACAACTTCAAAACACAATTTTAACTAAGCATAAAACTTAGTCCAAGGAGAAAATTATCACCAAACCGGAAACTGAGACATTACCAAAATCTGGATAATGAATTGCACCATACTACTGATGAAGACACTGCCAAAATAGACTTACTAAAAATAGCCAATGCCAAAAATAGTAAGTTCACTACAAACTCAACAGAAAGCCAAACTGAATAGCCACACTGAATTGCAAAAGGCTGAACTGTTGCTAGAATGATACTGCTATAAATTGACTTACCAAAAATAGCAACTGTTATAAATAGTAAGTTTGCAAAACATCAATTGAACACCAACTGAACAGTAAACAAGACTTACTATAAATAGAAAGTGTTTCCAAACACCTTCTGAGCACAAACCAGGAAGCCAACACGGCTTACTATAAATAGTAAGTGTCTGGAAAGGTTACCAGATGGAGATGCATGTTACACCATTCTGAAGCTCTTTGAAAACCCAAAAAACTCCCAGAAGCACACTTCCAACCTCCTGCATGCAAGCCTTCAAAATGAATTTGAAACCTCCTAAACATAGGAAACCCTAATTTTCCATTCTGCTTAGCCTACGAGTTTCCGGAAATAGGCTAAAACCTCAAGAAGAGCGTAGGGCTAAATTGGGGACATTACAATACTTCTCCAAGAAGTGTGGGAAACATCTAGAATATCGAAATTGCTCCCAGAAAGAACCAACAGATTCAATTTGATCTCTTGAACGCAATGCCACTATCTGAAATTCATTCTGAAAAAGGCTGGCACTTGTTGTGACCTTTTTCACACATCACCCCATCCCAGATGAGGACCCCCTAATTTTTGCTCCATTCTGGTCTTTTGGCTTTGGTTAGTGCATCTCTCTCTCTATCTCTGATCCTTCCGGGGATGTCCCGTCGTTTGACCTGGGTTGAAGTATTGTTCAAGTCTGTGAAATTAGGGTTTTCATTAGTCAGGCTTATTAAAGGTCAAACTGAGTTATAAAATTGAAATTCGAGCTTAGTACAGCAATCAGAAGACTTCCAACAGGGTCCCACTAAATTTTCACTGTATTCCGACAACTAACTATTTTTAGCAAGTCACCTCATGGCTAAAAATAGCACGTCCTCGTCAAGGAAAAGGTGTGAACGAGTCTCTTACAGCATCAAGGGCAACCAGAGCAAATTTCAAAGCAAACAGAGATACGAAATTGGTCAATTCTAAGGTTTGCTAAAAATAGCAAATGGCTAAAAATAGCATGTATTGAGCCAGGTAAGATGTGAACAGGAAGACAGCACCAGATGGAGGCACAACCACACCAGTTCCAGTTCAGAACAGGGTGAAAATCAATGAAACCCTAATTTCTTCGAATTTGCTAAAAATAGAAAGCCAGAATAGGGTTGGGGCGTTGGAAATTTTACAAATATAGCTGACAGGCACACACCTTCATATACGCCCAGGAGGAAGGAAAGCTTCAAAATCCTCTAAGTATGAGATTTCCTTGAGCAAGGATGAAATGCACCCAGGGAAGGTGAAAGGTCACCAAAAATGCATCGAAATTTCCCTAAGGCATCAAAATTTCCTGAGGCATCCTCAAATGCGCCTAAAATGGAAGTTTGCAGGGCTAAATGCGCCAAGAGGAGGTGAAAGGTCAAGCTTGGGCGTGGATTTTCCTCCTCACAAGCCAATATGCGCCTAAGGCAAAGAAATTTCCTCCTAGCACTAGCAAATGCGCCCAAAGGAGCTGAAAGGTCACCAAAAATATAAAAATTCACTAAGGCAAAGAAGTTTCCCCCTCACACTATGAAATGCGCCCAAGGAAGGTTAAGAGTCATGTCTTAGGCGTGGATTTTCCACCTCACATGGGAAAATGCGCTTGAGAATGGAAGTTGCTTGGCCTAAATGCGCCAAAGGTAGATGAAGGGTCACAAGAAGGTGGCGCCTTCCTTTGCAAGGGTGATATGCGCTCAAGAAAGGAAGTCAACACCCCCATATGCGCCAAAAGGAGGTGAAAGGTCACCACATGAAATGCGCCTAAGGTAACATGGTAACAAGGTAAGGGTAAAGACGTTGAAGGTGAAAGGGAAAAGCGCCAAGGGTAAAGGAAGTTTTCTCCTCAACATGTGAAGTGCGCTTGGAATGGAAGTCTACTATGAAGAATGCGCTAGAAGAAGATGAAAGGTCACCTTGTGAAATGCGCCAAGAAGGAAATAATGCTAAGGGGGGCGTGATTTTAAAAGTGACCAAGGGTTATTCATGTTATTTTATTCTTTTCCTCTTTACCATGTGAAATGCGCCTATGGAGTTAGAACTTGAAAATAAAAAATTGCTAAGCATGAAAATTGCTAAGAAAGTCTAGGCGTGGAATTGCCTAAGGAATAAAATGAAGTTCATGACATGTTCAAATGCGCCCTCTAGAGATAAAATTTAAAATTTAAAATTCCTAATGCATTTTCTTAAGGGAAAATGAAGAATACGCCTAGAGGATGGTGCCAAATTTCCAGAGTTATAAAAATCTTCAGAGGAAAATTCTTCAGGAAAAATCAAGATAATTTGCCAAGGCCGAGAAGATTGAAATTGCAGGAGTGAAAGACATCCGGAGGACAAGATTGAAAACATTAGCCTTTTTTATTATTTTCAAAAATAATAAAAAATTAAACGTACCCCTTCGTCCGGATACACATGAAGACAATGAATTCCGGGAAGATTTTTCTTCTGGGTATTAAACATTTGCAATTCGGAAGTGATTCAGAGTTACTCCACGCCTCACTCACGTCGTTTCGATGGATATTTTGCCCGGTACCTATTTTAATAAAATTCCTAAGGCAAAATTGAGAAATTTCTCTAAGGCAAATGAATAAAATGGATGAGAAATTTCGCTAAAGAGTTTGCACTTGATAATTTTGCCAGAATGCCTTAGCCAAACTTTTCAAAATTGTTCAAAGAAGTAAACGATTTAATATTTTAAGAAATCAAACGCAACGAGGCAGGCCTGTGCAAAGGTGATGAATTCATAATTCTAGAAGTTTGAGATTCCGATGCTTCAGACGACAAGTGTTGCGACTGGAAAAGAGAGGAAAATGGATTCGAAATATTTGCTAAGTTTAGCCTCTGCAGGATATCGACCAAGCTATAAGTTTTAAAGTCCTCTTCATTTTTTCTCTCACAAGTTGCTGAAGAGCTGAGAGTAAGAAGTTCGAATTTGTGAGAAGAGCTGGAGGTTGAGGATTTCAAATTTTTTGGAGAGCTAGAGTTTCTAAATTGCTACAATTGTGAGGAGGTTCGAATTTGTCAAAAGTGAAGTTGCTGAATGCTGAGGTGCGACTTGGGAAGAAAGTTTTAAGTTGCTGAAAGTTGCTAAGTTAGAAGGAAAAGTGCGAACTTCAAAGAGGAGGTTTCAAATTTGTTAAAATTAAATTGCTGCAGGCAAACATTTCCAAGTATTGGGCATTGTGTTGCTGCAACCCAAAGGAAACTTCTAAGAACGTTGAAGTAAACAGGCAATAGTTGAGGTTTGCAGTTGAAAACATCAAGAAGTGTTGCAGCCTTTGTCAATTAAAAGAAAAATCTGCTGACACCCTCAATGATGGTTATTATTTTATTTTAAAAATCTTGTTTGCTGACTATCTTACCCTTTTTGCAGAATGGCCGAGTCAAGCAGAAGAGCTGCAGGCAAGAACGTCCACACTGAGTCCAGACAGGCAGTAATCAAGAAATTAAGCAAGTCTTTCTTGCCAGAATCAAAATTCACATCAAAGTTGGGCAGGCTGGCAGACACAAACTTGGGCTCGTTTAACCTGGAGGCGTTCAAAAGAAGGATAATGGGGACTGGAGGCCATCGCCCATCAGTGACTTCACATAGCATTGTCAGAAGTGGGTTATATGCAGCTGCAAATTTTCCACCAACTATCCAATGCCCGGAACTCATTATTGAATGCTCTCACCACTATGATTCAGAGAAGAGGACAATCATTGCGCCAGATGGCAAGGTGCTAGCTAACCTGACACCACAAGCAATCGGAGAGGCATTCGGGATCCCCGCCCACGAGAAAATGATTTACAAAACGAAGGACAGGGCTGACAGAATGTATTCATCCAAAACAGACCGGTGTGCTGATGTGATAAACACTAGGTGGATGGTCAAACTCAAACCAACTCGTACGAAGTTGCCCAAACAGATAATCTCTGAAGACTTGAAGCAAGAGTTTGGCGACCTGATTATGATGTTGAGTAGAGTTGGAGGGTGTCCCCAAGCGTTCGTCTTCGAACCTTGGATGTTTTACTTTATCAACTTGGTACTGGAGGGCAAGGATTTCATGGATTGGGCACTGTTAATCAGTGATGGTCTACATGAGCAGCTCCGCAATGTGAGGAGGACTAAAACATTTTATATGGGCTCTTACCTCGTCTATATGTTGGCTCGCATGACAAGATATAGAGGGATCTCTTACAAAGAACCAATTGGTTGCGGTTCTCAGCAATTCAAAATATATGAGGCTTGTCCGAAGTTGCATTTGACAAGCACTACTAATTACAAAAGAGTCAATGACGCCTTTACCATGCACATCACGAGGACCTTGCAGCAAAGGACCCATCACAGAATATCGAGGGAAGCACAGGAAATGATTGAGAAATTTGGATGTTGGTGTATCCAATTCCCAAAATTCACCTACATAAGGCTCCAGGGATTCTCTTCCTACCCATACAGGTTGCCCCGATATCCCACGAATAGGGTAGTGATGCTGGAAGTTTCTAGGCAACTGATTGCCTACGATAAGATTCAAAAGAAGAAGAAGAAGGGCGGACTTGGGTTCCCGATTGCTATGGGAAATTCAGACGAAGTATGCCCATCACTGCAGGCAGCAAGGGAGGCAGAGGCGGAGCTCCAGTTCTTTCATCTTTCTTACCATTCCAGCAGACACTACTACGATCCTCATAGAAATATCAGGTGGATATTGACAGAGGAGTTTAGACACAAGGCACAAATAGAAGATTTTTGGGCAAGTGCAGTGGATGAGGTCGAAGTCAGAAAGAGGATGTTTTCCCGGATACCATTGGCAATGATCAGAGATTGCGAGATTATTCCTGTACCAGATCAGATTGAGGAGGACATAAACGTTGTACAGGCTGATTACGATACAGTAAGAAACACGCCCTTGCCACTCCCAGATTGGTCAGAGCCAGAGATCACCGACTTGGATACACTTTGTATCCCAATCCTGACATTTACACGGAGTTGGATAGAGAGACATGTCAGCCGACTAAAGGAAAGGTCAATTCCCCTTACCTACAATTTGATGGGAGACAGCAGATTGCAGACAACTGATCTGAGGAGACGGAGTAATCCAACTCCAGAGCCTAGGGGAAAAGAGCCAGTTTGACCGGAGCTTGTGATAGTTGAGGAATCCTTGCACATACCGGCTCGAACACATTCTCCAAGCATACTGGAAGTGTCCCTATTTGCTGATCAGAGGGAGAGGTTGCAGGCAGAACAGGCAATACAAATAGAGAGCCAGCCACTTCATAGGGAGTCCGTGGGCAAGAGCATCAACGTGCCCCGAGAGGATAATCAACAGGACAACCGGCAGGAGACCGATGAAGGCACTGCCACAGATACTCAGTTTCAGCATGAGATTGAGGTAGCTCTCGAGGATGATGCTGCTTCCGATCGAGATGCCCAGAGCTCAGGAGACACTGAGCCCATAGATGATGATGAGCCTCGTCGGAACGAGGGCCATGAAGTAGAGGCCGAGGTAGAGCAGCCTTTCATCATAGCAGACACACGACAGGAGGTGCCAGACTGGCTGAGGGATAGGATGAGGCGTGATCCTGTGGATGAGACTGATCCTGCAGTCGAGATGGAGGAATTGCTGCAAAGGATCAATGCACCTCCCACGAAGAAGAAGGCTAGGAAGTTTTCCAGAATATCCACAGATGAGGATGGATCCCGAACCTTGCATATGGCAATTCCACGGGAGGAATGTGATAGAGACAAGGCCGTTCCTGAGAACTATATTGTGACAACCATGGAACTAGGCCGCCCTACTGGGGCACAGGTGGTAGAGGAGTGCGATAATTCCTATCGGGCACTCAAAGACAGATTGTCCCATGTCGAGGGCAAGTACAAAAGGTTGAAGGTAGAGCATCGGACACTGATTGGCTACGTGCAGCACTTGTCCCGTCCTTGTGGGCAAGAAAATCCTGCAATCGAGCTCCCAGCTGAGTTTTCCAGGGAGTCAATCAGTGGATTAGAAGATTTAAGGAGAATGGCACAGCAGGCAGACACGTGGGTTGCCAGTGTGCGTACAGAGACAAGAAAGTTCATGGAAGATCTTGCACATGCCTATGGGAAAGCTTCCGATATTATGGCTAGAGTGGAGGCAGTTAACCATGCTTGGGGTGAGGCTCGCATCTATCAGACGAGAGTTGTTCTCCGTCTAGGGGCTTTGATGAGCATACCTCAACACACTTTGGTTGAGGGAGGTGTTATCCAGCAGGGAGATAGATACGACTTTGCCAGATGGTATTCTTCAGTAGTCACAGGCCGGGGATTCTATGATGCATCACAAGCAGATTCGGTCAGGGTCAGGAAGGCCATGACGAACATCTTGGATGGAGTTCTCAACACATTGGAGGCAATCTTTGCCAGGAGGTTGACTTCTGAAGAGATAACTGCAGATGGACTAAAGGACAGATTGACGCCATTCTTCTCTGAGGTGAAAACCTTCACTCAGGATGATTTCGAGAACACTGCCACGTTCTCCAGTATCATACAGAACACCCAGGATGCCCTTGTTGCATGGAAGAAATCATGTGCCCGACATGGGCAAATAGTTGCAGTTTTAGAGTTTCAGTTGGATCACATTCCTCCTATATCCGATCAGGAAGTTGAGGAAGTATTAGCTAGGTTCACCAGATTTGCAGCCAGCGAGAAGGAGAAAAGAAACGCTCTTCTGGATGACGATCTGCTGCAGGAGGACGATGTGCATTGATTGCACATAGTGGACCTACAGAGGAGTGGAGAATATTCTGCACATTCATTGCCCCACTCCTGTCAGTGGCAGTTTTTAGGGCATAAACCCTAATTAGGGCATGGGTGGCTCAATCTGAGCCCTTTATTGTAATCAGATCTGAACCGTCCACTGGACTGGGTTTATTATAAAAGGGGTATCCCCCCTCATTTGTAATCTATCAGAATTAGAATTAGACTTCGGATTAGAGCTAGAGAGTATTGAAGATAGAAGTTAGAGAGTAGAGCTTAGAAGTTAGCTTAGATTGAGGAGGGAAGAAAACTTTCCTTTGAAAGTTTTGTAAACGGTTGTTGTGAACACTTTTCATAATACAAAGAGTTTCATTGCTTGGTGATTTCTTCTTTGTTATGAGTAGCTAGCGAGGCCATTTCATCTTTCCAATTCAAGGTAGATAGAGTAAAATAGACGTTCATTTCATGCAAGTAGTTGTTAGCTGTGGAATGTGGTGTTTAATTTGAGCAAGTCTTCTCTCGTCCATACCACTAGCGGACTTGCTGACGGCTGGTTCGCCTTGCGTGGTCAACTAGAGTAATAGCGCTTAACTTCGATTGTGGCTCATATGTCCATATGCATCGTTGTGATGGTATGAACATGTTGTGTCATGGTTTGAATATTTCTCATCCTTTGAAGATTGCACCAACTTTGTGGAAGTTGTCCGAAGGGAGGCAAAGCGGAGTTTGGTTTGAAGATTGTCCGAATTGATCTTCACATTCCACCCTTTAGAAGTAGATTGTAGACTTCCTATCCTTATTCCCTTTAAATTCAGCATTTTCCGGGTCAGTCCAGATACCAGAACAATATTGTCAAATCTTTCATGTCCTAATTGCTTCACAAAATCGAACAACTACGTAAGTCCCCTTGGAATAATCTAGCAAAACACATCAACCAACTGAGTCTATTCGCAATAAAAGGAACCTTGGAGTCGAGCACATTAACTTTCAAGCAATCTTAGCATGTGGGACACTTTGATCAAGAGGGAATAGAGTGACCGTTGGACAACTTTATTCTGTGTTGGTGTTGTCATAAAAAACACGTCAACAGCACTCTCCTAGAAAGTTGGAGCTTCAAAACATGTTGGAAAGGCTATAAAAAGGTGACATTACAATTTTCCCTCCCCAAGATTACTTGTCTTCAAGCAATCACTGCTCAACCACTGATACCATTGATTGATCCCGAATAAAACCCAATGTGATTCCAAGATCCCAAATCAATCTCAAGAATACCACACCATGCTTTAGTTGCACCACTCTAATTAACATTGGGATATCAATGTAACGTTCTTCTAAATTCATTTTCGGTGTCCCATAGTATTGTGCCAATCTGAGATACTCACAAAATTTGGATTCTTCTATAGAAGGAAGCACCTCATACCAAAGTGTTCTATGAAATATTTTCTCTCCCACTCTTATGTGTCATTAGCAACATGGCCAAATATTTTGCATGTGGGTTGAAAGGAAAAAGATCAGCATTCCTCACCATGCCACCAGTGTGAAATTCACCTGCTTGTTCCACTTTGACTTTTAGTGTCGGGTATCCCAAACAATCACCTAGATCCCATATCCTGCTATTATCACAATGTGTTTATTGAATCATGAAATATGCCCCTTAGTTTCTTTCCAATTTTTTTACAACAAAGCCAACACAATCACCAATGATTAGTGTTAGCTCCAAAGATAATCAGCTTGAAAGTAACCTTCACCAAGGTCCTATTGAAAGCAAGGTGATAGCATATGGTGACGGGATCGCTAGCAATAAACTAAATTGAATTACAAAGCTGAAAATGTAGTGCAAGCAGTAATCTGACCATGAAAATTCAGCACTACCACTCATTCAGTGGGGGAAAATTATTACAATGAAAGAGCAAATCATCTACTAACAATAGGCATCCACTTAAGCAGTGGGGATTTTCCACTTATTTAGTGGGTGAAATAAGAAAGATACAATTGAAAATATGCTAATGATAGAGAGGCCGATTTAGTACTACTGAAACCAACATTTACAATGAGCTTATTACAATAAATTTGCAAGAAAAATCTGCTCCAAACTTTTGCAATGATTACACTATATCTTTGTTTACAAATGTGAATTGAAAGACAAAAGAAATATAGCATGAAAAAGGAATAACCAGGTCTGATATAAAAGACCAGTAAACTGAATATTCAAACCAGTCAACTATGCACTCATCTAAATGCTCATAACTACTTCGAAACTCCTCCAATTCACTCAAAATTGAAAGCATATAATTACTAGAAGCTAGGAGAGCAACCAAAAAGAGAGAAACCAAGCAAAAACTCCCATAAAATGAAGGCATGATTCCCAATAACCAGCTAGAGAGAATGGTGCGGCCCTCCGAGAGGGGTGACCTCTCTAGAAAAATAACGACTTCAAGATATATTCTGAAAATGCATAGAATGGGACACCTTTAGCATAGAAATGGGATGAACCAATACCCACAAGCAAAGTAAAACCACACCATGAACTGTAATTGAAAATCTACTTCAGCCATACAACCAGCAACTTCAAAGACAGGGTATACAACAACAACTTGAATTCGGAAATCTTATAAACTCAATCTGCAATCCTGGATGAAGCACAATCTTCAGAATCAAACTAGGTACTATCTTGCAAGTACAAAGCTGAATGAATGGAGCTAGGAGGTATGCATTCCATGAAGCGAGAGGTCTATATTCATTTTAGCAACATTTTGATATAATCAACAAAGGATGATTAATGAGAGAGCAACGGCCTACTTATAAAGAACTTGAGGTGACTATTCAGCTTCCAACATTTCCCCAAAAGGGACGTGTTGACGTGCTTTTTATGACGACATCAACACAGAATAAAAATGCCCAACGGTCATTCTATTCTCTCTTGATCAAAGTATCCTGCATGCTAAGATTGCATGAAAGTTCATGCGTTCAACTCCAAGGTTCCTTTAACGCGAATAGACTCAGTTGGCTAATGTGAATACGCTGGGTATTCAAGGGGACTTACGTAGTTGTTCGATTTTGTGAAGCAGTTAAGACATGAATGATTTGACAATATTGTTGTGACTCCTAAATTAACCGGGAAATACTGAATTTAAAGGGATAGAGATAGGGATGCTACCATCTACTCCTAAAGGGTGGAGGACGAGGATCGACATAAACAATCTTCAAACCAGACTTTGCTTCGTCTCCCTTCGGACAACTCCGACAAAGTTGGTGCAATCTTCAAAGGATGAGAAAGGTGTTCAAATTATGACACAACATGTACATACCATCACCACGATGCATACGGACATATCAGCCACAATCGAAGTTAAGTGCCAATACTCCAGTTGACCATCCAAGGCGAACTTACCATCAGTAAGCCCGCTAGTGGTATGGATGAAAGAAGATATCCTCAAATCGCAGTGCCACACTCCACAATTAACAACTACTTGCATAAAAAAAAGTCTACTCTACTCTATCTACTTGAATTGGAAAGACGAACAAGCCTAGCTAGCTACTCACAATAGAAGATAGAACCACCAAACAATAATAAATCTTTATATTATGAGAGTGTTCACAACAACTTCTTACAAAGTCCTCAATGGGAAAACTTCCTTTCCTCCTCAATCTAAGCTAACTTCTAAGCTAAATGCTATATGCCTTCTATTCTCTAGCTCCACTCTATCTCTGATTCAATTCTAGTTCTAATAGATTACAAATGAGGGGGGATGCCCCTTTTATAGTTAGCCCATTTCAATGGACGGTTCGGATTCAATTACAATAAAGGGCTCAGATCGAGCCACCTATGCCCTAATTAGGGTTTCTGCCCTAAAAACCGCCACAAGAGGAGTGGGGCAATAAATGCACAGAATATTCTCCACTCCCCTGCAGGAACCATAATGAGCAATTAATGCCCATCATCATCTTCCAGAAGATCTTCATCAAGCAACGCGTTCCCATTGTCCTGTTCTCGAACTGCAAACTCGATTAGCCGGGCCAATACTGCCTCAACCTCCTGAACTAAATTGGTGGAATATGGTTGAGCTGAAATTCCAAGACCGCTACCGTTTGTCCGTGCCGAGTGTAAGACTTCCTCCATGCCACCAAGGCGTCCTGGGTATTCTGGATTATACTGGAGAAAGTGGAGACATTCTCAAAGTCATCCTGGACAAGCGACCTCGCAGCTGAGAAGAATGGAGCCAATTTGCCTCTCAAGCTATCAACAGTTATTTCCTCTGGAGCCAGCCTCCTAGCAAATATGGCCTCCAGTGTATTAAGAACTCCCTCCAAGATGTTACCCATTGCCTTCCTGGTTCTGGCCGAATCTGCCCTTACTGCATCATGAAACCCACGGCCTGTGACCACCGAGGAGTACCAACTGGTGAAATCATACCTGTCACCATCCTGAATCACACCTCCATCCACCAAAGTTTGTAGAGGTATATGCATCAAAGCCCCTAAACGAAGAACAGTCTTCGTCCGATAGATGCGGGTATCGCCCCAGGCTTGATCTACCATATCCATGCGCGTCAAAATATTTGAGGCCTGCTGATAAGCATCGGCGAGGTCCTCCATAAATTTCTTTGTATCAGCCCGAACATGGCTGACCCATTTGTCTGCCTCTGTCTCCATCTTCTTTAGGTCCTCTAAGCCAATAACCGACTCCCTCGGAAGCTCTGGTGGGAGTTCTACTGCTGGGTTTGCCTGCTCACCTGGACGTGCTAGACTCTGCACATATCCTATCAAGGTTTTGTGCTCCTTCTTCAATTTCTTATACTTCCCTTCTGTTCTGAGCAACTGGTCTTTCAGCGCCTGATAGGAGTTATCAAACTCCTCGACAATTTGGGCTCCCGTAGGACGACCCAACTCTACGGTGGTGATCACATAGTTTTCGGGCCTCTCCTCAGCTCGATCATACTCCTCCCTTGGGACAGCAACTTGGAGTGTGCGAGAGCCTGACTCGTCAGTCGAAATCTTCGAGAATTTTCTGGCTCTCTTCTTTTCTGGAGGCGCACTAATTCTTTTGAGGAATTCCTCCATCTCAATGGCTGGATCCGTATCATCCTCAGGCTCTCTTCTCATTCTCTCCGTGAGCCAATCCGGCACTGTCTGCTGTGGATTGCAAATGACGAGGGGCTGCTCTTCTGTTGCCTCCACCTTGTGTACTTCTTCTCTTCTTGCACTGTTCTGCTCGGGCTCATCATCTTCCACGAGCTGCGTATCTCCTGACCCTTGGGTCCCCTGTTCTGTGTTTTCCTCTTCCTCTAATGTCATGTCCAACATCTGCTGGAAATGAGTGTCAGCCACTGTTTCCTCTTCTTCCTCTTGTCGGCCAGCCCTGGATGCACTGACACTTATACTATCTGATTCTCGGATGTTGGGCTGATCCACCTCCTCAAGTTCCTGCTCTTCATCCAATCCTGCCCTCTGATCAACAAATAATGAAATCACTCTCAAACTCGAAGACTGAGTTTGTGAGTGCATAGGTGATGCTTGTTCCATCCTCAACGGTATCGGCTGGGTTGGTACTTCTACCTGTGCTTCCGGTGCTTGAGCAACCTGTTTTTCCCTTCTCACCGATAGGGCCTTTGGTCACCCATCAAGTCATAAGTAAGGGCGATTGATCTGCTCTTAAGTCTGCATACATGTCTATCGACCCAAGCCCTTGTGAAAGTCAACACTGGAATAGAGAGCGTGTCCAAGTCCATGATTTCTGGCTCGGACCAATCAGGTGGTGGGACCGGAGTATCCCTGACTGAACCATAGTCGGGCTGTATAACGTTGACATCCTCTTCCACCTGGTCGGGAACTGGGATGATCTCACATTCCCTGATCAACTTGAGGGGAAGCCTAGAAAACATCCTTTTCCTTATTTCAACCTCATCAACAGCATTTGCCCAAAAGTCCTCAATGTGGGCCTTGTGTCGGTACTCAACGTTCTGTATCATTCGGATGTTTCTGTAAGGATCGAAATCCTGTCTGCCTGTGTGATACGATAGATGATAGAATTGCAGCTCATCCTCTGCCTCTCGAGCTGCCTGCAAGGAGGGACACACCTCAGTGGAATTTCCCATGGCAATAGGAAAGTCAAGTCCACCCTTCTTCTTCTTTTTCTGAATCTTATCATAGGCGATCAACTGCCTAGATACTTCCAGCATTATAATGTGATCGGTGGGGTACCTCGGTAGCCGGTATGGATACGAAGTGAACCCCTGCAGCCTAATGTAAGTGAATTTCGGAAATTGGATGAGCCAATATCCGTATTCCTCGATCAATGCTTGTGCCTCTTTGGATATTCTTTGCTGCGTTCTCCGCTGAAGGGTCCTCGTGATGTGCATTGTGAATGCATCATTAGCCCGTTTGTAACTGGCAGGGTTAGTTAGATGCAACTGTGTGCAGGCCTCATGGATTTTGAACTGATCAGGTGCACAGCCTATTGGCTCCTTGTATGTAATCCCTCGGTACTTGGTCATTCTTGCCAGCATATATATCACATACGAGCTCATGTAAAAGGTTTTCGTCCCCCTCAGGCTCCTGAACTGTTCATCTATGTTATCACTAATCATTCTTGCCAAATCAACACACTCCTTCCCCTCCAAGATGATCTCGATGAAGTAGAACATCCAAGGCTCGAAGAAGTAGGACTGTGCACTCCCATTTATTCGGCTTAGCATCATCATCAAGTCACAGTATTCCTGTTTCACATCTTCGGCAATTATCTGCTTTGGGAGTTTAGTGTGAGGTGGCTTTGGCTTCTGCATCCAGACTCTATTGATGACCGCAGCAACCCTCTTGAAGGAGGTAGAGTACATTTTATCCGCCCTCTCCTTTGATCTGTACATCTTTTCGGCAGTAGAAATCCCAAATGCCTCTCCGATGGCATCTGGCGTGAAGTTGGCAAGCAATTTGCCATCTGGAGAGACAATGGTTCTACGCTCTGGCTTGTAGTAGTTCGCACACTCCATGATTAGCTCCGGGCACTGAATTGTTGGTGGAAAACCAGCGGCTGCGTAGATACCACTCTTCATGATGTTATTTGCCGTGATTGACTGTTGATGGCCTCTCAGTCCGTACATCCTTGACTTGAGTGCATTTAGATTAAACGACCTAAGGTTGGTGTGACTTAATCCTACCAACTTTGAAACAATTGTCGATTTTGGAAGAAATGACTTGGTGAGCCTTTTGATCATTGCCTGCGGGATGAGCTAGCCCTGCCCGTTTCAGTGTTTGCAGCTCTACTTGTTCCTGCAACATCCTTAGCTCCGGCCATCTGCGAAATAGAATAAAATAACAATAAGTGAGATTGCAGATTTTTAGTAAAAATAAACAATTTCCAAGAAGGCTGCGGATATGGAGTTAGCTTTTGAAAATGAAATCTCTCAGCATAAATTTCTAACTCCAAACCTCAAACTATATAAAAAACTCTGAGCTCAAAAACTTTTAGCACTTGGCCTCCGACTGGCGAAGAAAATTACAGCAAACCAATAACTTACGGCAATGTGAACAATTTTCCAGCACAAGATAAATCAAACTTTTGACCACACTTCGTCAACTTCAACAATTTGGAGAATGAAGAAATAAAGAGATTGCTGCAATTTCTTCTCAACTCCAACAGCAACTAGCTTTCAGCAGCTCGAATAAATTAAATCTGCAGCAACTTCGAGAATCTCTGCAACTTGAGAAATAAATCCTCCAGTAAT
>CM021110.1:103499785-103514478 GCA_007115665.2 Sequoiadendron giganteum | reverse complement strand
AAACTTTTTGACTTGCTTCCTTAACTTCAAGGTGGGCGCATTTGAGAGGGTGTGCTCTCACTTTTGACTTAGACAAATTTTGAAGTGGCCTCAAGGTGATGGGCGCATTTACAAGGTGGAGCTTTTGTTTTTCATACTTAGCAAAATTTCTAGTTTCATCCTTGAGGTGGGCGTATTTAGGGGGTCCAGCTTCCATTTCTCCATACTTAGTAAAATTTCCATGCCTTTGCCAGATCTTCATCTCACATTCTATTTTTAGTAAGTCTTTGCTTTTCTGACTTCCATGGCTCCGTTTGGCATGAAAATTTCACCATATGACCCTCTTTGCCTGGTGAACTTGCTTTCGCCTGTCCCACATGTCAACCTACTATTTATAACCACCTGCTATTTATAGTAAGCCCCTGATTTCCTTAACTTCCTCAATTC
This sequence comes from Sequoiadendron giganteum, assembly GCA_007115665.2. Taxonomy (NCBI): domain Eukaryota; kingdom Viridiplantae; phylum Streptophyta; class Pinopsida; order Cupressales; family Cupressaceae; genus Sequoiadendron; species Sequoiadendron giganteum. The sequence goes on along the minus strand of CM021110.1, from coordinate 103,514,052 downwards.
CGTTTTGCCTGAAAATTTCACCATCTGATCTTCTTTGCCTTGTGAACCTGTTTTGCCAGTTTTTTGCCCTGACCTACTATTTATAGTAAGTTCTTGACTTTCTGACTTTAGTAGCTCCGTTTGACTTGAAACTTGCTATGCCTGATCCTGATAACTTGAGTGTCGTGCTCATGCCAACTTCGCATGCAGACCTGCTATTTATAGCCGTGTCCTGGACTTACTAAAAATAGTAAGTTCTCTGATTCCGTTCAAATTTTGCCAGCATGTACATTGAAGTATGCTGATGTCGGTGAGGTACATCATTTTGACTATTTTTGGATTTCATCCCCTATAAAAGTGGAAACCCTAATTTGACTTGCACGTATCCCAAACGGTCTCTGTTTGACTTTGTTTCTTTTGCATGTTGCTCTGTATGCTGAACTGAAGTGTTGGGTGGCTGGGGTGAAACTGCTATTTTATAGAAACTTCCTAAAAAGTGACTCATCCACTATCGGATGATTTTGCATGTCATATTGCCTGTGGGATCTGAAGAAACCCAGAAAAACCCAGAAAACTGGTCTGCATGCGGGCACTGGCTAAAAATAGTAAGTCCTCGAAACTTGATCTTCTCCGCTTGCATGTCACACTGTTGCGAAGCTCTTGAAAAACCCAGAAGGAATATCCGGACATGCGTTAGAGAACTCTACATGCAAACCCTAAAAATAGCCTCTGAAGGCTGAACTCTGAAATTGGTCGTCTCGGTTTGCATGTTATATCGTTGCGAAGGTTTCGAGAAACCCAGAAGTAATCTCCGGACAGGCAATGAAGAATTATATGTTTGACCCCTGAAAATGGATCTTGAAGCGTGAACTGCTAAAAATAGCAAGTTGTCTGATCTGGCTCAAAATTTACGTGCAAGCAGCTTGATGTGTTCTGAATGTGTCGAAGCTGACAAAATTCCAAAATCTTGCTGAAATAGTCCCCGATTGAGTACTTGCTATAAATAGTAAGTTGTTAGAATTCGATAAAAATTCAGTGGGACTTTGCTAGAAGCCTTGTGATTGCTGTACTAAGCTCAGATTTCAATTTGATAACCTGGTTTGACCTTAAAAAGCCTGAGGGATAGAAAACCCTAATTGCACAGACTTGAGCAATATTTCAACCTGGCTCAAACGGTGGGACATCCCCGAAAGGACAAAAGACCAGAGAGAGAGCGACGGAAAGCCAAAAGACCAGAATGGAGCAAAAATTAGGGAGTCCCCATCCGTATGGGGTGATGTGTGAAAAAGGTCACAACATCTGGCGACTCCACGGGAAAGTGTTGAAAAACACTTTGAAAATTAAACCTTGGCGAATCCCCTCTGACCATCATACAGAAAGGATACTTACCCAAAAGGGGAGGATAATCCGATATTGGATCAAAACACCTTCATCCGAGATCTCCTGAACATATGCATCTATCTCATTTCTAAACGATCTTGACTCCCGAGATTGACTACGGCAAGTTATAAAAGTATCTTAACTTCAAAAGCATCCTGGACATTGCCTCGCTGCCAGTCAGGCGTCTATAGCCCCGACGAGGTTGTCGCTACAGTTCTCACGAATATTGCTCCACTGCCAGTCAGGCGTCTATAGCCTCAGTGGAGTTATTTGTATATTCCCAAACCAATGTTTGCAGTACGATATTTCTTTCATTTTCTCTCTTTTGATATTTCTCTTTTAGCATATTTTCTTCTTTTCTCTTGATTTCCCGTCAATTCCATAATTGGTTGGCAAGCAATGAAGCTACCAATGGGCTTGAGAATTGCAGTGGCGCTGAAGCAAGATGTAAAATTTTCACTCACTGTAACCTCTCCCAAGAAATCAAAAATGACTCAAAGTAGCTTGTTTGAACAAATAGGACAGGGTAATCTCAGACTCGTGTTAGGACACAATAACTGATTAACCTTCCGAGTCGAGCTTATGTGAAACCAGATGATAATAAGAGGAAAACAACCTTGGCATTTATCATTTGCATAAATTCATAAAAAATCCCCATGGAAGTAGACCAAACTATGAAGAAACATCATCACCCCCATACGCAACGGGAAACCCCAAAACTCAAGTCCATTCCGAACCCAAACCAAAACCACCTAAGCGGACAACTCAAGGGAAGAAACACAAAAACCAAAAACCCAAAGGGTAACAAACCGAAACCAAAACCAAAAGGGAAAGCGAGAAACAAAACAACCTAATCTACTATGTACAAAGTAGGATCCAGGAGGGAACCTACGCTTGGAAATAATGCTTGAGGAACTGCCCATTGACTGGCAATGGGATATCCTCTCCTGTTAGCGTTTTCAATCTGAATGCATTATCTCCCAGGATCTCAGAAATCTGATACGGGCCCAACCACAATTTGTTGAACTTATCATGATCACCTTTTCTTTCATGAGCCTTGTCCCAACATAAAACCAAATCTGAAATCCTGAAGGCCTTGATCCTGGCCTGCTTGTCGAGCCATCTCTTCACAACTCCTTGATGCTTGGCTAGATTTTCCAATGCTTCATCTCTTTTCTCCTCCAAGTGCATCAATTGGGATAACCTGACTTGAACTCGGTCTTCTCCTTGCAGATATTCCTGAATAAACTGAAGAGTAGGGATCCTTAACTGGGAAAATGGGGTCTTGCCCATACACCAAGTGGTAAGGAGATGTTCCCAAAGAATTCTTCGTTCTAGTCCTATTTGCCCACAAGGCAAACCTCAACTGCGTGTGCCAATCCTTAGGGTTCTTATCCAACAGTTTCTTGATAGCATTCAACAAATTCTTATTTGTGGACTCTGCAAGTCCATTCCCCTGCGGGTAGAAGTTGGATGAGAACTTCAATGCAATCCCATACTCAAATGCCTAGTTTGAAAACTTTAGTGATGAAAAGGCAGGGCCATTGTCGCACACCAAAGCGTGTGGACATCCAAACCTTGTAATAATATTCTCTTCGAGGAACTTAATGACCACATCTGTTGTGCAACGCTTGAGGGCTTGAGCCTCTATCCATCTGGTGCAGTAATCTGTAGCTGTCAGTATGTACCTGTGCTGTGTTGAGGACGGTGGGTTAATCATTCCAATAAAGTCCAACCCCCACTTAGCAAACGGCCTGACTTCAATCACTGGCTGCAAGGGCATAGCCGTATTCTTCTCTCTGTATGCAGCTGTCTGACAAATGTGACAAGTCTTCACATGCTCATAAGCATCTTTAAAAAGTGTGTGCCAACAATATCCAGCCCTTGAAATCTGATGAGCTGTGGCCAGATCACCTCCGTGACCTATTTCGAATTTCTCGTGGAAATGCTCCATAAGCTGCTTAGCTTCTCTTTTTCCTACACATCTCAAACAGATACCTTCGTGATTTCTTCTATAAAGTACCGATCCCTGTAGCATGAATCTCTGGCTCTTCATTCTTAAAGCCCTTCTTTGTACTGGATTCAAATGTACAGGACACCTATGATTCAATAGATAATATACAGTGTCATCGTACCACTCTCCTAGGGATACTTCTTTCAGCACATACGTTTGTTGCACTAATCCAGGTCCTGCCATTGCAATTGTTTGCGCCAAGGCTTGCCTCCGGACTAACTTCATGGGCTGTATTTCTATATCGTACTCTTGCAAAGTGGCGACCCACTTGCCTCTTCTTTCTCCTAGTTCATTCTACATTTACAATGTTTTCACCGTGGCGTCTGGAACTATTGCATGGACTTTGCTCCTTAGGATGTAGTGCCTGAACTTCTTAGCTGATTTTACTAGAGCATAAGCTTGCTTCTCCACGTTTGGATACCTTAATTCCGCCTCTTTCAATGGTGCACTCATAAAAGAAATTGGATGCTCATCTTTCTCCTCAGTTCTCTGGGTCAATACCGCTGCACAGGTGTGCTCCGAAGCAAAAGAGTATAAGTAGAACGGCTTGGAGTAGTCCGGACTGACTAGTACCGGAGCATTCACTATTGCTTGTTTGATTTCCTCAAACGCTTTCCTTGTCTGAGGGGTCCATTCTATCTTCGCATCTTTCTTCAACATCTCATTCAGTGGTTTGACAATGTCGACGAACCCAGTTATGAATTTTCTTACAAAATTAATCTTTCCAAAGAAGGATCTCAACTCTTTCTGACTCCCTGGCATGCCAATCTTTGAAATTGATTCGATGCGGTCTGGGTCAATGGATATGCCCTGTTCTGAAAGGACATGTCCTAATAATCTGCCTTTAGTGACTCCAAACACGCACTTCTTGGAATTGAGAGAAATGCCAAATCTTCTGCATCTCTGGAAAATCTTCCTCAAGTCTTCAACATGATCTTCCCTCTTCTTGGAAAACACGGTAAGGTCGTCCATGTATATAATAATGCACTTTCCGACTAAGTCTCGGAAAGCGATGTCCATAGCCCGTTGAAATGTGGCCCCGGCGTTGCTTAAGCCAAAAGGCATTCTCCTGTAAGGAAAAGTCCCCCACTTGGTGGTGAAAGCTGTTTTCAGTCTATTTGCCTCTTCAACCATCACCTGGTTGTATCCAGAATACCCGTCCAAGAAGGACATCATTTGGGAACCATTCACAATTTGCAACACCTCATCTAGTGAGGGCAAGGGATAGTTGTCCTTCTCAGACGCTCTGTTTAAATTGCGAAAGTCAACACATAACCTTATCTCTCCATTCTTCTTCCTGACGGGTACCAGATTGGCGACCGACGTTGAGTGTCTTATCAGGAAAATGATTTTGGCCGAAAGGAGCTTCCTTACCTCCTGATACATCAATGGTTGTAGCGGGATTGTGTGCGTGATCAAGGTAGTGTCGTATGTCCTTAGATCTTTGTAGCCCCAGGCTACCACATCAGAGAACTCTCTCAACGCTTGTACGATTCCTTCCCTCTCTTTTGGGGTACAAACCTTACCCACAAATACATTCTTTACTTTCTCATCCGTTCCCAAGTTGATTGTCTCGCACTCATTTCCTTGAGTGCGTTGATTTCTACTCAGTTTCTCGGGGTCAAAGAGTCTTTCTAACTCAACCATGCCCCTAGGAATGACATTTGTCTTTAAATTTAAGATCCCTTCGGTGTCAAATTCCGCTTCCTTGGTTTCTTCTTCGTCTATAATCTGTGCTTCAAATACCCCCGAGTTTGTCAAGAATTCCAAAATCTGCTTATCATCATCAAATACTTGGAAAGTCTTTATATTATCCGGAATTGAAGGTGTAGAGATTAACTCTACCGTGAATTTCTTTAGACCTTCCATGGCTAATGGTTCCGGTGAACTGGCCGCTTGTGGGAGAGAGTTTGCCAATGGATTTTTAGCTCTGTATACTTGCTTGATATTGAATGGATCGAAGCTTTCAATCAAGTCCCAGACTCTGTTCTGGTAACGGCCCAATCTCTTGTCGTGACAAGCATACTGTTTTCTTACTTGGCGGACCACTATGTTAGAATCACCAATGGCATGCACAACTTTAGCACCTTTATCTATTGCTAGGATCAACCCATGAATCAAAGATTCATATTCAGTAACATTGTTGGTGCAAGGGAACTGGAGCCTGCAAGCACCTAGATATGCTTCTCCCTTGGGGCTGATGAGTTCAAACCCTGCTCCATTCCCTTTGTTAGACTTTGACCCATCAAATCTCAAAGTCCATACTTGATCGTCTATGTGATTGCTATAGGTCACGGGATCATTCTTCTTCATTGCGTGCTCAATCTTCTCACTTTCTACCAATTCCTTCATCAGGGAGTCTTTTCTCTCATTTGCCTTTTCTAGTTCTTCTACTAGAGAGACTTGTGGAATTCTCTTTGAAACTTGTTCTATGGCCATTTTGCACATAGCGCATGTGAATTCTGGATGGAACGCTTCATGGATCCTACACCAATTGGGCATTAACATATTGCTGATGGAAACATTCTTCCCTGATTCCACCTTTTGCTTGACAGTTCTCAGCACAAAATTTCTAAAATTTTCGAACATCCCCTCACCATCGCTTGAGTCATCTTCAATCAATGCTTCAGTAGAGGAGGACGTACCTTCCAAGGGTTTCTCTTGATTTACACTCTGCAACATGAGGACCTCCTGCTTGACTGGCTTGTATGAGCCCAGATCAGCCTCTGCAAACAATACTTCATTATTATCACCATACTCGGTGATCATCAACCTGAGCCGTGGCGTACTCTCCAGTCTTATTTGGTTAGGGATTCCTCTCCAAGGCAACCACATGTGAGAAAAGTCGGTGGCAATATACCCGTTCAACTTTCGGCACCAGTCTCTGCTAAGCAGCATGCCGTACCCATCTGGTATATCTACAACAGAAATATCAATACGGCTTTGGATTCTAGGATCCGCGGCTAGCTGCATGTGAATGTCGTTTAGTTCCCCAACGACGGGAACTTCTATTTTATCTAGTTCAGTCACCTTCTTGTTGGTGTGGAGTGGGACTAGGCCTAACCTTTCACATACCTTCAAAGGCATGACGTTGGTCGAAGCTCCGGAATCAATCAAACAATTGTGTAGCATTTTTCCGAATATTCTGACTGAAACCAAGAATGGGGCTGGTTCATCTTTCCCTTCATAAAACACCACTTGTTTCCTTCTCTCATCTGCTACTTCATCTTTCTTGTTTGGCTGGACTTGCCTGCCTTGAGTCACATCCCTTGTATTCTGCCTTTGCTTCACAACATCATCAAGTTGAGGACCTTTCTCAGCCTCGGTCCTTCCAGGAATGCTGGCGGAATTCAATACCATACCTTCAAAGTTTTGAGGCCATTGTGGTGCCTCCCATGAATTATAAGGTGCTTGGGGCACATTTTGCACTACATTTGTGTTATGTGCTGGACGAGGCTACATAACAGCCTGGGGGTTTCTTGGCACATTGGGTGCCTCTTGTGAAGTACTCTTTCCAGTGGTGGTTTCAATCAATGTCCCCAGAAGAGTGTCTCGTACTTCTTGGACCTTCATCAACTCATAGAGTGGTAAACTGACCTTTATCTTCTTAAATTCCTCCAATACAAAGGAGCTCAGCTTCTTTATATCCTCTCTAAGAGAATTCTCCTTTTGTCCTCGGACTAACTGGTAAACTGGCTGCTGAGGCATTTGTGGTCCATTTGATCTTGCTTGTGTGGGACCCTGTTGCCTATACTCTGGAGAGTCTTTCGGTGCAACCGGCACGTTGCTCGCATTGGGGTGCGGGGGTGTCGTAAAGTTATTTGGTGGCGTTGACGAGGTCAACGGTTCTCTTTGAGGATAACCTCTTTGATATACTTTAGGGGGACCATTTCCAATGGTCTGGAGAGCTTGTACCTCTCTAACTCCTTCCACTAAGACACTATTGTTAAGAGGCGGAAAACTATAACCGTCTTTGCTTAGGGGCTCATCTGGTGATGTGTACGTGGCATGAGCCTTTGAAGGCGTTTGAGCCTTTGGCGTCCCCACGGGACCATTTGTTGAAGCTGGTGGAAATCTCTGATTAATCGACGAAGGTGTATAACTTTGGAATTCAGGTGGAAACTTGAAGTCTTCCAAGATCAAGGCCTGATCATATCAGGCTGCTGGAACTATTTCATACCCCGTAATTGGAGGATTCTCTGTCGATTCTGTGTTCTTCACCTCTCCTCTGAAAATGTCAGCGGCAACTTGAAACTCATGGCACTGAAGCTCAGAGTGTTGATTAGTATTGTGTAATCTACACCATCCTGACAAGGCGGCTTCCGCCAGATATACTCTGTCTGTAGGGCGGTTCTCAGGAGGTGGCGGGTTGTACAATGGTGAAGGGACTCCTTCGTTATTAGGCCCTATATTCCAGGATCTCTTCTGGAACCCTTGATTATTGTTTCTGTGCCCATGATTGTTCTCTTGATTGTATCCTTGATGGGCATCGTGGTGATGATTCGGAGGATTATTTTGATATCCTCGATTAGCACCTTGATGTGCTTGATAGTTTCTTTGCATGGCTTGAATCTAATTATTTTGATTTCTGAGGTATGTCACCTCAGTTGATAGCTTCTTTACTTGTTCCACCAAACCTTTTATTTCATCTCTTTCCTCTTGAGTCTGTGTCGGTGGTACTGTGTTCTGCAGATAAATAGACTGTGCGACCGACGCTTGAGATGAAGGTACTCCAGGGTGGAGAAACAATTGATTTGATGTTGCGGTTGCCTGGTACGCTGGTTGTGGAACTGGATTTAACGCTGGAATTTGCTGATTCTAGGTTTGTATTTGACCGCTCGTAGAACTTAAGCCAATGTATAGTGAGGGACCAGTTGTATTTTGTCCAATGTTCTGGCTCACTTCAATTGCCTTAGCAGAAGCTAAGTTCATATTGGCGGGAGTGGGGTGAGCTTCTCTCACAAACATTGCAGTTAAGGGATCTAAAGCAGCGTAGTAATTCTCCCTAGCATCCGTGATAGTGTAAGGAGTTCGTAATCTTGTGAGAGCCTTTTGGAATCTATTGTTAAACACATGAATGGGCTCTTTTTCTTGCCTCCTTACTTCTACGAACTGTCTGAACAACTCTGCGGGAGTGATGGGAATACCAAACTTTCCGATAAAGGCCGTCTTCATTTGCTCCCATGTTCTGATTGAACCGACTGGCAAATGTATGAACCAATAATGGGCCTCTTCCCCCAAAGAATAGGGAAATAACGTGCAAGCTACATTTGTATATGCAATCTGCCTATTGCGTAAGTGGTCTTCAAACATTTTCATGTGATCCTCAGTAGTGCGGTTTACGTCGTGGACGTGGAACTTGGAGCAAAAACTCTTCAGGTTCTTTGGCATGTCGTGATAGTCGGCAAACTCCAGCAAATATGGGTTGGTAACCAACCAAGTAGCACCGTTTGCAACTGGCTGAGCCATTGCTGGTCGCCTTCGATATACAGTTGTTTGACCTGGTTGCTGCTGAACAACAACGGGCATAACTTGAACTGGTTGCTACTATTGAATTGCTACTCGCGTGATGTCTCGTGCAGGTCCTTGTTGGGCAAACCTTGAAATGCTAGGCGGAGTTCTGAATAAGCTTGAGACTTCTTCACTGCTCACTGCTTCTTCACTTGATTGAGCTTCTTCATTTGATAAAATTTCCTCACTTGAGGGAACTTCCCCGTCTGATCGAGTACCTTTCTTCTTCCTTGTTCTGGTAGGTAGCTCTAGCTCTACAAGTTCCTTGGCTGAACTGGGTGCAGACCTCAAAATTCTCTTCAACTTATCCGACGAGAAAGAACTGATGCGATCCAGGATGAAGCTGCTTCTTTTACTGGCGATGCACGGGAGCAAGTGGCTGTCTTTGATTCAACAAATCTCTTTCAATAGCGACTTGGATCTTGATAGCTTTTTCTTCTTCTTCTTGCAACACAAAGCTCGTCCGCATGTACTCAGCTGCACTTCTCTTTGTTCTCCACGCAAGATTGTTCAATCCTAAAAGAATATCTTCCTGATCGTCGTTGAATCCCAAATTTGGCTGCAACACCGGAAATATCTCTCTATGAGGTAGCACCATCTTGGTACATTATACTTTTATAATTCCTTTAGCTTCACTATAAAAAGTAGTAGGCCCTCCTTCTAGCGCCAATTCTGTTGACGTGCTTTTTATGACGACATCAACACAGAATAAAAATGCCCAACGGTCATTCTATTCTCTCTTGATCAAAGTATCCCGCACGCTAAGATTGTGTGAAAGTTCATGCGTTCAACTCCAAGGTTCCTTTAATGCGAATAGACTCAGTTGGCTAATGTGAATATGCTGGGTATTCAAGGGGACTTACGTAGTTGTTCGATTTTGTGAAGTAGTTAAGACATGAATGATTTGACAATATTGCTCTGACTCCTAAATTAACCGGGAAATACTAAATTTAAAGGGATAAGGATAGGGATGCTACCATCTACTCCTAAAGGGTGGAGGACGAGGATCGACATAAACAATCTTCAAACCAGACTTTGCTTCGTCTCCCTTCGGACAACTCCGACAAAGTCGGTGCAATCTTCAAAGGATGAGAAAGGTGTTCAAATTATGACACAACATGTACATACCATCACCACGATGCATACGGACTATGAGCCACAATCGAAGTTAAGTGCCAATACTCCAGTTGACTACACAAGGTGAACTTACCATCAGTAAACCCGCTAGTGGTATGGATGAAAGAAGATATGCTCAAATCGCAGTGCCACACTCCACAATTAACAACTACTTGCATAAAACGAAGTCTACTCTACTCTATCTACTTGAATTGGAAAGACGAACAAGCCTTGCTAGCTACTCACAATAGCAGATAGAACCACCAAACAATGATAAATCTTTATATTATGAGAGTGTTCACAACAACTTCTTACAAAGTCCTCGATGGGAAAACTTCCTTTCCTCCTCAATCTAAGCTAACTTTTAAGCTAAATGCTATGTGCCTTCTATTCTCTAGCTCAACTCTATCTCTAATTCAATTCTAGTTCTAATAGATTACAAATGAGGGGGGATGCCCCTTTTATAGTTAGCCCATTTCAATGGACGGTTCAGATTCAATTACAATAACGGGGTCAGATCGAGCCACCTATGCCCTAATTAGGGTTTCTACCCTAAAAACCGCCACAAAGAGGAGTGGGGCAATAAATGCATAGAATATACTCCACTACCCTACAGGAACCATAATGAGCAAGTAATGCCCATCATCATCTTCCAAAAGATCTTCATCAAGCAGCGTGTTCCCATTGTCCTGTTCTGGAACCGCAAACTCGATTAACCGGGCCAATACCGCCTCAACCTAATGAACTGAAATTGGTAGAATATGGTTGAGCTGAAATTCTAAGACTGCTACCGTTTGTCCGTGTCGAGTGTAAGACTTCCTCCATGCCACCAAGGCGTCTTGGGTATTCTGGATTATACTGGAGAAAGTGGAGACATTCTCAAAGTCATCCTGGACAAGCGACCTCACAGCTGAGAAGAATGGAGCCAATTTGTCTCTCAAGCCATCAACAGTTATTTCCTATGGGGCCAGCCTCCTAGCAAATCTGGCCTCCAATGTATTAAGAACTCCCTCCAAGATGTTACCCATTGCCTTCCTGGTTCTGGCCGAATCTGCCCTTGCTGCATCATGAAACCCACGGCCTGTGACCACCGAGGAGTACCAACTGGTGAAATCATACCTGTCACCATCCTAAATCACACCTCCATCCACCAAAGTTTGTAGAGGTATATGCATCAAAGCCTCTAAACGAAGAACAGTCTTGATCCGATAGATGCGGGTATCGCCTCAGGCTTGATCTACCATATCCATGCGCCTCAAAATATTTGAGGCCTGCTAATAAGCATCGGCGAGGTCCTCCATAAATTTCTCTATATCAGCTCGAACATGGCTGACCCATTTGTCTGCCTCTATCTCGATCTTCTTTAGGTCCTCTAAGCCAATAACCGACTCCCTCGGAAGCTCTGGTGGGAGTTCTACTGCTGGGTTTGCCTGCTCACCTGGACGTGCTAGACTCTGCACATATCCTATCAAGGTTTTGTGCTCCTTCTTCAATTTCTTATACTTCCCTTATGTTCTGAGCAACTGGTCTTTCAGCACCTGATAGGAGTTATCAAACTCCTCGACAATTTGGGCTCTTGTAGGACGACCCAACTCTATGGTGGTGATCACATAGTTTTCGGGCCTCTCCTCGGCTCGATCATACTCCTCCCTTGGGACAGCAACTTGGAGTGTGCGAGAGCCTGACTCGTCAGTCGAAATCTTCGAGAATTTTCTGGCTCTCTTCTTCTCTGGCGGCGCACTAATTCTTTTGAGGAATTCCTCCATCTCAATGGCTGGATCTGTATCATCCTCAGGCTCTCTTCTCATTCTATCCGTGAGCCAATCCGGCACTGTCTGCTGTGTATTGCAAATGACAAGGGGCTGCTCTTTTGTTGCTTCCACCTCGTGTACTTCTTCTCTTCTTGCACTATTCTGCTCGGGCTCATCATCTTCCACGAGCTGCATATCTCCTGACCCTTGGGTCCCCTGTTCTGTGTTTTCCTCTTCCTCCAATGTCATGTCCAACATCTGCTGGAAATGAGTGTCGGCCACTGTTTCCTCTTCTTCCTCTTGTCGGCTAGCCCTGGATGCACTGACACTTATACTATCTGATTCTCGGATGTTGGGCTGATCAACCTCCTCCAGTTCTTGCTCTCCATCCAACCTTGCCCTCTGATCAACAAATAGTGAGATTTCCCTCAAACTGGAAGATTGAGTTTGCGAGTGTGCAAGTGACACTTGTTCCATCCTCAACGGTATCGGCTGGGTCGGCGTTTCCTCTCGTGCCTCTATAGCTTGGGCAATCTGTTTTCCTTTTCTCACTGTTAGGGGCCTTCGATCACCCATGAAGTCATAAGTAAGAGCCACTAACCTCCTCTTGAGTCTACAGTAAATGCTACAGTGCCGCGCTACAATAAACGCTACAGTATACGCTACATTGTCGCACTACAGTAAACGCTACAGTGCCGCGCTACAGTACTATGCTACAATCTGATTTATTCATCAGAAAAATTTCAGGTTCTCTGTGTATTGTCATTGTATTAGATAAATCATTTCTTCATTGCATCTTTTCTGTCATAGCTAACATCATTGAAAAGGGAAATATATGCATTATCATAGTTGATTTAGCATGCTGATATAGAAGCATATTTAAATCAGATTTTGGACTATGGTGCTTGCATATTGTAGCCAAGAAATTGGCATCTTGATATGTATTTAAGTCTTGGCATGATTATATCATGATGTACTTGGAAATAGCATATGCTTAATGGAGATGTAGTTGCATGTTTCACATTCATTGTAATGTTCATCATTTACCAACAACTTGGCTTTCATGCCAACTGTTTGATGAAATGGTAGTTGTTGTAGGTGCATGTTTCCAATTAGAAAAATCATATATGTGCATTCTAATTGTTTAAAAGGAGTTATTTAGGCATCTAGATGATAATGTATGCAATGAAGTGTTGATTTACAAGTATTAGAAACATTTTCACTACTATTCAAGAATATATCAGACTGTGAACTCAGGTGCAGCAAGCTAAAGATTGTATGTGAACTATTTGACAATATTCCTTGAGGTGTATTTAATATCAAAATAGACAAGGGATATTACATCCTCTGCCTCTTGAGCTGCCTGCAAGGAGGGACACACCTCGATGGAATTTCCCATGGCAATAGGAAAGTCAAGTCCACCCTTCTTCTTCTTTATTTGAATTCTATCATAGGCGACCAACTGCCTAGATACTTCCAGCATTACAATGTGATCGGTGGGGTACCTCAGTAGCCGGTATGAATACGAAGTGAACCCCTGCAGCCTAATGTAAGTGAATTTCGGGAATTGGATGAGCCAATATCTGTATTCCTCTATCAGTGCCTGTGCCTCCTTGGATATTCTTTGTTACGTTCTCCGTTGAAGGGTCTTCGTGATGTGCATCGTGAATGCATCATTAACCCGCTTCTAACTGGCAGGGTTAGTTAGATGCAACTGTTTGCAGGCCTCATGGATTTTGAACTGATCAGGTGCACTGCCAATTGGTTCCCTGTATGTAATCCCTCGGTACTTGGTCATTCTTGCCAGCATATATATCACATACAAGCTCATGTAAAAGGTTTTCGTCCCCCTCAGGCTCCTGAACTGTTCATCTATGTTATCACTAATCATTCTTGCCCACTCAACACACTCCTTCCCCTCCAAGATGATCTCAATGAAGTAGAACATCCAAGGCTCGAAGAAGTAGGTCTGTGCACTACCATTTATTCGGCTCAGCATCATCATCAAGTCGCAGTATTCCTGTTTCACATCTTCAGCAATTATCTGCTTTGGGAGTTTAGTGCGAGGTGGCTTTGGCTTCTGCATCCAGACTCTGTTGATGACTGCAGCAACCCTCTCGAAGGAGGTGGAGTACATTTTATCCGCCCTCTCCTTTGATCTGTACAGCATCTTTTCGGAAGTAGGAATCCCAAATGCCTCTCCGATGGCATCTGGCGTGAAGTTGGCAAGCAATTTGCCATCCGGAGAGACAATGGTTCTACGCTCCGGCTTGTATTAATTCGCACACTCCATGATAAGCTCCGGGCACTGAATTGCTGGTGGAAAACCAACGACTGCGTAGATACCACTCTTCATGATGTTATGTGCCATGACTGACGGTTGATGGCCTCCCAGTCCGTACATCCTTGACTTGAGTGCATTTAGATTAAACGACCCGAGGTTGGTGGCACTTAATCTTGCCAACTTTGAAACAATTGTCGATTCTGGAAGAAATGACTTCGCAAGCCTTTTGATC
>CM021110.1:103446815-103499685 GCA_007115665.2 Sequoiadendron giganteum | reverse complement strand
ATTGCCTGCCGGGATGAGCTAGCCCTGCCCGTTTCAGTGTTTGCAGCTTTGCTTGTTCCTACAACATCCTTTGCTCCGGCCATCTGCGAAATAGAATAAAATAACAATAAGTTAGATTGCAGATTTTTAATAAAAATAAACAATTTCCGAGAAGGCTGCGGATATGGAGTTAGCTTTTGAAAATGAAATCTCTCAGCATAAATTTCTAACTCCAAACCTCAAACTGTATAAAAAACTCTAAGCTCAAAAACATTCAGCACTTGGCCTCCGACTGGCGAAGAAAATTACAGCAAACCAATAACTTTCGGCAATGTGAACAATTTTCCAGCACAAGATAAATCAAACTTTTGACCACACTTCGTCAACTTCAGCAATTTGGAGAATGAAGAAATAAAGAGATTGCTGCAATTTCTTCTCAACTCCAACAGCAACTAGCTTTCAGCAGCTCGAATAAATTAAATCTGCAGCAACTTGAGAAATAAATCCTCCAGTAATTTCGCACTTTCAGCAACTCAACACTTCGAAATAAAAATAGAAATCTCACAGAACCTCTCTTCTCAACAACTCTCAACTTCGAAAAAAGGAAAACTCAAGCTCAGTTTCAGCAACTTTCAAAGATTTCAATCTCTCAAGAACTTCCTTAGCAACTTTCAACTTCGAAAAAAATGTGAGAAGAAATGAGAGGAGAGACTGCTTAAATAATTCTTCTCGAAGAATCCTGCCAATTAGTGCTGAGGTTATTTTTAACATCTTCATCAATTCTCCACTCTCTCTGTTTGGCATCTTCCATTTCAGGCCCAGTAGTGGGCTAGTCGTCAGCCAGTCATTATGGCAGTTGCAATTAATGAAGATTCTTTCCCTGTAAAAAAAATCGAATTTTTTCTTCTAGTCTGCCAGTTAACTGCTGGTGATTAAACAACTCGCGAGAAAATCACTCTGATTTGTTTGAGAACTCCATTTTAAAATTCTCGCATTGTTTAATTAAATTCAACTCGAAAAATTCGTGGGAGTTGTAAATTTATTTCCAATCTGCTAAAATGTCTGCCATTTAAATCTTCAATTTCATGAAATTTGCCTTAGACATTTTAAATTTTCTCTTTTAAAATAATTCAACCCACTGACAGAAATCACTTGCTTGCTCAGATTAATCCACCCTCTGAGATTTAATTTCCCTTAGGAAAATAATCTAGTCAAAACGAATTTCCTCTGAAAATATTAAAATTTCCCTTAGGAAATTAATTTTTTGACTCTGTCAACACATAGGTGCCTTTTAAACGGGTTCATTTAAATTTTTTATTTTTTTGACCCATGGAAAAGTATATCAGTTGCTTCCGCCTTGGAAATAAAATTTCACCACCTTATTAATCTCCATACTTGCCTTAGGAAAAATAAATTTGGAGCTCACCCACATTCAAGGCGTATTTTCTTCTCTTTCACTTTTTTAAATTCCCATGCCTTAGGAATTTTTCCACTTCACACACTTAGTAGCAAATTTAAATCCTCACCCCCTTAGGCGTATATCTTTCTTGATGAAATATTTATTTCATTTAGAAAAAAATCTCTTACTTTACACCTCTGGCACCCTTGACCCCTTGGCACTTTATTTTATTCAATTTTAAAATTTCCATGCCTTAGGAAAATTTTTTTAGCACTCTCTCAATTCTTTAGGCACATTTTAGCTAGAGAGCTTTTATTTCCTTCCAACACCTTAGTTTATTTTCAAGACTTCACTTTACCCTTGGGTATTTTATTTCGGCTGGGTTGCTTTTGTTCTGGGGCGCATTTGCTACCATGTGCCTTTATTTTCTAACACTTAGAAAATTTCTGAGGACCTTACTTCCACAAGGGCACATTTTCATGTTTCTACTTTCACTTTTAGTGTTAGAAAATTTCTAAGACTTTACTTCTTCGTGGGCGCATTCACTTAGTTGCACTTTCAAGTTTCCATGCCTTAGAAAATTTTGGAAACTCCATCATCTTGAGGGCGCATTTAACATAGCCCACTTTCATTTCGCCATGCCTTGGCAACTTTTGAACATCAAGCCTAGCTTGGGCGCATTTTATAGGTTCCTCTCCAGGTTTCCACACTTAGCAAATTTTCATCTTCCCATCACCACCTTGGGCGCATTTGATTAGGCGTACTTTTATTCTTGTGCCTTAGGCGTTTTTGATGGCGCATTTACATGTGGGCACATTTGGAGGGGGAAGCTCTCATGTGAGGGCGCATTTGAGGTAGGCAACTTTCAATTTCATATTGAGCCGCCTTTTCCCTATCCTCTTCTTCCTTAGGCGCATATTGATGGAGGAGCTTTCATATGAGAAGCATTTAGGGGTGCCTACTTCTGTTTTTTCCTTAGAATATTTTCTAAGTCACTTCACAAGGTTGGGCACATTTACCATGGGCTAATTCCATTTGAACACTTAGAAACTTTTTGACTTGCTTCCTTAACTTCAAGGTGGGCGCATTTGAGAGGGTGTGCTCTCACTTTTGACTTAAACAAATTTTGAAGTGGCCTCAAGGTGATGGGCGCATTTACAAGGTGGAGCTTTTGTTTTTCATACTTAGCAAAATTTCTAGTTTCATCCTTGAGGTGGGCGTATTTAGGGGGTCCAACTTCCATTTCTCCATACTTAGTAAAATTTCCATGCCTTTGCCAGATCTTCATCTCACATTCTATTTTTAGTAAGTCTTTGCTTTTCTGACTTCCATGGCTCCGTTTGGCATGAAAATTTCACCATATGACACTCTTTGCCTCGTGAACTTGCTTTCGCCTGTTCCACATGTCAGCCTGCTATTTATAACCACCTGCTATTTATAGTAAGCCCCTGATTTCCTTGACTTCCTCAGTTCCATTTTGCCTGAAATTTTCACCATCTAATCTTCTTTGCCTTGTGAACTTGTTTTGCTAGTTTTCTGCCCTGACCTGCTATTTATAGTAAGTTCTTGACTTTCTGACTTCAATAGCTCCGTTTGACTTGAAACTTGCTATGCCTGATCTTGATAACTTGAGTGTCGTGCTCATGCCAACCTCGGGTGCAGACTTGCTATTTATAGCCGTGCCCTGACTTACTAAAAATAGTAAGTTCTCCGATTCCGTTCAAATTTTGCCAGCATGTACCTTGAAGTATGCTGATGTCGGTGAGGTACTTCATTTTGACTATTTTTGGATTTCATCCCCTATAAAAGTGGAAACCCTAATTTGACTTGCACGTATCCCAAACGGTCTCTGTTTGACTTTGTTTCTTCTGCATGTCGCTCTGTATGCTGAATTGAAGTGTTGGGTGGCTAGGGTGAAACTGCTATTTTATAGAAACTTCCTAAAAAGTGACTCATCCACTGTCGGATGATTTTGCATGTCATATTGCCTGTGGGATCTCAAGAAACCCAAAAAAACCTAGAAAACTGGTCTGCATGCGAGCACTGGCTAAAAATAGTAAATCCTCGAAACTTGATCTTCTCCGCTTGCATGTCACATTGTTGCGAAGCTCTTGAAAAACCCAGAAGGAATATCCAGACATGCGTTAGAGAACTCTGCATGCAAACCCTAAAAATAGCCTCCGAAGGCTGAACTTTGAAAGTGGTCGTCTCAGTTTGCATGTTATATCGTTGCGAAGGTTTCGAGAAACCCAGAAGTAATCTCCGGACAGGCAATGAAGAATTATATGTTTGACACCTGAAAATGGCTCTTGAGGCGTGAACTGCTAAAAATAGCAAGTTGTCTGATCTGGCTCAAAATTTACGTGCAAGCAGCTTGATGTGTTTTGAATGTGTTGAAGCTGACAGAATTCCAAAATCCTGCTGAAACAGTCCCCGATTGAGTACCTACTATAAATAGTAAGTTGTCAGAATTCGATAAAAATTCAATGGGACTTTGCTGGAAGCCTTGTGATTGTTGTACTAAGCTCATATTTCAATTTGATAACCTGGTTTGACCTTAAAAAGCCTAAGGGATAGAAAACCCTAATTGCACAAACTTGAGCAATATTTCAACTTGGGTCAAATGGTGGGACATCCCTGGAAGGACAAAAGACCAGAGAGAGCGACGCAAAGCCAAAAGACCAAAATGGAGCAAAAATTAGAGGGTCCCCATCCGTATGGGGTGATGTGTGAAAAAGGTCACAACAGGACACCCCATTTCACCTTTGAAATATTTTAATCTTTAAAACATTTAATTCACCTCTTTCCTAGGCGTCCAAGACTTGAGGAGACATAATAAGCATTTAAAATATTTAATCTCCTCATAATGTGGTGTCCACTCTCCAAGACCACAATTTAAAACAACATTAAGTCATAATCTCTAGGCCAAGGGAGCCAACATGGAAATAAAATGTTTAATGACTTAAAAGAACTTATTTCTCCAAAATGCACCTCAAAAAGCCAAAACCAAATATACTCAACTACTTTGCTCGAAGAAGAAAGCACACTGGATTGCTGCCAACCGAAGCACTGTCAGAAATGGAACTTATTAAAAAGATTAAATTTAGGAAGGTTACCCAACGCATTTGCATGTCATATCACTGCGAAGCTCTCTGAAAACCAGAAAGACTCCGCAAACCAAATCTCGAAACTCCAACATGCAACCCTCAGAAAATGCCGAAAATAGAAAGATGACTGGAGATGACACTACCATAAATATAACTTACTAAAAATAGCATACTGCTAAAACTAGTAAGTTGTTCCAAACTCATTTTGAGCACAAACTGAGCAATCGTCGTGACTTATTAAAAATAATAAGTGTCGGGAAAGGCTGTCAGATGGAGATGCATGTTACACCATTCTAAAGCTCTCCAAAAACCCAAAAAGTTCCACCAGACATGCATTAGAAACTCTCACATGCAAACCTTCGAAAGCTCAACTGAAACCTTCTACAAAATAGGAAACCCTAATTTGCACTTCTGACTAGCCTGCGGGCCTTCGAAAATAGGCTATCAATCACGGAAGAGCATATGGCCAAAATGGGGTCATTACAAATCAACAAGTGTCTTAACATTTGACACAGAAGGTGAATTATCAAAAGATAACTCATCATGTGTAAATTGCTCCTCTAGATTCGTGAGTTTATACCCTTGATGATCTTCCAAAATGCTATCAACATGTTGAATCTTTGTGGTATGATGAGCATTGAAATCATGATGCAATATGTCATCCTCCTTGATTTCTTCATGTCTCCATGAGTAGCTTGGCTCAAAATTATAATCCTTTTAAATCTCAACAATTCCTTCAATTGTCAACTTGACCTCCATACTCCTTGTATTAGATTCTTGAAGAGGGATCAACTGATGGAGCTAGAACTAGCTTCCCTTGCCATTCCTATAGCAACAATTTTCATAAACAACACATTTGAAACAAATGAAAACAAAAAATATATAAAACATAACTCATTTACAAATTTTAAGCATATGACATAACTCATAAGATTGAAAACAAAACAAGCTAGTTTGTTTGTAAAAAAAAAAAATAAAATCCATGAAACTTACCTTTTTTGTAAAGATCTTCCCTATGATCTACATAGCTACAAATGAGCTCTTGCCCATGCATAGGAAGAGCAAATCAACTAATTTGAAACCTTCACTAATCAATCTTCAACTCTATTTGTGCAATGGCAAGCAAGAATGATTTTTTTTGTGTTTTGAATTCACAATGAGGTAAAACTAGTTTGCTTAAGTCTTTCAAAAATGCTTTAGAAGTCACTTTTAGAGTTAAGGATTTGTCTTTATCCATCATAGTCAAATTCAGATGCCAAAAATAATAAAAAAAGAAAGAAAATTTGAAAAAATACCCAAAATGACATAGGCTCATGTGGATTCTTTTAGTTTCATTGCGGGTTTATCCAAAGACGGACCCACAAAGGAAATGTCACCCTATGGACAACTAAACGCTAATTCTAAACTAGATCCTAAACCAAGTGTGGATTAGACCTAAATCCAAGGACACTATGCAGCAAACAAATAATTAATAACTTAGTCTAGATCTAAAGATTGTCTAGAATTTTAATATGCACCATTCAATGCAGCATAAAATGAAAAATCAAGTGACTGAAGCTCCTTATAACAAAAAATAAAGCAAAACCCTAAAATCAAAGAATATGATCTCTAGCTTTTTACAAAATGTATAATTTAACTCTTAGTTAACACACATTGGAAAAAGCAACTAAGTGATTGTCTATCTTTTAGTCCTCAGGCAAGGCTACAAGGCTTATCAACACTTCTACTCAATACAAAAGATTTTTATGTCTTCTCACTTAAAGAAAATAACCTATAGTAGCTAATAATTGCTCTCTTTCTAGCTAAAAATAGAGACTAAAAAGTTGTGAGTACAACATACGATTAAATTGCTTTGAGCTAAGAACATACAATTAAGTAAAAATTATCAAGGAATCACATACAAAACTAGAATTGCCAACTTTATAGAAACTTAAAATAGGAATCCTACGAATTCAACAAATCAATTATATTTCCTAAGCACACATACACAAGATCTCTCATAGGAAATATTTTTATCTTTGAATTTTTCTCTATTTTAAATATTTATCCCCTAAAAAAGACCTCTCGGAAATCTGTCCCAAAAACACAACGCCTTGTCACCTATTGTCTCCATCCTAGAAACTTGGTGAAACATAAAAGGACTATCACTAGCAAAATTATTTGCATACATAACTGTATTTCATGGGCAACACTTGAGGATTATGTGTGGTAACCAAAAGATGTATCTACTAACCCATGAGACACATTCTGGAGACAAACATATCATTGATATTGGAGAAAGGTTTTGGTATTGTTGATGGACATCCCAAATGTTTTTGGCCTTCTCAAAACATCTCTTGGGGATGTTCGTTGACTTTTAGGAATTGTAACTCCTCCAGAGTTATTATGGTGCCTTTCAAAATAAATATGATGATGCTTTTGTCTGCTCAAGCCTTACGAAATTTATAGGATCCACCAACAGCTCCTCAAATACATCTAGATGTAAAATTCAAACTCAAATATTCCACTTTTTCCTAAGAAATTGAGGACAGTGCAGGCTTAGGAAACATGCAAGCTTCAAAAGCCTTCTCTCTGTACCCCTCTCCCTCCCTATATATATGAAAAGTCATATGCCATGCCCATTATTTTCAAAATATGGATTGCTCATCTCCGTGCCTAACTATCCTAAAAACTATGGGACTAATTAGCACATTCCAAAATCTAGATATGTAAAGACAATATACCTAACAAATACGGTCATAATTTCCATCATAAATTGTTCATTTTCAAATCTGGGTGTCAAGTGGACAATTTATTTGTGAAAAGTAGAATAGACCTTTGTAAACCAATTCACATAAGAAAATTTGAAAGTTCAGCTCGAGAAATGTGTTTTAATGATTTTCTAAGGCAATGGAGAAGAAAATATTCATCAATAATCACATAGAAAGAGAAGTGCAGGCTCCATCTGACCTCAGTCGAGGATTGGTTGAACAGTGTGTGCAAAACCATCCTTGAGTGCAACTATACCCAGAATAGATCATCTGCAAACCAGAAATAATAAAAGGTCATATGATAGAGAAATATAGAAAATAATAATCAGCCAGGATATCATCAAAATTGTCTCCTTATGCAGTTGATAAACATCCATTTAAATAGACTAGGCATTGGTGCAAGCATCAATAGGTTCATTATTATATTAATATACAGTTATTTTCATGTCCATCTACACCACCTTAGGTATATTAAAATTCATGTTTGCATACTACTGGTAAGCCACATGCTTCAGTTTAGCAAGTTGCTTGGCAGTGGACTGATTGCAAAGGCAACTTGCCGTCATCTATAATAACAAAACAAATTATGAGAAACAGATACAGAGACTAATTAATTTTTAATTTTTTGTATGTGCATCAATTATGCTCCCTTTCTCTTTCAAATAAGGACCAAGTAATACCTTCTGAATCATTTTGTTTTCTTATATATCGCCACTTATTAAATTTTGTTGGCTTGTCTGCAAGTTGATTATCACGTAAACTGAAATGCTCTAGTCCAAACATTGGAACAACTTCATGTTGATGTCATTAGCAGCTTCGGGCTGCTTCTTCTAGCTTACACGATTTTAGATAAACTAAATTAAATGATAGCCTAATGGCTATTCAATTTAGACTTGATTTATTTAATAATTGAGGGCTGACCCTCATTGAGATTATTAAATATTTGGGCCGACCTACCTTGCATTTATTGGAATTATTAATATTCTCAAGTGGGCTGACCTGTTTGTGTTGTGACCTCATTTTGTATATATACAAGGTCGAATTTGTCATTTGATCATCATCAAGTTCATTTCATAATATTCGCATTCCTAGAAGGAGGTCGCACTTGTGCAGCAGATCATTATTGTGCAGCAGCAGACCGAATTCAAGGAGAAACATATTTGTTTGTATCATTGCATCTAGGAGAGGTGCTATTATTTGTTGTATCAAATTCGGCCATTGCTGGGCCTATGTTGTAAGCAGATTTCTGCTCTTATTCCTATCCTATATAGAAGAATTATTTGTTGGGTTTTTCTCCCTCAGGAGGAGGGTTTTCCCAAGGTATCTTGCTGTGTTAATAATCTTATGTGTTGCAATATCTTAAGTGCTTTCAGTTATATTATCTGATCTATGAAAAATTTACATGGTATCAGAGCGGGTTTGAAAAAGATCATGATCAGATTTGTTTTGCAGCACTCACTTTAATCCTTTTCAGTCTATCTCTATTTTTGAATTTCAAGATGGTGAATGGTCTGAAAATCGAGGATAGACTCGACTACACTTCATAGAGGTTCAAGATCTTGCTCACCTTGGAAGAGATTGATTTGGTTGAGTTTGTGAAAACAAAAGTTCCCGAACCTAAGGAGGAAGAAGAGAAGTTGTAGTGGAGGAAGAAAGATACTAGGGCAAAGAAAGTGTTGGTTGATTCCGCCAAAGATCATGTTGTTCCGATTGTCTTCAAGTTGGATACCGCAAGGAAGATGTTCACTACTTTGGAAGAGTTGTACGAAATCAACAACACCAGTCGGGCACTTGCACTGAACCAACAACTACTTCACGTTAAGATGGCGGAAGGAGAGTTTGTCATCACCTACTTCATGAAGATTTCCGAATTGAGAGATCAACTCTCTACCATTGGTCATATTGTTGATGACAAGGATTTGACAATGTTGGCTCTTAATGGTCTTCCTTCATCGTGGGAGTCTTACATTCAAGGAATTAGTGCGAGATCGAAACTTCCCAAGTTTGATTGATTAAGGGTAGACTGCATTCAAGAGGAGTCAAGGTTGGCGGCTAGAGGCATTGGTCAAAGTTCAAAGAATCAAGATTTACATGTTCTCACCTCTCATTCATCGAAGAAAGTAAAAGTTTGGAACAAAGGACTCTTCAAGAGGAATCGAGATAATGGGTCAGATGGTGCTCCTGCGTTCAAGAAGAAGTGGGACCTCTCTCGTGTTCAATGCTTTAGATGTGACAAATTTCGTCACTATGCAAAGGATTGTCCTACCAGGCCTAATCAGCATGCTTCATTTGCGGATGTGATTGAGATCTCTCCCCAAAATGATTCTAGTGAATTTCTACTCTAGTCATGGGCCTATGTTCAAGCTGTGAAGGTTGTGTACTGATTTGAGTGCAAGAGCAGCTAATCGTACTGTGTCCACCCTTCAGAGATAAGTATTCTTTGTTTTGATTGCAATTACCCTTCTAGGTTAAAATTCAGCTTGCTGAGTTGTGCAAATCTGACTTTGATTATTTGAATCATGTGTGTTTAGTCAAAATCGTGGTTTTCTAGTAAATAGTGATCACTGTGATAAGATTCCTTAGATTTATTCATTGAAAGTTGTATCATGCTAATTTGTGAAGATTGTCTTTTGTTATAATGAGATTAGCTCTTCCAAGAAATTGGGAGAAAGACATGTTATGATTGATGAATTAATTATCTATTACTCAGGAGATTTTTTTTGAATTCTATGAGATAAGTATTGCATGGTTGAATAATGTTCATGAATTGTTTTGTAGTTACCAATTCATGCTATTGAGACAGTCAATCATGTATGTTCCTAACAATGGTACTTCTAATTGAGATAGTTGAGTTCCATGAGATAGTCAATCATGTATGTTCCTAACAATGGTACTTCTAATTGAGATAGTTGAGTTCCATGATCTATTAGTAATCTCTTCTTAATGCTTTCAGGATAAATCAAAAAGCATAAGAGATTGCTTTCAAGAAGAGCTTGATGCATCCTATAGGTTGAAGAATGGAGACTCTACTTGTAGCTATAAGACTAAGTGATTAGCTGAAGACATCTCTTTCGAAGAGGAAGAATTAACCTTAAGAGGGAGTTCTATGACTCACTGAGAATAAGTAAGGGTTGTGTTGTGACCTTTTTCACACATCACCCCATCCCAGATGGGGACCCCCTAATTTTTGCTCCATTCTGGTCTTTTGGCTTTGGTTAGTGCGTCTCTCTCTTTATCTCTAGTCTTTCCAGGGATGTCCCATCGTTTGACCTGGGTTGAAGTATTGTTCAAGTCTGTGAAATTAGGGTTTTCATTAGTCAGGCTTATTAAAGGTCAAACTGAGTTATAAAATTGAAATTCGAGCTTAATACAGCAGTCAGAAGACTTCCAGCAGGGTCCCACTAAATTTTCACTGGATTCCGACATCTTACTATTTTTAGTAAATATTCAATTTGGGACTATTTTATCGAGATTTTGGAATTCTGTCAATTCCACCACAGTCAGGCAGCTTCAGAATGCCTACGCGCGAAATTTGAATGGATTCGACAACTGGCTATTTTTAGCAGTTAAGCCTTCAAAGGCTATTTTCAGGATTTAAACGAGCAATTCTCCGGTGAGTGACAGGGGAATTGATCTGGGTTTTCCAAGACCTTCGCGATGATGTAACATGCAAACCGAGATGGTGACTTTTAGAGTTCAGCCTCCTGAGGCTATTTTTAGGGTTTGCATGCAAGAATTTTCAACGCATGTCCAGATATTCCATGTGGGTTTTGCGAGACCTTCGCAATGATATGACACGCAAATGGATCGGGTTAGTTTTCAAGGACTTACTATTTTTAGCCAGTGCCAAAACTTTGACCAGTTTTTTGGGTTTTTCTGGGTTTTTTGAGATCCCACGGGCACTGTGACATGCAAACTCGTCCGACATCCGGATGACCACTTTCCAGACACTTACTATAAATAGCAGTATCATCCCAGCAGCTACCCACCACTCCAGTCCAGCGATCAGGTGCAATCAGGCACGATCAAGGACAGTCAGGAACAAATCAGAGCACATGCAGATCAGATTAGGGTTTCCCCTGCCACGTCTAAAAATAGATAAAGCAACATGCAGAAATGACAGAACGAAGCACGCCACCGGAATCAGCATCCTTCAGGCTACCTACTGGTAAAATTTGAACACGATCTGAATACTTACTATTTTTAGCAAGTCACCTCATGGCTAAAAATAGCACGTCCTCGTCAGGGAAAATGTGTGAACGAGTCTCTTACAACATCAAGTACAAGTGGAACAAATTTCAAAGCAAACAGAGATACAAAATTGGTCAATTCTAGGGTTTGCTAAAAATAGCAAATGGCTAAAAATAGCATGTATTGTGCCAAATCAGGTATAAACGAGGTGATACAGGTCAACGAGGGCACAGCCACGCCACTTCCAGCTCGGAACAGGATGAAATGCAAAGAAACCCTGACTCCTCCGAATTTACTAAAAATAGAAGGCTAGGGCATAAAGGGCGTTGGAAATTTTACAAACATAGCTGACAGGCAAACACTCTCATATGCGCCCAGGAGGAAGGAAAGATTCAAAAAATTCTCTAAGTGTGAGACTTTCCCTGAGCAAGAATGAAATGCACCCTCCAAAAACATGATAAAATTTCCAAGGCAAAGAGATTTTCCTCTTCATACCCCTATATGCGCCTAGGGAAGGTGAAAGGTCACCAAAAATGTGAAAAAATTCACTAAGGCATCAAAATTTCCTAGGACATCCTCAAGGGCGTTCAGAAATGGAAGTATCATGGGCTAAATGCGCCTAAAGGAGCTGAAAAGTCACTTTAGGCGTGGGTTTTCCTTGACCACATAGTGAAAGGCGCTTGAGAAAGGAAGTTGCTTGGCCTAAATGCGCCCAAGGGAGGTGAAGAGCCACTTGGTAGAGGCGCGTTCCTTTACATGAATAAAGTGCGCTCAAACATGGAAGCCAACACCCCCATATGCGCCAAGAGGAGGTGAAAGGACACTTGAAAGGGGGGGAATTCCTCCTAGCACTAGCAAATGCGCCCAACATGAAAGTATGCAAGCCCATATGCGCCAGAGGGAGATGAAGGGTCATGTCTTACGCGTGGGAATTTCTCTTCTCCATGGCATATGCGCCCAAGGTAATACGTTGAAGGTGGAAGCTACCCATGAGGAATGCGCTAGAGGAAGGTGAAGGGTCACCATGTGAAGTGCGCCAAGGGAAAAGTAATGCTAAGGGGGCGTGATTGTTTAAAAGACCAAGGATTTCTTTTATTTTCCTTTTCCTCTTCATTATATGAAGCGCGCCTAGTGAGTGGGGATTTATGAAAAATGAAGTAAAAATTGCTAAGGAAGTCTAGGCGTGAGGATTACTAAGTATGAAAAAGGCTTAAGCAAAAAAAAGTTGCCTAAGGAATGAAATGAAGAATAACATGCTATACGCACCCTTTTAAGATAAGATTTTAATTTTCAAAATTTTCCTAAGGTATTTTCTAGAGGGAAAAATGAAGAATACGCATAGAGGATGGTACCAAATTTCCAGAGTTATAAAAAAAATCTTCAGAGGAAAATTCTTCAAGGAAAATCAAGATAATTTGCCAAGGCCGAGAAGATTGAAATTGTAGGAGTGAAAGACATCCAGAGGACAAGATTGAAAACATTAGCCATTTTTATTATTTTAAATAATAAAAATTAAACGTACCCCTTCGTCCGGATACACATGAAGACAATGGATTCCGGGAAGATTTTTCTTCTGGGTATTAAACGTTTGCAATTCGGAAGTGATTCAGAGTTACTCCACGCCTCACTCACGTCGTTTCGATGGATATTTTGCCCGGTACCTATTTTAATAAAATTCCTAAGGCAAAATTGAAAAATTTCTCTAAGGCAAACGACTAAAATGGATGAGAAATTTCGCTAAAGAGTTTGAACTTGATAATTTTGCCAGAATGCCTTAGCCAAACTTTTCGAAATTGTTCAAAGAAGTAAACGATGTAATGTTTTAAGAAATCAAACGCAGCGAGGCAGGCCTGTGCAGAGGTGATGAATTCACAATTCTAGAAGTTTGAGATTCCGATGCTTCAGACGACAAGTGTTGCGACTGGAAAAGAGAGGGAAAATGAATTCAAAATGTTTACTAAGTTTAGCCTCTGCAGGAATTCGACCAAGCTATAAGTTTTGAAGTCCTCTTCATTTTTTCTCTCGCGAGTTGATGAAGAGCTGAAAGTGAGAAGTTCGAATTTGTGAGAAGAGCTGAAAGTTGCTGAGGATTTCGAATTTTTAGAGAGCTGGAGGTTGAGGATTTCGAATCCCTGAAGGACTGGAGTTGCTGAAGCACGAATTGCTGAAGTCACAAACTTGCTGGAGAAGTGCGACCTACCTTGTCAAGATTTCGAGTTGCTAAGAAGTGAGTTTCTAAATTGCTGCAATTGTGAGGAGGTTCGAATTTAACAAAGTGAAGTTGCTGAATGCCTAAGTGCGACTTGAGAAGAAAGTTTTAAGTTGCTGAAAGTTGCTAAGTTAGAAGGAAAAGTGCGAACTTCAAAGAGGAGATTTCAAATTTGTTAAAGTTAAATTGTTGCAGGCAAACATTTCCAAGTATTGGGCATTGTGTTGCTGCAACCCAAAGGAAATTTCTGAGAACGTTGAAGTAAACAGGCTGTTGTACCCAAACCGAAATTTTTGCTTCATTAAGGCATTTTGCTTAAAATGGTCTAAACCTTGTAAAAGTGGGGTCAAAACTTAGTTTTTGGGCAAATAAAGTATGGGCTTTTAGTCAGTGTGATGCCAGGAAGATACTGGCAAAATTTGAAAATTTTGAAAATTAGGGTTTCTGAAATCTATTTTTAGCCCGAAACCCTAAAAAATAGGAACTTGTCAGAGTTGGATGAAATTAATTTTGATTGGCTTATTTCACATCACAATCACAGTGGTGAAGTCGGTTTCAATCAAAAGTCAGTTTAAGGCTGGTGGGTAGTTTTCACTTTTTTAGGAGAAAAGTTAGGATCTTCGGGGTCATCAATGGCAGTTGACCAGTACCAGGTATTAATATCTAAGCCTGAAACTCAAAGAGGAATGCTCTACGATAAAAGATGTTGGAAATAATGCTTTTCGATGGAGGGGATTTTCAGATTGGCCTATGTAACGTAGTAGACACTTGCGCAATCAACGTGCAAATCAACTTTATAGTGTCCGTACATGTGAAAATGATGAAGTATAGCCATCCACACACCTCAGCAGTCACAACGCTTCGACATGGTCAACCGCAGGGATGGATACAGCGTTTGCAAAGCATAAAATGGTGAAAATCAATGAATTCAAAACAAATCCACTCCCCTGTAGCCTAGGGGCGCCCTTCCATTTGAAGGTCAAGATTTGAGTGTTTTGGATTAAGAACACATTCATTATGTTCAGTTTTCAATCAGCTGTCCGATTAGCCATGAAGCAGGATTATCCGAGTTACAGAACTCCGGCAAACGAAGACAGAAGCAGAGGTTGCGAAGAGTGTTTTCATCACGGAGGCAGTCTAGAGATGCAAATCCGCTCCCTTCTAGCCCAAGGGCGATTTTCTTTTTGAAGGCCCAGATCTAGATGCATATGTGTTTTGATGGTTTCAGTCTTTGCGGAATTAGTTTAGCTTTTCAACGAGCTATCAAGCGAAAGCGTATCCAGTACAGAAATCCGGTTATCAGCGTTAGAAGTGGGAATTGCAGGCAGGATACATGTCAGAAGAAATGAATTCAATGCAAATCCGCTCCCCTGTAGCCCAGGGGCGATCCTGAATAAGACCTGTTTGATGGATGAATTTGCAATTAAGGTCTTCTTGAGATCTCTTCCAGCTCAGTCTAGCTTTGCAATGTATCCGTTCACAAGACGATCCGATATTCTGAGTAACTGTGACAGAGGTCCTACCGAGCATGTAAAATAGAGGATGGTGAAGCGTAGCTACACAAAGCTGCACAGCTGTAGGCTAGGGGCGATTCTCCTTTAGGCCTGCCAGACGGGGTTATTTGCAATTACAGTCTTCACAAGACTTGTGTGCAATTACTCAAGCTATCCAACGAGTCTAGCCGACAGCCTCCGGGATTTGGCGAATGCTCGTACGTGCAAGGTCAAGATGATAATGCTGTAAAGAAGAGCAGATTGAAGGCAATTCAAAAAATGACTAAGTGTAAGAATATTATTTTCTTTGAAAAGGGCGATTTTCTTTTAGAGGCCTTAAAAGCAATTTTCTGGCTTCGTCGTCTCCAAGAACATCTCTTGCAAGTTGACCAAACTGCACAGCAAGACAGACGGCACGTGTATCGGAACATTCCAGTTCCCGGTATCAAGGGTCAAAGTATGGTGTTCAGATGAAAATCACACTTTTCTCAAAATGGTGTTTGAGCTATCACAGAATAGGGGCGCTCATGTTTTTGGGGTTCCTAATACAATTTTCAGATCCCTCATATACAGTCATTGGATGCAGAATACTTCTAGTCATGCAATGAATCCATTATTCAATCAGTGGAGTTCATTATTCATTGTCAGCGGCAGTTTGAAGCATCAGAAGGCAATATGAAGAAATGGCTAAGTCTGGAGTCAAAACATCAATTTAATCAGAGGCGCCTAATTTTCTAAGGTATCAGATGATGATTTTAGCAGTTGTTGCTCCCAGCAGACATTTCATCCTTGTCATACAAGCTTCGCGGTGGATATCTCAGCACAGTCGCAGGCTCAGTCAGTCAGCCAGAAATCAGAGCTGAACATGGTCAGTTGTAACTTTGCAGTCAGCTACAAAATAGGAGATTCTCAAAAATCTCATAACTCTTGCAAATGGAAGCCTAAAAGATCAAAATTTGACTTTTTGGAATCAGGGAAGTGTGTTGAACACAGCAAGATGCTATTTTTGGCAAAAAATGAAAAAAAATATTTTTGCATGCAGAGCATTGAAAAGTGACGAATTTCTTCAAAGACAGATATTGGCGCCATTTTTAGTTTTTTGCATGTGTTAAAAATTAAGATATTATTTTTAGTCTGAAGACTCAGAGACAGTGGCAGTTCAACTGGAGAGAAGCCAATCGATTTTCCTTTTTCTAAATTAGGGTTGCATTATGCATGCATGATGGTACGAATTGTTTATTTAAACAAGCATGGCGCCTTTTATCATTTACACAGCTTTGAAAATTTCGAATTTCTTCAAAGAGATTGGCGAATTTTCATCAAAGGATCAAGTTCGAAGGTGATAAAATATTCTTTTGCAGGTACAAGTTCAGATTCAGCATCAGATTCAAGGCAGAGTGGCGATTTTGACAGAAGAAGATAATAATTAAATAAAAAATTTTTAAAAAAATATCTTTCTTCTTCTCTATATTTCTTCCATCTTCTCGTCTTAAATTCTCTTGCATGTTCGAAGTGTTGGCAGATTTTGGCAAAACAAAATATCTGGGTTGATTCAGAAGAGCTTTCTCAGCAAAACCCATGTGCCAGAATTTTTCAGGAAAATTTGTTCCAGAACATCTGTTCTTGAAGCTTTAATTTTCTCAACCGAAATTCTTTTGCATGGCTGAGTAAAGGGTAAATTTTTGCATTTCTGACGTTCTGGGTTGTCTTAGAATCATTTTCTGGACAAAACCCATATCTCAGATTTTTTCGTAAAAATTCTCATCCGACAAGCTATTTTTAGCCTCAGCAGGCTATTTTTGGCTTTCCAGAAAAGTTGTCAGAATATAGCCGTGTGCACAGTCAACAGGCAAGTTTTTCAAAATGCAGTTCACTCAGCTCGAATTCAAGACCAAATCGGTCTTAACCCACGACTTCATCGGAACAGTTGATACAGATCTACATAAGGTGTTGCCGGAGGTAGTTTTGGATCCACTCAAAATCAGGGATTCAGTTATCAAGAATATTCAGCAATCCGGGTTACTTGAGGCCGCTTCCATACCTATTTCGGTGCATTGCGTGGAGTTTGTAATATCTTGCATCAAGCATTACAATTCCGCTACACGAGAGATACGGTCAATAGATGGACGTGTTATATGCAGTCTCAAACCTCTTGATATCGAGCGAAGTCTAGATATTCCTCAACATTCGGATGGGATGGTTATTTCCATGAGTCAAAGCGAGCAGGCATTCAATGCTGGACTGGATAAGTGTCAAAACAAGATGATAGAGAGATGGCTGAAACAAAAGAAGAGCAAGTTGCCAAACAACTTGGGTCGTGGCGAGTGTAAGGATGAATACAATATTTTGATTACACTGCTTAATCGTGTCTCAGGTCATGCAAATGCAAACAAATTTCACCCGTGGATGTATTATATCATTGGTAGAATCATCTTGGGGCAAGAGCATTATGACTGGGCATCCTTCATCAGCGATCTTATTCACGAGCAAATCACTGGTTTCCTAGCTGCGCACCAATTTCATATGTGTTCTTACCTGGTGTACTTGATTGCTTATCAGAATCAGTTTAATGGTTTGAATACGGTGGGCATACTCAGTGTACAGAAAGTCTATCGTTACTATGACTAGCTTGAGTTCACGAAGGCTGAAAGTCATTTTAAACGTGTACAAGAGGCTTTCTTGACGTATACAGTGAGAAACTTGGACCGGGAGTTGCATATTCGCATCTCGACAGTTGCCAGAGCAGCAATGAAGAATTGGGTAGATTGGTACATTCAGTTCCCTACATACACCTATATCCGTGTCTATGGATACACAGGAAAACCAGCTATGTTACCACGTTACCCTCCGGATAAAACAATATTCATGGAGTTCCTGAGGCAGCTATATGAAGTTCACAAACGTTTGCGCATCAAGCGTAAACCAGCTGCCGAGTTTCCTTTGCAATTCGGGATGTATTGGTGTAGGACGGAAGTTGATGCTAAAACCGCAGGTCAAGAGTTAGAAAATTGCAAACTCAAGTACCTAGTGGATACACGCACATATGATCCTTGGGGTCATTACGCAGCTCGCCTGGGTAATCCCTCTTATCACAAACCTACGATGGAAGATTATTGGGTGAATTGTGAGGATGATTTCGAGGTTCGCAGACGTAGCTATAGCAGGTTCTCTCTTCCACAAGTTTTTGTTTTCTTCGCAGAAGATGTGGAAGGATTGACAGAGGATGAGGGAGATACACTTCCTCAATTTTACAGAGAGCAGGTTGATGGACAACCACTGCCGTTAGTGAACTGGTATGCCAAAGAGTTCGCATCAGTAAAGGAGAGATCGAGCAGGGTCATCCAAAATAGTATGCTTTATTTAGAAAGCAAAAGGTTGAGAAAGGCATCCATGCCTAGAGCAGAGCCGCCACCAGAAGGACTTGTATTGCCTTCTTCTTCAAAACCTAAGCAGAAGAAGAGGAGCAATCCTCCTAAAAAGAATCCAGCGCCTAGTAATTTGAAGGGAAAAGCATCTGTTGCGATTCCACATGTAGAGCCAGTCAGAGAAGTTATTCAGACTTCTCCACAGCTTGAGGTTCAGCCCCGTATGCCGTCACCAACACCATTAGAGCAGCCTCCCATTCCAATTCACATTGATTTGGACGTAGATTCACCTCCTCGCAGCGATTCTTTTACACATTCACATTCATCAGATCCTCCTGCGACTAGTACAATCATTCCAGTGGGATTAGTCGGGATTCATCTTGGCTTGAGAGTCAACTGGGAAGAAAAAGGAGACAACCATCTTACATACTTGATCATTCAGATTTCGATCATGACCATCAAGATGTGCCTGAAAAGAGGATCAAGAAACAGATACATATTGGGAGAAGTGCAGATAAGGAATTCATTGTTGAGACTGCTGCACCTCCAGAAGATAAGAGTCTAGACGAGATGGAAGCTCAAGACTTCGAAGTTATCACAGTTCATTTCGGTAAGAGTACTCGTCAGACAGATATTGATCTCCTACAGGTTGCTACAGATAGCGCCAAGGATAGGATGGTGAAAGATGGTGAAGATAAATCAGCTCTCAAGGCTGAAATACAGCAGCTTCGCCAGTACATTTCTAGCCTTGTACACAGGACAGGGGATGTTGTCACCGCGCTTCCACATATGTTAGAACCACCAGCAGAGCAGGGTCAGATTGATCTCTTGGTTGCATATGGTAAGCGATTGGAGGAATGGGAAGAGGAGTTTGTTGCTAGAGGCCGCCTTGTACTTACAGAATTGTATCAATTGCGGTATAATGCACGTGAGCTTCGTCTACGACTTCAAGATGAGGAACGTGATTTGGCCATTAGTAGACCCAGGGATGAGATTCTGATTGCCAACTTGGGAATGTCATTTGATTCAGTCACAGAGGCAGAAGATAAAGAAGAGGTCTACATTTGGAGAACACAGTTGATCTTCAAGGCAGAGATAGAAGGAAAGATCGTATCTGAGGTGGCTGAGAGCAGAGAGCATGTTACTAGTGCACTCCGCTATATAAGAGACTTTGTGTCTCAATTACCATGTGTATATCAGCGTGTGGGTGGTGACTATGTTGAGCTTGCTGACATCCAGTTAGAGCTCCAAGCACTTATTCACGGTATTTTCAGTGGTGAGACCATTGGCTGTAAGATGAATCAGCTTACAGCCATGTCAACATTGTTTGATGAGGCAATCAGGAGAAAGGGTGAGTTCCAGTGTCAGATGACTAATGGAGAAGACATGCTGCACAGACATAGGATTCTTCGCCAAAGCTTCAGTTCCCCAGATGGAGATGCAGTCAACGACCTCGTAGATGGGTTAATTTCTCAAGATCAGGGTCAGTAGACTTCAGTTAAAGGCGTCCCACCTTTTCCAAGATAGACATTAGACACAGGAGTTAAACTCGAGGCTTCTTTCCGAGTTAACTGGTTGTTACACATTGCATGCCTTGTCTGTCTTGGAAATATCTACAAACACTTGGAGTTTAGATTAGATCTTTCAGTCAACTGATGATAGCATTCCAGTTGATTTGCTTTCAATAAGGACGTGCATGTTGCACCTTGTCCATTTAGATTAGATGTTTCAGTTAACTGATGATAGTTTCCCAGTTAACTGTATAGTTTCATTCAATTAGGGTTTAGGAATAAGATCTTGCATGCATTGCAAGACTTTAGTTGACTCAAGGTGATTTTAGGGTTGCCTACACCTTGAAGTCTATAAATAAGAGCTTTAAGCTCATTTGTAATTTAACTTTTGCTTGATAGCATACATGCTGCGCCTACCTTGCCTGTAGTATTGCTATTATTGTATCTGTTCAAAGAGTAATTGCTGTTATAATAAATTGCTGCGCCTACCTTGCCTTCATGTTATTGTTATGGTGTTTATTCGATCTTAGTTAAATGGGGTTGCTGGTTTGATCGTTATTGCATGCGTGTTGCGTCTATACAATCTACTGTCCCAGTTGCTTACCTTTTGTTTTGTTGATTATAAGCCTATTCAGAAGAGCAAATAGTTGCGCCTACCTTGCCTTCATGTTGCGAAACTGTACTTAAAGCTTATCGTTTGATGTGTGTGATAGTAGACTCATTCAGCCAAGCAGATAGTTGCGCCTACCTTGCCTTCATGTTGTGAAGCTGTACCAGGTTTACCGTTTCATTTGTTTGTTTTAATAAACTTCTTCCCGGATTAGCAAATAGTTGCGCCTCCCTTGCCTTCATGTTGTGAGCCCGCACCTGAAGTTTATCGTATAATACATTCCTGCTCCATTTCCTCATGCTCTGTTTCTTGAGGAAATTGGATAGATATTAAAGAAGTTAGCTTAGTTGTAGTTACATGATCTGCGAAACCAGAAAATACTTAGCTGCAACGTTCTAGGTTTTCTTAACCTTGTGCCTCTACCAGCTGAGAACAAAAAGATAGGACATTAGTTTAGTTTTCTATTTCATGCATTCCAGCACAACGAGGGAGCTTCCCCTCCTAATTTGAAGAGCACTCATTACGTAGTGTGCATAGCTGTCCGTACAAACTCACACTCCAGAGGTGTTAGTTCTTACGCCAACACAGGCAATAGTTGAGGTTTGCAGTTGAAAACATCAAGAAGTGTTGCAGCCTTTGTCATTTAAAAGAAAAATCTGCTGACACCTTCAATGATGGCTATTATTTTATTTTAAAACTCTTGTTTGCTGACTATCTTACCCTTTTTGCAGAATGGCCGAGTCAACCAAAAGAGTTGCAGGCAAGAACGTCCACACCGAGTCTAGACAGGCAGTAATCAAGAAATTAAGCAAGTCTTTCTTGCCAGAATCAAAATTCACATCAAAGTTGGGCAGGCTGGCAGACACAAACCTGGGCTCGTTTATCCTGGAGGCGTTCAAAAGAAGGATAATGGGGACTGGAGGCCATCGCCCATCAGTGACTTCACATAGCATTGTCAGAAGTGGGTTATATGCAGCTGCAAATTTTCCACCAGCTATCCGATGCCCGGAACTCATTATGGAATGCTCTCACCACTATGATTCGGAGAGGAGTACGATCGTTGCGCCAGATGGCAAGGTGCTGGCTAACCTGACACCACAAGCAATCGGAGAGGCATTCGGGATCCCCGCCCACGAGAAAATGATTTACAAAACGAAGGACAGGGCTGACAGAATGTATTCATCCAAAACAGACTGATGTGTTGATGTGATAAACACTAGGTGGATGGTCAAGTCCAAACCAACTCGCATGAAGTTGCCCAAACAGATAATCTGCGAACACTTGAAGCAAGAGTTTGGCGACCTGATTATGATGTTGAGTAGAGTTGGAGGGTGTCCCCAAGCGTTCGTCTTTGAACCTTGGTTGTTTTACTTTGTCAACTTGGTACTGGAGGGCAAGCATTTCATGGATTGGGCACTGTTAATCAGTGATGGTCTACATGAGCAGCTCCACAATGTGAGGAGGACTAAAACATTTTATATGGGCTCTTACCTCGTCTATATGCTGGCTCGCATGACAAGATATAGGGGGATCTCTTACAAAGAACCAATTGGTTGCGGTTCTCAGCAATTCAAAATATTCGAGGCTTGTCCGCAGTTGCATTTGACAAGCACTACTAATTACAAAAGAGTCAACGATGCCTTTACTATGCACATCACGAGGACCTTGCAGCAAAGGACCCATCACAGAATATCGAGGGAGGCACAAGAAATGATTGAGAAATTTGGATGTTGGTTTATCCAATTCCCAAAATTCACTTACATAAGGCTGCAGGGATTCTCTTCCTACCCATACAGGTTGCCCCGATATCCCACGAACAGGGTAGTGATGCTGGAAGTTTCTAGGCAACTGATTGCCTACGATAAGATTCAAAAGAAGAAGAAGAAGGGCGGACTTGGGTTCCCGATTGCTATGGGAAATTCAGACGAAGTATGCCCATCACTGCAGGCAGCAAGGGAGGCAGAGGCGGAGCTCCAGTTCTTTCAGCTTTCTTACCATTCCAGCAGACACTACTACGATCCTCATAGAAATATCAGGTGGGTATTGACAGAGGAGTTTAGGCACAAGGCACAAATAGAAGATTTTTGGGCAAGTGCAGTGGATGAGGTCGAAGTCAGAAAGAGGATGTTTTCCCGGATACCATTGGCAATGATCAGAGAGTGCGAGATTATTCCTGTACTAGATCAGATTGAGGAGGACATAAACGTTGTACAGGCTGATTACGATACAGTAAGAAACACGCCCTTGCCACTCCCAGATTGGTCAGAGCCAGAGATCACCGACTTGGATACACTTTGTATCCCAGTCCTGACATTTACACGGAGTTGGATAGAGAGACATGTCAGCCGACTAAAGGGAGGGTCAATTTCCCTCACATATAATTTGATGGGAGACAGCAGGTTGCAGACAACTGATCCGAGGAGACGGAGTAATCCAACTCCAGAGCCTAGGGGAAAAGAGCCAGTTCGACCGGAGCCTGTGATAGTTGAGGAATCCTTGCACATGCCGGCTCGAACACATTCTCCGAGCATACAGGAAGTGTCCCTATTTGCTGATCAGAGGGAGAGGTTGCAGGCAGAACAGGCAGAACAGGCAGTACAAATAGAGAGCCAGCCACTTCGTAGGGAGTCCGTGGGCCAGAGCATCAACGTGCCCCGAGAGGATAATCAACAGGAGAACCGGCAGGAGACCGATGAAGGCACTGCCACAGATACTCAGTTTCAGCATGAGATTGAGGTAGCTCTCGAGGATGATGCTGCTTCCGATCGAGATGCCCAGAGCTCAGGAGACACTGAGCCCATAGATGATGATGAGCCTCGTCGGAACGAGGGCCATGAAGTAGAGGCCGAGGTAGAGCAGCCTTTCATCATAGCAGACACACGACAGGAGGTGCCAGACTGGCTGAGGGATAGGATGAGGCGTGATCCTGTGGATGAGACTGATCCTGCAGTCGAGATGGAGGAATTGCTGCAAAGGATCAATGCACCTCCCACGAAGAAGAAGGCTAGGAAGTTTTCCAGAATATCCACAAATGAGGATGGATCCCGAACCTTGCATATGGCAATTCCACGGGAGGAATGTGATAGAGACAAGGCCGTACCTGAGAACTATATTGTGACAACCATGGAACTAGGCCGCCCTACTGGGGCACAGGTGGTAGAGGAGTGCGATAATTCCTATCGGGCACTCAAGGACAGATTATCCCATGTTGAGGGCAAGTACAAAAGGTTGAAGGTAGAGCATCGGACACTGATTGGCTACGTGTAGCACTTGTCCCGTCCTTGCGGGCAAGAAAATCCTGCAATCGAGCTCCCAGTTGAGTTTTCCAGGGAGTCAATCAGTGGATTAGAAGATTTAAGGAGAATGGCACAGCAGGCAGACACGTGGGTTGCCAGTGTGCGTACAGAGACAAGAAAGTTTATGGAAGATCTTGCACATGCCTATGGGCAAGCTTCCGATATTATGGCTAGAGTGGAGGCAATTAACCATGCTTGGGGTGATGCTCGCATCTATCAGAAGAGAATTGTTCTCCGTCTAGGAGCTTTGATGAGCATACCTCAACACACTTTGGTTGAGGGAGGTGTTATCCAGCAGGGAGATAGATACGACTTTAACAGATGGTATTTTTCAGTAGTCACAGGCTGGGGATTCTATGATGCATCACAAGCAGATTCGGTCAGGGTCAGGAAGGCCATGACGAACATCTTGGATGGAGTTCTCAACACATTGGAGGCAATCTTTGCCAGGAGGTTGACTTCTGAAGAGATAACTGCAGATGGACTAAAGGACAGATTGACGCCATTCTTCTCTGAGGTGAAAACCTTCACTCAGGATGATTTCGAGAACACTGCCACGTTCTCTAGTATCATACAGAACACCCAGGATGCCCTTGTTGCCTGGAAGAAATCATGTGCCCGGCATGGGCAAACAGTTGCAGTTTTAGAGTTTCAGTTGGATCACATTCCTCCTATCTCCGATCAGGAAGTTGAGGAAGTATTAGCCAGATTCACCAGATTTGCAGCCAGCGAGAAGGAGAAAGGAAACGCTCTTCTGGATGACGATCTGCTGCAGGAGGACGATGTGCATTGATTGCAGGTAGTGGACCTGCAGAGGAGTGGAGAATATTCTGCACATTCATTGCCCCACTCCTCTCAGTGGCGGTTTTTAGGGCATAAACCCTAATTAGGGCATGGGTGGCTCAATCCGAGCCCTTTATTGTAATCAGATCTGAACCGTCCACTGGATTGGGTTTATTATAAGAGGGGTATCCCCCCTCGTTTGTAATTCATTAGATAGAATTAGAACCAAAGATAGATCAGAACTAGACTGAGATAGAGATTGATAAAGTAGAGCTAGGAGTTAGCTTAGTTGGAAAGGAAAGAAAGACTTTCCCTTTGAAAGTTTTTGCAAAAGATTGTTGTGTAAGACTCTCATGATATAAATACTTCATTGATTGGTGACTTCATTTTGTGTTGTGGGTAGTTGACGAGGTCTTTTCGTCTTTTCAATTCAAATAGAGTAAAGTAGAATAGATTTTGTTTCCATGCAAGTAGCGTTAATTGTGGAATGCAACATTGGTTTGAGCATATCTCCCTATATCCATACCACTAGCAGGCTTGCTGACTATAAGTCTGCCCTGCGTGGTCAACTGGAATTTCAGCACTTAACTTCGGTTACGATTTGTGTGTCCACTTGCTTCGTGGTGAAGGGGTGTGCATGTTGAATCCCGATCCGAATATCTACCTATCCTTTGAAGATTGCATCAGCTTTGTCAGAGTTGTCCGAAGGGGAGACGATACAAAGTTTGGTTTGGAGATTGTTAAAGCTAGTTTTGCCTACCATCCTCAGAGATAGATTGTAGGATTCCTATCCCTTTCCCTTTAATTCAGTATTTCCCGATAGACCCAGACATCAGAGCAATATCGTCAAAATCATTCATTTGCTTCACTATGATTGAAAAACTACGTAAGTCCCCTTGAAATAACCAGCATATACACATCAACCAACTGAGTCTATTCGCGATAAAAGGAACCTTGGAGTTGAACGCATGAACTTTCAAGGAATCCTAGCATGCGGGATATTTTGATCAAGAGAGAATAGAGTGACCGTTGGACATTTTATTCTGTGCTGGCATTGTCATAAAAAGCACGTCAACAGGTTGCAGTGTTGCAAGGCCGGATGCTAAAATGTTGAAGTACCTCTTCAGCAGTTGGGTTATGAATTACTCAAGTCAGGTCAGCTTGTATTGGTAGCTCCACAAACCTATTCAGATTAGAGTAATCTAGGATGCGGTCAAAGAGGACAACCCTGAATCTCTACGGAGGTGTGCATTGGAAACCATTTCTCAAAGACAAGCGTTGCAGGCAATCTTGGACAATAAGGTCAAGTGGTTGATGCAAGTGATTAAAGATTCAGAGGGAGCCTACTGAACTTAAAGATGATGGTTGTGTTGCTCTAGATGCTGTTTCAGTTGAGGTCTGCGATGATATCCTAGTATAGAAGGAAGCAGTCTTCTGTGGCACTGAGTACAACAGAGGCCGAGTACATTATAGCTTGTGTGGCAGCTCGAGAAGCAGTGTGGCTTCGAAAGCTCCTTGCAGGATTGGTTGAACAATCATTGAAGCCAACTGTCATCCTTTGTGCAAATCAGAGTTGTGTGAAGACTTTTGTCTTTCCAAGTGTTTCATGACAAAACTAAGCATACCACTATATCAAAGATATGGTATTAAGAAAAGATATTCAGTTGAGGTTTATCAACACTGATAAGCAGATGGCAATCATTCTCATCAAGCATCACTTCAGGATAATGTTTGTGTACCTTCGAGACAAGCTTGATATGGTGGAGAACGAAGTCCTAGCTAAGAGGGAGTCTCACTATCAGTGATCTTCAGATTTGTTAATGCATTTCTCTATTCAGAGAGATTTGAGGTGCAAGCCCTTGATAATGCATTTCTCTATTGAGAGAGATTTGAGGTTGTCATGTCCCCTTCTAGTTGACATCTCTCAGAGCATAGGATTAGCCTATTATGCGACCCTCGTAGGCTGATAGATTGGATAGAGGGTCATGTTGGAGTTTGGCTCAGTCTCAGTTGGCAGTTTGTGATCAGTTGGCTTTCGTTCGGGCTCATTCGGACACTTCTAGCCTGAGTTGCTATTTTTAGCAGTATCTGGCACTCAGCGTGGGACCCCTGCTATTTTTAGCAATATGGATGGATTATGTTCAAAATCACTTCATTGTTCATCAGCTTCAGACGGTTCGTGCATCAGGTATATATCGAGAGAGATATTAATATTTAATTGATTTAATTAAATATTAATTGTTGGAGCATTATAATATTAAGTTATAATATATTATTATAACTTAAGTGATTTTCAGTGAAGGGGGTCGCCATCATGGAAGGGGCCAATTTTTAATTATATTTTATAATTAAAAATTAGAGTTGAGACTATTGAAAAAATTAAAAAGAAGAGAAGTCGAATTTTTAATGATTCCCTATTATTGAGGAATTCGCACTTCTCAAGAAGATATAAGCTTTGCATTGAAAATCGAGCCCATTATGTTATGAATGATGGAAAATTGATCAAGTTTGAGCAGAGCACAGAAACTTAGGGTTTCAGTCTCGAATGCATTGGGGAACGAGCCATCTCCAGTGAGAGCGATTCAGAGGGTGTGAAATATCATCCGATCTATTGCCAGCAAAGAGGTTTCTTCATTCAGAAGAGATCATAGAGCTTCACAGATCATTCCCTATCAGAGTTTTGATTTAGGGTTTCCTCCAAAAGGTATATTTACATCAAGGCGCATCATATTCTTGTGACTGGCATTGATCTCAGGAAGGCCGTACCATTGTACTTTCTGCTGTTGACAGGGCCGTACTTTCCTGTACCTGGCCGTACCATCTCACAGGCCGTACTTCATCTCTTGAGAAAGGCGCTTCTCTATTTGTCTTCCAGTCTTCACCAGTAGTGGCGCCCCTGCATCTGGCATCATTGTTGATCATCAGAAGGTGGGAGAAGAGTTCATTAATTGCAGCCGTACCAGATCTGATTACTTACAGCCTGCTGCTAAAACCAGGTTTTCATGAATATCATTGTTTTCTATTTGCATGTAACTGGATCTCCTTGTAATAAGTCCAGAAGTTAAATAAATAGATTGGCATCATTATTTGCAGTAGATTCTGTTATTCTCAGAGTTAAAAGTTTTTATTTAGATTTTATATCATTTACTTGCAAAATCGCATTACTTCATTTATGCTCAAAAACATAAAAAAAAACCAAAAAACCTTCAAAAACAATAAAAACAGTCAGATTTCAGAGATAGCGGAAACAGGGGTTTCTACAGAGGTGCAAGCCCTTGTTAATGCATTTCTCTATTCAGAGAGATTTGAGGTGAAAGCCCTTGTTCCACCCTCTGGGAGAGCCATGGTGGATGTCATGTGTGTGACTCCATGACAGCATCACGTGAGGGAGTCCGTGATGATTTTTCTTATACTTGTGTTTCACCCTCTGGGGGAGCCATGGTGAAAGTCACGTTGAGGTGACAACATCACATTGAGTGATGAGCACTTGTACATACCATCTATGGAGGTAGCCATGATGGTTGATATCACGATGAGGTCACATCTTATTTGTTATCACGATGAGGTGATATGCTTTGTGTAGCTAGAAGTATCATACCTAGCTGAGAGGGAGTGTTGATGCCATTAGCAGCTTCAGGCTGCTTCTTCTAGCTTACACGATTTTAGATAAACTAAATTAAATGATAGCCTAATGGCTATTCAATTTAGACTTGATTTATTTAATAATTGAGGGCCGATCCTCATTGAGATTATTAAATATTTGGGCCGACCTACCTTGCATTTATTGGAATTATTAATATTCTCAAGTGGGCCAACCTGTTTGTGTTGTGACCTCATTTTGTATATATACAAGGTCGAATTTGTCATTTGATCATCATCAAGTTCATTTCATAATATTTGCATTCCTAGAAGAAGGTCGCACTTGTGCAGCAGATCATTATTGTGTAGGAGCAGATCATTATTGTGTAGCAGCAGATCATACTGCAGCAGCAGACCGAATTCAAGGAGAAACATATTCGTTTGTATCATTGCATCTAGGAGAGGTGCTATTATTTGTTGTATCAAATTCGGCCATTGCTGGGCCTGTGTTGTAAGCAGATTTCTGCTCCTATTCCTATCTTATAAAACAGAATTATTTGTTGGGTTTTTCTCCCTCAGGAGGAGGGTTTTCCCAGGGTATCTTGCTTTGTTCATTATCTTATGTGTTGCAATATTTTAAGTGCTTTCAATTATATTATCTGATCTATGAAACACTAACACTTCAGTGTACTAGATTTGAGGTTCTAAGATTCCTATTAATAAATCAATCACTGACTATATAGTTTGAGGACAGAAAAAGTGAAAATAAAATCCAAGGCAAAGTATTATTATGAGTTTGACAAATTAGAAGCTACTCCATTGACCCAAAAATAAACAATTAAGGAAACAAAAATGAAAAATCAAATTTCCTCAAAATAAATAGTCATATATATTAAGTATTAAAAATTTAAAAAGTACAATGGCAAGCCCATCAGCCATATTTAGAGGAACAGTGGGGTTCAAGAGCCGAAATATATCATTTTTCTTGTAGGAACTGAAACAGAAGCTCAAAAATTGACCTAACTACTTTACATCCCAAGAAGACACTTAAACTTTTAATATTTTAAATCTGTCCTGAGGTATTTTGGCATGGGACAGTGAGATTGTAATGATTATTTGAAATTATATTTTATGGATTTTGATAGTTAGTCAAACATGAACATTTAATTTGAATTATATATAATGAACTGGTGCATTTAACATGTTGTCAAGCTGTGATGATTCGTGAGTATCCAGAGGGAAGGATGAAAGTAGGTGAGTGTCATGAATGGTACAAGAACCTAGCCCTGCTCAATGTGTGCATAAATGACTTACAGATTCATTAATAATAACCATAACAATTAACTTATCCCCCCCTTTAATTAAATGTTTGCCTACATAAAAAAAATAAAAAATAAAAACAAAAGTGGAGAAAGAAATTCAAATAATGATAAATCAAATAGAAAAATAAAGATTAAGGAAAGGAATAGAGGATACTAAAGTTTGAGAAAGGCAAATAAGAAAGAAACCTACTAAAGATTAAAGAAAATAATAAAGAAGATTAATGTTAAGAAAAATAAATAAGATAAAAGAAAAGGAAAGTCTAAAAAGAAAAAAGAAAAAAATGAATATGGAA
Organism: Sequoiadendron giganteum; assembly: GCA_007115665.2. Taxonomy (NCBI): domain Eukaryota; kingdom Viridiplantae; phylum Streptophyta; class Pinopsida; order Cupressales; family Cupressaceae; genus Sequoiadendron; species Sequoiadendron giganteum. The sequence goes on along the minus strand of CM021110.1, from coordinate 103,469,798 downwards.
ACAATAATAAGAAAGAGACCTACTTTCATACCTTGGATTCTTGGTAGAATAAAGGAGCCTAAAGTTTGAGAAAAGCAAAGAAAGAAACCTAATAAAGATTAAAGAAGATTAACGTTGAGAAAAATGAATAAGATAAAAGAGAAGGAAAATCTAAAAAGAAAAAAGAAAAAAAGAAAAATGGAAACAATAATAAGAAAGAGACCTACGCTCATACCTTGGATTCTTGGTAGAGCAGTTGTAGGCTATAATTGAGCTGATTGAGGACAATTACTTACACACAGGCCTGCAAATTTGCAGGTAACATGATGAAAATTGCAAGAGGAAATTAGTTGGGAGACGAATAAACAGAGTTGAGAAATAGAAGAGAGGAGATCATTATCATTATCTTCCTTCCACAGATTTTTGAAATAAGGTAAGATGGAGGATTTTGGCTTGCAAGGTGTAAAGAAGCAAGAGAGCAAAGTTTTGATACACAAAGCCTTCAAGCTAGCAAGATTGAAGAAAATAATGGATATTGCAAACAATGAAATAAAAAGAGGAAAATCAAAACTTGGAAAAGGAAATAATGATTATGTAAACAATGAAATAAAAAGAGGAAAATCAAAACTTGGAAAAGGAAATAATGATTATGCAAACAATGAAACGAAAGCAACCTACACTAATACCTTGGGTTCTTGATAAAGCAGTTGAAGACTAAATATTAAAGAAAATAATGAAGCAGATTAAAGTTGAGAAAAGTAAACACAATAAAAGAAAAGGAAAATATAAAATTAGAAAAGGACATAATGAATACGGAAACAATGAGAACAAGGAAACCTATGGTCGTACCTTGGATTCTTGTTAAGAGCAGTTTTACTCTTTAATGGAGCAGATTAAGGAAAATTACCTACATACACAGACCTGCGAATTTGCAGGTAACAATATGACAAATTTATGAGGAAATTGGTGGGAGACAAATAAATAGAATTGAGAAATAGATGAGAGGGGATCATTATCTTCCTAGCACAGAGGTTTGTAAAGAGCAAAGGTGGAAGATTTTGGCTTGAATGGTGCTGAAGAAACAAAAGAGCAAAGGTTTGATGCACAAAGCCTTTGGCTAGCAAGGTTTCCTTGTCATTTGATTTTCTTTCCTAAGCTCAAATTCTATTTTCTTTGGATTTTAATATAAGAATGATTTATTCTGTAGATTCATTTTGTGCACTTGATTAGGAAAAGAATGATTATATTTGTACAATTATTTGAGCGAAAGGAAAGCTTTATTATGTACATTTGTTGTAAACCAAAGGAAGATGACAGTCATTTTGTGCATTTGCTCAGGAACAGAATGATTATATTCATGTATTTGTTCAAGAAAAATGTGAAACATTCATTCTGTGCAATTGTTGTAAACAAGACAATAAGTGAAGGATTCATTACCTGCATTCACTTAGGAACAGAATGATTAGATTTGTGCATTTGTTTTAGTAAAGAGATAAGAGTCACTCAATGTATTTGTTAAAGGAAAAAAAATGGTTATTCTGTGCATGCAAGGGAGAATTAGTGTCAAGGTAGGAAAAGGTTAGATTTCTGGAAAGAAAGATAATGCAGAAGGGCAGTTGTGATATTTTGGAATTAAAGTTAGCATTCTAATTTTAAAGAATCAATAGTTGAAATTTTAGATCCTTGTTATAACTCATGGTAGAGAAATCTGTGAAATGATAACTTCTGATTTTGTACCTATTTGTTTATGTACTGTTATTTCTTTATTTGAGGAGCTAGAGTATTTAAAGAAATTTGGTCCTGAAGGACAAGATCATGCCAGAGAGGACCTGATTGTCCCATTCAGGACCAGATTGTGCCTCTCAAGTCGCAATTGTGCCAATTGGGTCTGACTCGGTTTGGTGCAATCCAATCTTTCATGACATGATTTTGTCCCCAAGTCAAAATCTTATACTGCTTGACATGATGTTGTTGCCCTCTTGCAATCTTTTTCTTGTACAATACTATCCACTGGCAGAATTTATATTCTATTTTCTAATACAGTCTTATGGTTTTTAGTTCAACCTATTGATGCAGGAGCATCCAGGTCCATAGATGATCCTACATCACCCAGAAATAGTGGCCATTCAATTTTGGTTTTTGTTTTAATTTTGTGTGTTTCTAGGTTGTTAGTTGTCTTTCTGGGATTATTGTTTCAGGTTATTATTTCTTACACAATCTACTAAATTATTCTGTCCCTTTTGCAGTTGGCATTGGCTATCATTCCTTTGGTCCATGTGGTGACTAGTTATTCATTTTTAAATTCAAGCTTATTGGTTTTGACAGTTTAATTGATGGAGCTCACATGCTGTCTTGGTCGCTAGAATTCATGTGGAGGTTCAATCTCACAATAGCATTTGTTCACATATGTTTACACTAGGATCTTTTTGGCATTTCAAATCGCACCACTGGAATGCTTTTTGGAAACAGACAGCTGTGCAATAAACTGCTCTTCGAATTAGGAGGGGAAGCTCCCTCTTTTGCTAAGTTGCATAAAGAAAGTAGACTACACTTAATTTTGCCTATCTTTTTGGTTCAACTACGAGAACACAAGGTTATAGAACACTACATGCTGCAGTTGAGGTTTTCCCTTAAAATGAAACTTGACAACTACAACTTAACTCACGCTAAAACGGTTCTATCCTTTCAACTAAACGCAGAGCAAGAGAGTTTAGAAATGGACGAGATTGATTTTCTAACAAAGATACTTCAATAAACTTTCCTCAACATACATCTATTGAATTTCAATGCAAGCTGAAAAAGGAGATCATAAAAGTATTACACAAATAACACAAATATGAGACTTTATATCAAGGGCAGCAAAGCAAGCTTCAAGACTTTATTTTCCCACACTTCGAGCACAAAGGTTACACTTCTGGGACAACAAGTTGTGGCAAAATACATGCAACATGCGATCAAACCAGATTACAATTGACACAAAACACATGCACTAAACAAGTATTTGCAGCTAAGGAGGCATGCAAACTTGCTCTTTATACAAAGTGAACTGACACTAATTGATAACAAACATGAAGGCATAAGCTCAACAATTCTGTTCTCACAAGCACGGTTAAAGAAAAATGAGCAAACACTGTTTTTATTTATACACAAGCAGAGGAGTAGGGAACCCTAAAATTTCCTTGCTTTTACAACTACTGCTTGCCAACATGCAAGCTTTATTTCTAATTCTACAAAAGATAAACATCTAACACCTAAGAAAGCATGTAAAAATGGAAAATACCAACTCATTACCACTCGTTACAACTGTTTTCTTTCTATCCTCAAAGAAAGAATAAGAATTGAGACAAGAATAGAAAGAAAGCATGGAAGAAGCTTCTAGAAAAAAGCTGATTTAAATCTCGATCACATCCACTAAAAAGCAGGCAACTTCATCTTTGGTGGGAGTGCCAATACTATTAATAACAAAATGCCGTTTTTCCAGGATTTCTTCACCATCCACAATAGATCTCAAGAAATCTTCGCTCTCATCGGCCGCTTTCTCGAACTTTGCTAACATCATGGGAATCATCTTCACTCTTCCAACACTACCATCGCTGCCATGCATGATACTCTGAAACTCTGCTTGGACTACATCAAGCCCAATGTATGAACAATCTTCAAGGTAATACTGACAAGGAATTACTGCAACAAATTCTCTGATGAACCTGAGAGTATCAGTAACTCTTTGCTTATACACTGCAAACTCTTCAGATATTCTAACATATGTATTAACCTTGAAAAGGTGACCTTCTTTCCACTCCAGGATCTGTCTTTCGTATTCTCTTGCCATTGTAGAGCCATAAGCCATCTCTAAATCTGCAATTATGATTTCGTGCATAGGCTTAAACTCGGCTATCAATTGCTCAAAATCCTGGATACCTTAACGTAAGTCATGAGCCTTGTATTTTAGCTGGAAGACCTGTGCTAGAATCTCTTTTCCTCTGACGATGAGCTCTTCAATCCATTCCTGAGTTTGTTTTCCACAAATAACCAACTGCCCTAGCTGGTGTCTCTAAAACTTGTGGCAGCAACTGTGTTATTTGTGAGGTGCCATGAATAAGATTTGATATATACAACCCGACTTGACGATTTTCAGCCTTGAGGGTTGCCTTGTCTTCTCATCCTTCTGCACTCTTTCTTGAATATTTCCAGTTACCATTTTAAACAAACTCATATCAGCATGTCAGGTACTCTTACCAAGGTTTGCTTTGACCATTATGAAATCATCTACATCAACCTCATCCCTGATTTTATCTTCAAGAGGCGTAGCTGTCTCCATGACCATTTCACCCTCAAGATTCCTCTCAAAATACATTTGTTTCTTGGCTTTCTTCTTGGGTGCTTCCTAATATATGTTGAGGTCATCATCATTGACCTGATACGAAGGCCTTCTTCTTGTCCTTCCCAAATAGCTCTCAAGCCAAGATGTGGTATCTCTACCAACATCCATGGGAGGAATAACTACAACATTGGCCTCTATCTCCCCGTCTTCCAAATCAATGAGAATTGGTGAAGACCTAGGAGATGGTAAAGGGTCTTGTATCAAAGGCTCATCTTGTATTTCTTCTTGAAGTATGGGCTCATGTTGAGGATTTTTTGTTTCAGCTGTAGGTTGCTCCTGTATGATAATGCCTGTGTAGTCCAACCTCCTCTTTACATTCTTTACTAATCTACTACCCTTTGTAACCTCTTGAGACTGAACTTTTCCCTTCATCTTCGTTTGAGCTCTTGAAGAAGAGGGAAGAGATGAATCTTTCCTTGGTGGCTCTGCTACCGGAATGGACTCCCTCCTTTTGAGGACCAAGAAAGTCTTGTTGTACTCTACCACTTGTCTTGTCCTTTCTTCAACTGTAATGCATTCTTTGTTAGCCCAGTTAACCTGTGGAAGAGGTTGGTGTTAAATCTGATTTCTAGTATAGGCTGGGAGAATTACATCCCCGTCATCATCTGATAACCCTTCAATGTCTTCAGCTAAACAATCTTTCATTTGGTGAAGGGTGAGTCTACTATTGCTTCTCCTTCGCACCTCTTACTCATCTCTGCAGTTAGCCCAAAAGTCTTCAAGTGCAGGCACATGAGCATAGTTTTGACCAAGTCGAGCTGCATAGACGCCATGGGGGTCATAGGATCGTCTCACTGAAAGGCTTGAGACCAAGTTTATCTAACTCATTACCCATTATTTTAGCATCTACAGATGATCTGCACCTATAAATACTTAAAGCAAAAGGAAAGTTGAAGGTTGGTTTCTTTTTGTTGCGCAAGCGAGTGTGAACATCTGATACTTGTCTAAGAAATTCCATACACACGACTTTATTTGATGGATACCTTGGTAACATAAGAGGAGCACCTGAATAGCCGTAAACCCTTAGGTAAGTGAAAGTGGCAAATTGAATAAACTAATTAGCCCATTCTGACATTGTTGCCCTGACAATAGATGAGATGCGAACATGTAGCTCGTTGTCCAAGTCACGCACTATATAGATTAAGAATGCTTCACTTACTCTTTTGTAATGATGTGATGTCGCAATGAACTCCAACTGAGTGTAATAATTGTAGACATGTTGAACATTTAAAGAACCCTCCGTATTTAACCCTCTGAATTTACCTTGAAAGGCAACCAAGTAGACTAGGTAGGAGATCATGTGTGTTGTGACCTTTTTCACACATCACCCCATCCAGATGGGGACCCTCTAATTTTTTCTCCATTATGGTCTTTTGGCTTTGGTTAGTGCGTCTCTCTCTCTATCTCTGGTCCTTCCGGGGATGTCCCGTCGTTTGACCTGGGTTGAAGTATTGGTTAAGTCTGTGTAATTAGGGTTTTCATCCTTCAGGCTTATTAAAGGTCAAACTGAGTTATAAAATTGAAATCCAAGCTTAGTACAGCAGTCAGAAGGCTTCCAGCAGAGTCCCCCTAAATTTTCACTGTATTCTGACAACTTACTATTTATAGTAAGTACTCAACTGGGGATTGTTTCAGCAGGATTTTGGAATTCTATCGACTTCGATACATTCAGGTAACATCAAGCTGCTTGCACGTAAATTTTGAGCCAGATCAGACAACTTGCTATTTTTAGCAGTTCAGGCTTCAGGAGCCGTTTTCGGGGTTTTCACGTGAGCTTTTCAGTTGCATGTCGGGAGAATCCTTCTGGGTTTTCCAAACCCTTCGCAGTGATGTAACATGCAAACCAAGATGATCACTTTCAAAGTTCAGCCTTCAGAGGCTATTTTTAGGGTTTGCATGCAGTGTTTTTCAACGCATGTCGGGTTTTTCTTTATGGGTTTTTCGAGAGCTTTGCAACAATGTGACATGCAAGCGGGGAAGATCAAGTTTCCAGGACTTACTATTTTTAGCCGATGCTTGCATGCAGACCAGTTTTTTGGGTTTTTCTGGGTTTCTTGAGATCCCACAGGCAATATGACATGCAAAATCATTCGGCAGTGGATGAGTCACTTTTCAGGCAATTTCTATTTTTAGCAGGTACACTCTGGCAGCCGCCTAACACTCCAGTTCAGCAAGCAGAACGACATGCGGAAGGAACGAAGTCAAACGGAGACCATTCGGGATACATGCAAGTCAAATTAGGGTTCCCACTTTTATAGGGGTAAAATCCAGAAATTGTCAAAACGAAGCACCTCACCAACATCAGCACACTTCAAGGTACCTGCTGGCAAAATTTGAGCGAAATCGGAGAACTTACTATTTTTAGTAAGTCAAGGCATGGCTATAAATAGCAGGTCTGCACTCGAGGTTGGCATCAGAGCGACACTCACGTTATCAGGATCAGGCGTTGCAATTTTCAGGCAAAACGGAGCTACTGAAGTCAGAAAGTCAAGAACTTACTATAAATAGCAGGTGGCTATAAATAGCAGGTCAAGGCAGAGAACTAGCAAAACAGGTTCACAAGGCAAAGAGTATCATATGGTGAAATTTTCAGGCAAAACGAAGCTACTGAAGTCAGAAAGTCAAGAACTTACTATAAATAGCAGGTGGCTATAAATAGCAGGTCAGGGCAGAGAACTGGCAAAACAAGTTCACAGGGCAAAGAGTATCATATAGTGAAATTTTCAAGCAAAATGGAGCTATAGGTATCGAAAATCAGGGGACTTTCTAAAAATAGCCTAACTTGCCCAAAATAGACGGTGAAGACGAAGGCAGGCAGAGGTATAAAAAAATATTCTAAGTATGGGAAATAAAAGCTCATGTGTCTAAATGCTCCCTCAAGTTGTTGAAGACACTTCAAAAAAAGGATTTTCTAAGTCAAAAACGAAAGCTCACCCCATGAAATGCGCCCTCAAGTCAAAGCTTACATGTGAAAAACGCCTAAGGCACAAAAATAAAAGTAGCCTACCTCATTTGCGCCCTCACCTTGAAAGGATATTGAAAATGCTGGAAAAAGTTCTAAGGCACAAAATGAAACTAGGCATGTGGAAATGCGCCCTCAAGGCAAGTGAGAAGACTTTGAAAATTGTCTAAGTCGCAAAATGAAAGTAGAAGGTGTAAAATGCGCCCATGAGTTAAGAGGGTCTTAAAAATGCCTAAGTGTTTGAGAATGGAAGCATGGCACATCAAATGCGCCCTCAAGTCAAAGCTTACATGTGAAAAATATTCTAAGGCAACAAAATGAAACTAGGCATGTGGAAATGCGCCCTCACATGAAAGCTCCCACATCAAAATGCGCCCAAGGTTATTGGAGCCTAAAAAAACGCCTAAGTATGGGAAGTGAAAGCTTCATAGGCAAAATGCGCCCAGCCAAGATGAATTTATAAAAATATTCTAAGGCCAAAAAAAGGGGAGTAGCCATGGCTAAATGCGCCCTCAAGGTAAATGGGAAGGCTTACAATGCGCCTAAGGCATGAGAAATAAAAGCTCCCACATGTGAATGCGCCCAAGGTTGTTGGAGACTTAAATTTATTTCTAAGGCACGAAATGTGAGTAGTATAAGCCATTTGCGCCCAAGGAGGAATGAGAAACTTGGAAATTTCTAAGGCACAAATGAAAGTGGACTATGTCAAATGCGCCCTCAAGGAAAAGAAAAGATGAAAATCTTCTAAGAAATTGGAAACTTCCTAAGGCGTTAAAATGAAAGCATGCTTATCAAAATGCGCCCATGATGGAGGAGTAGGTAGAAAATGCCTAAGTTCAAAATAAAAGCTCACCCTCTCTTTTGCGCCCATGAAAGGAAGAGATTTTTTTTAAAAGTTCTAAGGCATCGAGACTTTTTTTTAAATAAAGTAAAATGCCAAGGGGAAATATACGCCTAAGGGGGGGTGAAGATTTAAATTTTCTATCAGGTGTGTGAAGTGAAGAATGTCTAAGGCGTGGGAATTAAAAATTGAATAAGATCAAAAACGCCTAAGGGAGAAAAAGGATTTTAATAAAATTCCTAAGTCATGGAAAATAAAACGCCAGAAGTATGAAGATGTTCGAAATTTTCCTAAGTGAAATAAATATTTCACTAGATAGAAATACACCCTTCGCATGAAGAGTTTGACAGACGATATGAAAATTTTTCAAACATTTAAACGGGGTTGATGACTTGATGAAGTATTTTCTAAGTGAAAATTAAATGAACCCGTTTAAAATGCACCCATGAGTTAACAGAGTTTAAAATTAATTTCCTAAGCGAAATTTTAAATAATCTCGGAGGATGAATTATTTCGAGCAGGCGAGTGATTTTAAATCATCCGGAGTTAAATATTTCAAAGAGAGAATTTAAAATGTCTAAGGCAAATTTTATGAAATCGACGATTTAAATGACAGACATTTTAAAAGTTGCAAATAAATTTACAACTCAAACGAATTTTTCGAGTTGAATTCAATTAAACACTGCGAGATTTTAAAGTGGTCTTTTAAACCAAATCAAGTGATTTTTTCTCGCAAGTTGTTTAAATCACCAAGAGTTAACTGGCAGACCAAGAGGAAAAATTCGAATTTTTACAAGGAAGGAATCATTATTAATGGCAACTGCCATAATGACTGGCTGACGACTAGCCCACTACTGCGCTTGAATTAGAAGATTCCGAACGAAGAGAGTGGAGAATTGATGAGAGTGCTAAAAATAGCCCCAGCCTTACTTGGCAGGATTCTTCGAGAAGAATTATTTAAACAGTCTTTTCTCTCATTTCTTCTCACATTTTTTGAAGTTGAAGTTGCTGAAGAAGTTCTTGGGAGATTGAAATATTTTCGAAGTTGTTGAGGAGAGAAATTCCTTGAGAGTTTATTTTATTTCGGAGTGTTGAGTTGCTGAAAGTGCGAAGTGCTGGAGAAATTTTTATCTGCCGAGACTCTTTTCTTTCGAAAGCTGGGAGTGTGTTGCTGCAATCTCGAAGTTGAAGGTTGAAGTTGCTGCAGATTTCCGGAGTTGCTGGAAGATTTATCTTTTGAAATTGCTGCAGAGCATTGAGTTGCAGAAGTTTATTTTGTGCTGAGGAAATAACCACATCGCTGAAAGTTAGTAGTTGGCTGTGATTTTCTCCGCTAGTCAGAAGTGCAGTTGCTGGAAGCTTCTTTATAAGCTCAAAGCTTTTATACAGTACGAGGTTTGGAGTTAGTAATCTATGCTGAGAGTTTTTATTTCCAAAAGCTAACTCCACGTCCGCAGCCGTCTCGGAGGATTTTTTATTTCATTATAAATCTGCAAGCTAACTTATTGTTATTCTATTTTATTTTAAAGATGGCTGGAGCAAAGGATGTTGCTGGAACAAGCAGAGCCGTAGGCAGAGCTGCAAACACTGAAACGGCCAAGGCTAGCTCATCCCGACAGGCAATGATTAAAAGGCTCACCAAGTCATTTCTCCCAAAATCGGCAATTGTCTCCAAATTGGCAGGATTAAGTGACACCAACCTCGGGTCATTTAATCTAAATGCACTCAAGTCTAGGATGTACGGACTGGGACGCCATCAACCATCAGTCACGGCACATAACATCATGAAGAGTGGTATCTATGCAGCCGTTGGTTTTCCACCAGCAATTCAGTGCCCGGAGCTAATTATGGAGTGTGCGAACCACTACAAGCCGGAGCGTAGAACCATTGTCTCACCGGATGGCAAATTGCTTGCCAACTTCACGTCAGATGCCATCGGAGAGGCATTTGGGATTCCTACCACCGAAAAGATGCTCTACAGATCAAAGGAGAGGGCGGATAAAATATACTCCACCTCCTTCGAGAGGGTTGCTGCGGTCATCAACAGAGTTTGGATGCAAAAGCCAAAGCCACCTCGCACTGGACTCCCAAAGCAGATAATTGCCGAAGATGTGAAACAGGGATACTGCGACTTCATGATGATGTTGAGCCGAATAAATGGGAGTGCACAAGCCTACTTCTTCGAGCCTTGGATGTTCTACTTCATCGAGATCAGTGATAACATAGATGAGCAGTTCAGGAGCCTGAGGGGGACAAAAACCTTTTACATGAGCTCGTATGTGATATATATGCTGGCAAGAATGACCAAGTATCGAGGGATTACATACAAGGAGCCAATAGGCTGTGCACCTGATCAGTTCAAAATCCATGAGGCCTGCACACAGTTGCATTTAACCAACCTTGCCAGTTACAAACGGGCTAATGATGCATTCACAATGCACATCACGAGGACCCTTCAGCGGAGAACGTAGCAAAGAATATCCAAAGAGGCACAAGCATTGATAGAGGAATACGGATATTGGCTCATCCAATTTCCGAAATTCACTTACATTAGGCTGCAGGGGTTCACTTTGTATCCATAACGGCTACCGAGGTACCCCACCGATCACATTATAATGCTGGAAATATCTAGGCAGTTGATCGCCTATGATAAGATTCAAAAAAAGAAGAAGGGTGGACTTGACTTTCCTATTGCCATGGGAAATTCCACTGAGGTGTGTCCCTCCTTGCAGGCAAGCTCGAGAGGCAGAGGATGAGCTGCAATTCTATCATCTATCATATCACACAGGCAGACAGGATTTCGATCCTTACAGAAACATCCGAATGATACAGAATGTTGAGTACCGACACAAGGCCCACATTGAAGACTTTTGGGCAAATGCTGTTGATGAGGTTGAAATAAGGAAAAGGATGTTTTCCAGGCTTCCCCTCAAATTGATCAGGGAATGTGAGATCATTCCAGTTCCCGACCAGGTGGAAGAGGATGTCAACGTTATGCAACCCGACTATGGTTCAGTCAGGGATACTTCGGTCCCACCACCTGATTGGTCCGAGCCAGAAATCATGGACTTGGACGCGCTCTCTATTCCGGTGTTGACTTTCACAAGGGCTTGGGTCGATAGACATGCATGCAGACTTAAGAGCAGATCGATCACCCTTAATTATAGCTTGATGGGTGACCCAAGGCCGCTATCGGTGAAAAGGGGAAAACAGGTTGCTCAAACACCAGAAGCACAAGTAGAAGTACCAACCCAACCGATACCGTTGAGGATGGAACAACCATCACCTATGCACTCACAAACTCAGTCTTCGAGTTTGAGAGTGATTTCATTATTTGTTGATCAGAGGCCAGGATTGGGTGAAGAGCGGGAGCTTGAGGAGGTGGATCAACCCAACATCCGAGAATCAGATAGTATAAGCGTCAGTGTATCCAAGGCTGGCCAACAAGAGGAAGAAGATGAAACAGTGGCTGACACTCGTTTCCAACAGATGTTGGACATGACATTGGAGGAAGAGGAAAACACAGAACAGGGAACCCAAGGGTCAGGAGATACGCAGCTCGTGGAAGGTGATGAGCCCGAGCAGAATAGTGCGAGAAGAGAAGAAGTGCACGAGGTGGAGGCAACGGAGGAGCAACCCCTTGTCATTTGCAATCTGCAACAGACGGTGCCGGATTGGCTTTCAGACAGAATGAGAAGAGAACACGAGGATGATACAGATCCAACCATCGAGATGGAGGAGTTCCTCAGGAGGATTAGTGCGCCTCCAGAAAAGAAAAGGGCCAGGAAATTCTCGAAGATCTCGACTGATGAGTTAGGCTCTCGCACGCTTCAGGTGGCCGTTCCGAGAGAGGAATATGATCGAGCCGAGGAGAGGCCTGAAAATTATGTGATCACCACCGTAGAGTTGGGTCGTCGTACGGGAGCCCAAATTGTTGAGGAGTTCGATAACTCCTATCAGGCATTGAAGGATCAGTTGCTCCGCACGGAGGGGAAGTATAAGAAATTGAAGAAGGAGCACAAAACCTTGATAGGATATGTGCAGAGTCTAGCACGTCCAGGTGAACCGGCAAACCAGTAGAACGCCCACCAGAGCTTCCGAGGGAGTCAGTTGTCGGCTTAGAGGATTTAAAGAAGATGGAAACGGAAGCGGACAAGTGGGTTAGCCATGTTCGTACTGAGACAAGGAAATTCATCGGCAGGCCTCAAGTATTTTGGCACGGATTGACATGGTGGATCAGGCCTGGGGCGATACCGCATCTATCAGACGAAGACTGTACTTCGTTTGGGGGCTTTGATGCATATACCTCTGCAAACTTTGGTGGATGGAGGTGTGATTCAGGATGGTGACAGGTATGATTTCACCAGTTGGTACTCCTCGGTGGTCACAGGCCGTGGATTTCACGATGCAGCAAGGTCAGATTCAGCCAGAGTGAGGAAAGCAATGGGTAACATCTTGGAGGGAGTCCTTAATACATTAGAAGCCATATTTGCTAGAAAGTTGGCCCCAGAGGAAATAACTGCTGATGGCTTGAAAGATAAACTGGCTCCATTCTTCTCAGCTGCGAGGTCGCTTGTCCTGGATGACTTTGAGAATGTCTCCACTTTCTCTAGTATTATTCAGCATACCCAGGACGCCTTAGCGGCATGGAAGAAGTCTTACATCCGACACGGACAGACGGTAGCAGTCTTGGAGTTCCAGCTCAACCATATTCCACCGATTTCTGCCCAGGAGGTCGAAGCGGTATTGGCCCGGTTGATCGAGTTTGCTATCCGGGAGAAGGCCAATGGGAACGCTCTCATGGATGAGGATCTTCTTGATGATGGTAGTGGGCATTAATTGCTCATTATGATTCCTGCAGGGGAGTGGAGAATATTCTGTGCATTCATTGCCCACTCCTCTCTGTGGCGGTTTTTAGGGCAGAAACCCTAATTAGGGCATAGGTGGCTCGATCTGAGCCCTTTATTGTAATTGAATCTGAACCGTCCATTGAAATGGGCTAACTATAAAAGGGGCATCCCCCCTCATTTGTAAATTATTAGAATTAGACTTCGGATCAGAGCTAGAGAGTATTGGAGATAGAAGTTAGAGAGTAGAGCTTAGAAGTTAGCTTAGATTGAGGAGGGAAGAAAACTTTCCTTTGAAAGTTTTGTAAACGGTTGTTGTGAACACTTTTCATAATACAAAGAGTTTCATTGCTTGGTGATTTCTTCTTTGTTATGAGTAGCTAGCGAGGCCATTTCATCTTTCCAATTCAAGGTAGATAGAGTAAAATAGACGTTCATTTCATGCAAGTAGTTGTTAGCTGTGGAATGTGGTGTTTAATTTGAGCAAGTCTTCTCTCGTCCATACCACTAGCGGACTTGCTGACGGCTGGTTCGCCTTGCGTGGTCAACTGGAGTAATAGCGCTTAACTTCGATTGTGGCTCATATGTCCATATGCATCGTTGTGATGGTATGAACATGTTGTGTCATGGTTTGAATATTTCTCTCATCCTTTGAAGATTGCACCAACTTTGTGGAAGTTGTCCGAAGGGAGGCAAAGCGGAGTTTGGTTTGAAGATTGTCCGAATTGATCTTCACATTCCACCCTTTAGAAGTAGATTGTAGACTTCCTATCCTTATTCCCTTTAAATTCAGCATTTTCCGGGTCAGTCCAGATACCAGAACAATATTGTCAAATCTTTCATGTCCTAATTGCTTCACAAAATCGAACAACTACGTAAGTCCCCTTGGAATAATCCAGCAAAACACATCAACCAACTGAGTCTATTCGCAATAAAAGGAACCTTGGAGTCGAACACATGAACTTTCAAGCAATCTTAGCATGTGGGACACTTTGATCAAGAGGGAATAGAGTGACCGTTGGACAACTTTATTCTATGTTGGTGTTGTCATAAAAAACACGTCAACAAAGTGGAATGCATGTCTATTAAAATATTCAACTATTCGATGGTGAAGGCAATCACTGATCAATGTAGGCCAATCATAGAACTCTGTCTTCTTCATGATGTGTGGTATCACATAGAACATCCAAGGCTGAAACTTCATTGCATTCGCTTGACCAGTAATCCAATTGAGTAGGGTGATTATTATGGCAAATTCGTCCTTGAACTCTCCTCTCCTGACATTCTTTGGCAATGCACTGTATTTATCTTTCAGCCACCTGTGTGCATGTTGGAAATATTGTCATTGATGGCGAAGGTGCCCAAGTTGAGATAGTTGGAGGTTATCATGAACATCATGAAGGATAAAGCTCATGAAGAATAAAAGAAATTATATATACCAACATACTTGACAAAAAAAATAAAAAAAATCATAAGATTGTTCAGATTGAAGATCCTTCAAGTTAATATAATCAAGTTTAATGATTATCAAGTTCGATATCTTTAACATATACAATTTGTTAAAGAAAATGGATGAACTGCTCCTTATGATTACTCACATATGTATTTTGTGATTGGTTAAGAAGAATGACTCTCTAGGTAGTCGTTGAATTCAGATTCATTAACATTTAGTTTATCATTTGATTATCAAGACAAATGAAGTTCCTTAAAGAAGAACGACCCTCTTGAAGAGTCATGGAAATCGAAGTCATTCAAACTAAGATGTCTTTTCCTTGAAGAGGTATGAGAATCAGTTCTTAAAATCTGAAGAGTTGTCGTGATTCACTTTGGATGTGTTTCATCCTAAAGCCGTTTTAATCACATCTCAAAAGGGCGTGCTTCTAAAGAGAAGTGATTCATCTTAAAAAAAAAACATTCATAAAAAGACGCGTTTCTTCACCGGAAAGATACGTCTAATCTCCAAAAATAATAGAACAGATATTATAATTAAGCATGGTGCAATCTAAAAAGGCATATTTTCTCCAAAAGACGTATTTCTTATAAGACAATATGAAAATAGGCGATCTACATGAAGTGTTACGATTTTCTGAAGAGATGGATTTGTTAAGTGGTGTGATCGTCTTTAATAAGGCAAGCAATAAAAGATAGTGCCACATAAGAATATCGATTTGTGCACAAAACAGAAAATTAATGAATTAAAGTAGGTCAATTAAGATTAAGACAAATAAATGGCCCATCTAAAGAGGTGTGTTTGAGATATGAAGAGGCAGAGTTGTGATTAATGTGTTATTTCATCAAGAGTTGCAAGCTTTGAGCAAATTATATATTTGTTTCTCAGATCAGGTTTGGAGGGTGTGGTTGTTGTGTAAGAGAGATTGTAAGTCTGAAGTCCCATCTCCTTGTGTGGGCTAAGTGTGAGATCATTCATCACCAAAGGCAGATTGGAGGATTGGGATAGCGCAGGTCAGATTGAAGGCATCATCTTGCAACCATCAAGTCAAGGTTGGTGCCTTGCATTAGGGGCTGGTGCTCCTTGTAGGTAGGTGCCTACTAAAGTTATAAAAGTTTGGATGTTCCTTGTAGGTTGTGTCCTACTAAATCATCTTATTATAAATCTGTAGGTTGGTACCTACTTTGTAAAAATCAGTTCAATAAAAGTTGTGTTAACTTGTATAAATTGGTTCATATCAAATAGTGGATGTATGTTTAAGTTTGAAGTTGATAAATAAGTAAGAGAGTAAAAGTTTGTTGATATACTGATTCACCGCCCCCCCCTCTCAGTATATCCTTGTGCTCTTCAGTGCAATCTTCTTGCTATACTTTTCTTGGTGCTCTTCCCATATCCTCTCACATACTTCTATGTTGATGGTAACACTTCTAGGCCATGGTGGAATGGAGAAGCATTTCTCAATCATGTCTGGCTTTAAGCTACATATGATTCTTCCATCTACTGACTGGATTTCCCTTGTGGCTAGATTATAATGCTTGATACAAGCAATTATGAATTCTAAGCTCTATACTGAGAAAAAGAAGGATGTTGCTGCGAGAAGACCTAAATGGCCAAGATGCCTGATGGTGGTGTTGCCTGCATCTTCCAAAGGACGTATATTGAATACTAGCTTTATAAGTCAGTCTCAGCTGTTTCTATGAAATCATGGTACACTGTTGATTTGGTCTTGAACTCTGTAGGGATGTACTCCATTCTGCAAAACTCGAAAATTGACTGTGAACATGCCTAAATTCTGACAAGTTTTGGCAAACTTTCTAATTTTAACTTGTTGATTTTTCTTCATCAAACAGATGAAATTTTGAAAAAAATCTGAGATATGGGTTTTGATTAGAATTTCGTTACAAGCCAACCCAGATCGTCTGTTTTTGAAAATTTGAAATGAAGACTGAAAAAGCAGCAAACCCTAATTTTCTCCGAAAAAAGCAAAAAAAGTTGGTATCCGGGTATTGTTCATGAGCATATTCCAGATGAACCCAGTTAATCAGATTTTGAAAACCCCGACTTCTGATTGAAAAAGCAACCACTTTAAGTTTCTTTGAAACAGCTGAGATATGGGTTTTGTCCAAAAGAAGGTTTGGCATAGACCCAGAAGATTAGAAATGGAAAAATTTGAAGTTTTCTCTAACATGCAAAATAAAAGCAACTACTGCAAGCTTGAGAAATCCTTCAAAAATTTGTCCAGAAAATAGAACAAATATGAACCGGCTTGTTGAAAATTGAAAATAATAGCCTCCTTCACAAATTTGATGTTCTGGATGAAAGAATATTAAAAAGCAAGCCTTCTTTGAGTGCTGATCTGAAAATTTATGAAAAACCAGCAAGTTTAGGTTCTTTGTCATGTCCCCATCCTAGTCAGCACAGCTGGTGACGAGGTTAGCCTATCATTTGATCCTCGTAGGCTGACAGGAGTGTTTAGAGGATCCCTTTAGGCAGTTGCTTAGGGTTGGTTAGCTCCAGAATTGCAGTGTGTCAGGTTGGGCCTTCGCAGAATCTTCCAGAGAGCTTTTTCAAAGAACTTTCTATTTTTAGAAAGTTAGGTCAGACGGAAGCTGCTATTTCGGGCAGGGCACCTGGTGCAGTTATTCAGCTCAGATTCGACCCAGTTCAGTAGTTGATTGATTTGACGGAGAAATAAGGAGTAATTACTGAGTTATTAAATATTTAATAATTTGACTTTATAATAAAGTCACTTTATTGAAATATTAAAATATTTAATTATTTGGCTAAGTTATAAAGTATTTAATTATACTTTATATTATATTATTAAAATGTGACTTAATGAGTATTTAATGTTCATTAAATATGGACGCCAATAATTAAATCAATTCTCCTAAGTCCAAAGTGAAAATTAAATCATTTATTTAAATGATTATTTTAATGGAGAATTAGGTCGAACTTTTCAGTGGAGAATATATTGTTCTTCCCAAGGCAAAATCGAACCATCATGTTATTATTCAATTTTGTCTTAATTTTTGCTCTGAGCATTGGAGTTTGCAAACCCTAGGGTTTCCGGCAGACGATCGTTTCTGGAGAACGAAAACTCTTCAGGAATCAGGCAGACTGAGGCTGTGAAATATCAGTTGAAGCTGGCACTTGGTGATTTCATTCAGAGATCACAGTTTGAAAATATTGGATTATTTTAGCAGAGATTTACAGAGAATATCATCTGGCAGTTAAGGCGAATTCTTCAGAGATCTTACATTTGAGACTTGGCACAAATTTCAAGGCAGCCGTACCATTTATTAATTGCTGCAGACTGGCCGTACTACTGTACCTGCAGGCCGTACTCTGGTCTTCTGAGATTATTCTCCTGTCTCGGATTCTGGTTCTCAGCTTGAGGCGTTGGCTTGGTCTTAAGCATTCATTGGAGTTTTGGCAGTGTATTCAGAGTCTGGAGGATTCTTTATTCCTGGCCGTACCCCAGCATTTATTGCTGCAGCCGCCACTTACAGAAAATCAGGTTTTTTTATTAATAAATTCAATGTATTTTCATTGCAAGTTCAGATTTTAATATTGTATGTTCTGGAAAAGATGAAATAAAGGAACGCCCATCCATTCTAAGCAAAATCTGTGCATTTTTAAGCTTGTATGAATTTTTATGAATTTTTATTCAATTTCTAGAGAAATCGTACTTTTCATTTTGCCTGTGAAAAACCCCAAAAACACAAAAAAAAATCGAAAACTGAAAAATACAATACAAAAACCATTAGAGTTGAATTAGAGAATCACCAGGGTTCTGACAGTGGTATCAGAGCACAGATCTCCTGCCATCCTGTGCTTTTTCAGTGCTTTTTCAGAATACAGTGCATTTCTGGGTTGCCTTTATGAACCAAAATATTATTCAGTATACCCGAGGTGTAGGTACAGGCAAAGACGAGGATTGGACAGGTCCACCAATCCCTGAAGGGCAGACAATATCAGGAGTGCTTGGTTGTCACAGATCCAGTTCAGACGGCAGTGAAAACAGTGTAGCTACCCTAATGGCAGAACGTGAGCTTTCCTCAGAGACTCGCAGGGATCTAGGGAAGACACATGCAGAGGGTGACATCACCGATGAGGAGTTCAGAAGGAGACACGATAATATGATGGATATGATGTCTCAGTTGATAGGTACTATTAGACAGTGCACACCCACACAGCCACATTTCATTCAGATTGGTCAGACGAGCGGGACTACACCCGTTGATCAGCCATTAGCATCAGTTCCTAGACAGCCATCTCCGATCTACCAGGAGCGTAGGCCAGGACAGCCTACTTTCTTACCCAGGGAGACTCCACCACAGACTCCAGGAGCAGAGCATCAGGGACAGCATCAGGAGTTTCAGCCACACAATGGCATGTCAGTGGCAGACTTGACGAGATTTCATGGCGAGTACATGTCTTTAGCGCCTGAGATCCGACAGGCACTTACATTTCATGAGTTTATAGATGTCTATAAACCCAGAGGAGGAGGTAGGTTTGATCGTAGACCCCCACAGTATCAGCAGCAGCAGCCACAGGTGAATAGAGACTTGCAGTATGCAGTGAGCAAGATTACGCTGCCATATTTTGATGGGTCAGAGAAGACATCAGCTAGGTCTTGGGTCCAGAAATTGGACAATTACTTGTCACTTAGGCCTATGCAGGAGGATGAGGCAATTAAATTTGCCACTTTACATCTGGACGGAGTAGCACACGATTGGTGGCACCATGGCATGTACACGTTAGGCCATCATGCGGTTAATACCTATCAGGAGTTCACCAGCAGACTGATAGAGAGGTTTGATAAGAAGGATCCGGAATTGTATTTCAGAGAATTGGCTCAGCTCAGACAGACAGGCAGTTTGGATGCATACATAGGCGAGTTTCAGAGAGTGGCCGTCATGGTGACAGGGATTTCGGAGAGGAGACTTATCATACTATTCGTTGAGGGTTTGACAGAACCCATGAGAGGTTGGGTCAAGGCTTTTGACCCTCCCACACTTCAGGAGGCCATGCGGAAGGCACGAAGCATGGAACTTGCAGTACCTCGCAGTAAGTTCAATTCAGGGTCCACTCCATACATGAGACCCAACAGGCCTTTCGATAGAAACAATGACAGAAATAGACCCTTTGACAGGAGGAAGGATCAACAGGATCCGAAGAGACTGAATGCACCACCGTTTGACAGAGAAACATTGAATGAATTACGTAAGAAAAAGTTGTGTTTTTGGTGCAAGGCACCCTATGATGAAAAACACATATGCCCACTTCGTCCGAAAGTCAAAAATAACCAAATGGAGTGGTTTTACGAGGGCGAAGAACAATCTGATCTGTCAGACCAGCAAGCTGATTCTGAGCATTCAGATGATGAGAGGTCCGAAAATGAAGATGAACATGAAGGTGGAAGGAAGCTACAGGAAGCCCATTTGACCAGCCTTCAGAGAGATGGATCATTTCGACTTCGTGGACTCTTAGCGGGACAGAAGGTGATTACTTTGTTGGATACGGGAGCTACACATAATTTTATTGATGCACGTTTAGTGGAGAGACGTGGTATCCAGACAGAGGCTTTCGAGGGTATCCGAGTCAAGGTAGCTGACGGATACACTCTCAGGTGCGACAGAAAGATTACTGATCTTCCGATGAGATTGAACAACTATGAATTCAAGACAGAATTCTATGTTGTTAATATGGGTGATACAGATGTGGTATTGGGGATGGCATGGTTACATGACTTGGGTGAGTTCACGCTCAACCTACGGGATATGGAGATGAAATTCAAGGTTGACGGAAGACCACATGTCATCAAGGCAATACGGGACAGTAATCTTAGGATGGTTTCATTCAGGCGGATGGAGAGGCTCATTCGTCATGATATGGTTGACTGGGCGGCTGAGTGCATGTTGATGCCAGCCCAGCAGGAGCCGCAGAAGGGTGAATACCACCCTGACATACAGATTCTGAGGACTAAACACTCCAAAGTGTTTAGTGACATTCCACCTGGTAGACCTCCAGACAGGGGTACGGAGCACATTATTGAGTTGGAGGAGGGCGCCAAGCCCGTGATGATCACTCCCTACCGACATCCGAAACGACTCAAGGATGAGATAGAGAAGACCATTAATGAGTTGTTGGCTATGGGTCATATCAGACCTAGCAAGTCTCCTTTTGCTTCATCGGTTGTATTGGTGAAGAAGAAGGATGGCTCACTTCGGATGTGCATTGATTACAGGCAGCTCAACAAAAGAACCATCAAGAATAGGTACCCCATTCCGCGCATTGATGAGCTGATAGATGAGTTGCATGGAGCAGTCTTCTTTACGAAGATTGATTTGAGATCAGGGTACCATCAGATACAGATGAGGGAGCAGGATATTGAGAAAACCGCTTTCCGGTGTCATTGCGGTCACTTCGAGTTCTTGGTTATGCCCTTCGGGTTAACCAATGCACCTGCCACCTTTCAGGCGACTATGAACAGGGTTTTCAGTGCTCAGTTGAGGAGATTTGTGTTAGTCTTCTTCGACGACATTTTGGTTTATAGCAGGTCATGGGATGAGCATCTGGCTCATTTGGATACGGTCTTGGGTATCTTAGCAGACGAGTCTTTCTATGCTAAGGAATCCAAGTGTGAGCTTGGCATGGAGGAGTTATTATATCTAGGGCACATCATCAGTGCCAAGGGAGTGAGTATGGACCCTGAAAAGGTCCGAGCTATTGTTGACTGGCCGGTACCCGAGAACCTTACGCAGCTCAGAGGTTTCATTGGGTTGTGTGCATTCTACAGGAGATTTGTTAGCGGGTTCTCACGCCACGCCGCACCCCTTACAGACTTGACGAAGAAAGGGGCTTTTCTTTGGTCACCACAGGCGCAGGAGTGCTTTGACAGGTTCAAGGTGATCATGACTTCATGTCCGGTGCTAGCATTGCCTGATTTTTCGAAGTCATTTGATTTATTCTGTGATGCTTCAGGAGAGGGCATTGGTGCCGTTTTGATGCAGGAGCATCATCCGATTGCATTTGAGAGCAGGAAACTCAGGGGTCCTGAGAGATTTTACAGTATATATGACAAGGAGATGTTAGCCATTATGCATGCATTGGCTAAGTTTAGGCAGTACCTGGTAGGCAGCAAATTCAGTGTTCGCACAGATCATAACAGCCTAAAACATTTCCTTGGACAGCGAGACTTGAATGAGAGGCAGCAAAAATGGGTCAGTAAACTGCAGTCATACGACTTCGATATTACTTTTATTAAGGGGAAGCAGAATATAGTAGCTGACGCCTTGTCTCGCAAACCCCAGTTGAATGCCTTAGCACAGATCACGGAGGATTGGAGGCATCGGATTATAGCTGAGTATGTTAAGAACCCGTGGGCTTCTGGCATCATTGACAGGACAGAGCAGGACGACAGGTATACTGTTGTAGATGACTTGATCATTTACAAGGGGCGGATTCTTTTGGTTCCTGACTCTGAGTTACGGACTACAGTTTTGAGAGCCTTTCACGACCTTCCTATGGCGGGCCATCCTGGATACTACAAGACTTACAAAATGGTTCGGGAGCGGTTTACTTGGAAAGGGCTGAAAACTGATGTGTTGCAGTATGTCCGTGAGTGTTCTATGTGCCAACAGAACAAGCAGGAGCACACTTATCCTGCTGGATTACTCCAGCCACTTCCGATACCTGACAGGAAGTGGGAGTGTTTATCGATGGACTTTATCACGGGTTTGCCGAAAGCCCAGGGTAAAGATTGCATTTACGTAGTGGTCGATCGGTTGACCAAGTACGCCCATTTTTTCCCGATTTCGACTACTGTCACAGCATCGCAGACTGCAGAGTTATTCTTCAGAGAGGTCTTCCGATTGCATGGATTGCCTCGGACGATAGTCAGCGATAGAGACAGCCGGTTCATGAGCAACTTTTGGCAGGAGTTGTTCAGGCTTTGTGGGACCGATCTGACACCGAGTACCAGCTACCATCCGCAGACTGATGGGCAGACAGAGATTGTCAATAAGTGGGTGGAAGGTTATTTGCGCAATTATATAGCTGGTCAGCAGAGAGCTTGGGTGAGATGGATTTACTTGTGCGAGTATTGTTATAACTCGACTCACCATATGACGATACAGATGACCCCATTCATGGCTTTGTACGGGTATGAGGCGCCCAATCTTCTGGATTTGATTTTGAGCGATAGCAGAGTGCCGAGTGCAGGTGATATGATGCAGAGTCAACAGGACATCTTGAGGTCTCTTCGAGACAATATCCAGCAGGCACAGAATCAGCATAAGCAGTATGCTGATCAGAAGAGGGTTGAGCGCAGTTTTGAGGTGGGTGATATGGTGTACCTCATGTTGCAGCCGTATCGTCAGTCTACTCTGCGGAAGAGTGGGGCAGAGAAACTAAAACCTCGCTACTATGGTCCATTTCGTGTTGTCAGACGAGTGGGCGAGGTTGCTTATGAGTTGGACTTGCCAGCTGATAGCAAGGTCCATAATGTATTTCACG
>CM021110.1:103393494-103446715 GCA_007115665.2 Sequoiadendron giganteum | reverse complement strand
TAAATAGCAAGTGGCTATAAATAGCAGGTCAGGGCAGATAACTGGCGAAACAAGTTCACAGGGCAAAGAGTATCATATGGTGAAATTTTCAGGCAAAACGGAGCTATAGGGGTCGAAAATCAGGGGACTTTCTAAAAATAGCCTGACTTGCCCAAAATAGACGGTGAAGACGAAGGTAGGAAGAGGTATAAAAAAATATTTTGAGTGTGGGAAATGAAAGCTCATGTGTCTAAATGCGCCCTCAAGTTGTTGAAGACACTTCAAAAAAAAGATTTTCTAAGTCAAAAAAACGAAAGCTCACCCCATGAAATGCGCCCTCAAGTCAAAGCTTACATGTGAAAAACGCCTAAGGCACGAAAATAAAAGTAGCCTACCTCATTTGCGCCCTCACCTTGAAAGGATATTGAAAATGCTGGAAAAAGTTCTAAGGCACAAAATGAAACTAGGCATGTGGAAATGCGCCCTCAAGGCAAGTGAGAAGACTTTGAAAATTGTCTAAGTCGCAAAATGAAAGTAGAAGGTGTAAAATGCGCCCATGAGTTAAGAGGGTCTTAAAAATGCCTAAGTGTTTGAGAATGGAAGCATGGCACATCAAATGCGCCCTCAAGTCAAAGCTTACATGTGAAAAATATTCTAAGGCAACAAAATGAAACTAGGCATGTGGAAATGCGCCCTCACATGAAAGCTCCCACATCAAAATGCGCCCAAGGTTATTGGAGCCTAAAAAAACGCCTAAGTATGGGAAGTGAAAGCTTCATAGGCAAAATGCGCCCAGCCAAGATGAATTTATAAAAATATTCTAAGGCCAAAAAAAGGGGAGTAGCCATGGCTAAATGCGCCCTCAAGGTAAATGGGAAGGCTTACAATGCGCCTAAGGCATGAGAAATAAAAGCTCCCACATGTGAATGCGCCCAAGGTTGTTGGAGACTTAAATTTATTTCTAAGGCACGAAATGTGAGTAGTATAAGCCATTTGCGCCCAAGGAGGAATGAGAAACTTGGAAATTTCTAAGGCACAAATGAAAGTGGACTATGTCAAATGCGCCCTCAAGGAAAAGAAAAGATGAAAATCTTCTAAGAAATTGGAAACTTCCTAAGGCGTTAAAATGAAAGCATGCTTATCAAAATGCGCCCATGATGGAGGAGTAGGTAGAAAATGCCTAAGTTCAAAATAAAAGCTCACCCTCTCTTTTGCGCCCATGAAAGGAAGAGATTTTTTTTAAAAGTTCTAAGGCATCGAGACTTTTTTTTAAATAAAGTAAAATGCCAAGGGGAAATATACGCCTAAGGGGGGGTGAAGATTTAAATTTTCTATCAGGTGTGTGAAGTGAAGAATGTCTAAGGCGTGGGAATTAAAAATTGAATAAGATCAAAAACGCCTAAGGGAGAAAAAGGATTTTAATAAAATTCCTAAGTCATGGAAAATAAAACGCCAGAAGTATGAAGATGTTCGAAATTTTCCTAAGTGAAATAAATATTTCACTAGATAGAAATACACCCTTCGCATGAAGAGTTTGACAGACGATATGAAAATTTTTCAAACATTTAAACGGGGTTGATGACTTGATGAAGTATTTTCTAAGTGAAAATTAAATGAACCCGTTTAAAATGCACCCATGAGTTAACAGAGTTTAAAATTAATTTCCTAAGCGAAATTTTAAATAATCTCGGAGGATGAATTATTTCGAGCAGGCGAGTGATTTTAAATCATCCGGAGTTAAATATTTCAAAGAGAGAATTTAAAATGTCTAAGGCAAATTTTATGAAATCGACGATTTAAATGACAGACATTTTAAAAGTTGCAAATAAATTTACAACTCAAACGAATTTTTCGAGTTGAATTCAATTAAACACTGCGAGATTTTAAAGTGGTCTTTTAAACCAAATCAAGTGATTTTTTCTCGCAAGTTGTTTAAATCACCAAGAGTTAACTGGCAGACCAAGAGGAAAAATTCGAATTTTTACAAGGAAGGAATCATTATTAATGGCAACTGCCATAATGACTGGCTGACGACTAGCCCACTACTGCGCTTGAATTAGAAGATTCCGAACGAAGAGAGTGGAGAATTGATGAGAGTGCTAAAAATAGCCCCAGCCTTACTTGGCAGGATTCTTCGAGAAGAATTATTTAAACAGTCTTTTCTCTCATTTCTTCTCACATTTTTTGAAGTTGAAGTTGCTGAAGAAGTTCTTGGGAGATTGAAATATTTTCGAAGTTGTTGAGGAGAGAAATTCCTTGAGAGTTTATTTTATTTCGGAGTGTTGAGTTGCTGAAAGTGCGAAGTGCTGGAGAAATTTTTATCTGCCGAGACTCTTTTCTTTCGAAAGCTGGGAGTGTGTTGCTGCAATCTCGAAGTTGAAGGTTGAAGTTGCTGCAGATTTCCGGAGTTGCTGGAAGATTTATCTTTTGAAATTGCTGCAGAGCATTGAGTTGCAGAAGTTTATTTTGTGCTGAGGAAATAACCACATCGCTGAAAGTTAGTAGTTGGCTGTGATTTTCTCCGCTAGTCAGAAGTGCAGTTGCTGGAAGCTTCTTTATAAGCTCAAAGCTTTTATACAGTACGAGGTTTGGAGTTAGTAATCTATGCTGAGAGTTTTTATTTCCAAAAGCTAACTCCACGTCCGCAGCCGTCTCGGAGGATTTTTTATTTCATTATAAATCTGCAAGCTAACTTATTGTTATTCTATTTTATTTTAAAGATGGCTGGAGCAAAGGATGTTGCTGGAACAAGCAGAGCCGTAGGCAGAGCTGCAAACACTGAAACGGCCAAGGCTAGCTCATCCCGACAGGCAATGATTAAAAGGCTCACCAAGTCATTTCTCCCAAAATCGGCAATTGTCTCCAAATTGGCAGGATTAAGTGACACCAACCTCGGGTCATTTAATCTAAATGCACTCAAGTCTAGGATGTACGGACTGGGACGCCATCAACCATCAGTCACGGCACATAACATCATGAAGAGTGGTATCTATGCAGCCGTTGGTTTTCCACCAGCAATTCAGTGCCCGGAGCTAATTATGGAGTGTGCGAACCACTACAAGCCGGAGCGTAGAACCATTGTCTCACCGGATGGCAAATTGCTTGCCAACTTCACGTCAGATGCCATCGGAGAGGCATTTGGGATTCCTACCACCGAAAAGATGCTCTACAGATCAAAGGAGAGGGCGGATAAAATATACTCCACCTCCTTCGAGAGGGTTGCTGCGGTCATCAACAGAGTTTGGATGCAAAAGCCAAAGCCACCTCGCACTGGACTCCCAAAGCAGATAATTGCCGAAGATGTGAAACAGGGATACTGCGACTTCATGATGATGTTGAGCCGAATAAATGGGAGTGCACAAGCCTACTTCTTCGAGCCTTGGATGTTCTACTTCATCGAGATCAGTGATAACATAGATGAGCAGTTCAGGAGCCTGAGGGGGACAAAAACCTTTTACATGAGCTCGTATGTGATATATATGCTGGCAAGAATGACCAAGTATCGAGGGATTACATACAAGGAGCCAATAGGCTGTGCACCTGATCAGTTCAAAATCCATGAGGCCTGCACACAGTTGCATTTAACCAACCTTGCCAGTTACAAACGGGCTAATGATGCATTCACAATGCACATCACGAGGACCCTTCAGCGGAGAACGTAGCAAAGAATATCCAAAGAGGCACAAGCATTGATAGAGGAATACGGATATTGGCTCATCCAATTTCCGAAATTCACTTACATTAGGCTGCAGGGGTTCACTTTGTATCCATAACGGCTACCGAGGTACCCCACCGATCACATTATAATGCTGGAAATATCTAGGCAGTTGATCGCCTATGATAAGATTCAAAAAAAGAAGAAGGGTGGACTTGACTTTCCTATTGCCATGGGAAATTCCACTGAGGTGTGTCCCTCCTTGCAGGCAACTCGAGAGGCAGAGGATGAGCTGCAATTCTATCATCTATCATATCACACAGGCAGACAGGATTTCGATCCTTACAGAAACATCCGAATGATACAGAATGTTGAGTACCGACACAAGGCCCACATTGAAGACTTTTGGGCAAATGCTGTTGATGAGGTTGAAATAAGGAAAATGATGTTTTCCAGGCTTCCCCTCAAATTGATCAGGGAATGTGAGATCATTCCAGTTCCCGACCAGGTGGAAGAGGATGTCAACGTTATGCAACCCGACTATGGTTCAGTCAGGGATACTTCGGTCCCACCACCTGATTGGTCCGAGCCAGAAATCATGGACTTGGACGCGCTCTCTATTCCGGTGTTGACTTTCACAAGGGCTTGGGTCGATAGACATGCATGCAGACTTAAGAGCAGATCGATCACCCTTAATTATAGCTTGATGGGTGACCCAAGGCCGCTATCGGTGAAAAGGGGAAAACAGGTTGCTCAAACACCAGAAGCACAAGTAGAAGTACCAACCCAACCGATACCGTTGAGGATGGAACAACCATCACCTATGCACTCACAAACTCAGTCTTCGAGTTTGAGAGTGATTTCATTATTTGTTGATCAGAGGCCAGGATTGGGTGAAGAGCGGGAGCTTGAGGAGGTGGATCAACCCAACATCCGAGAATCAGATAGTATAAGCGTCAGTGTATCCAAGGCTGGCCAACAAGAGGAAGAAGATGAAACAGTGGCTGACACTCGTTTCCAACAGATGTTGGACATGACATTGGAGGAAGAGGAAAACACAGAACAGGGAACCCAAGGGTCAGGAGATACGCAGCTCGTGGAAGGTGATGAGCCCGAGCAGAATAGTGCGAGAAGAGAAGAAGTGCACGAGGTGGAGGCAACGGAGGAGCAACCCCTTGTCATTTGCAATCTGCAACAGACGGTGCCGGATTGGCTTTCAGACAGAATGAGAAGAGAACACGAGGATGATACAGATCCAACCATCGAGATGGAGGAGTTCCTCAGGAGGATTAGTGCGCCTCCAGAAAAGAAAAGGGCCAGGAAATTCTCGAAGATCTCGACTGATGAGTTAGGCTCTCGCACGCTTCAGGTGGCCGTTCCGAGAGAGGAATATGATCGAGCCGAGGAGAGGCCTGAAAATTATGTGATCACCACCGTAGAGTTGGGTCGTCGTACGGGAGCCCAAATTGTTGAGGAGTTCGATAACTCCTATCAGGCATTGAAGGATCAGTTGCTCCGCACGGAGGGGAAGTATAAGAAATTGAAGAAGGAGCACAAAACCTTGATAGGATATGTGCAGAGTCTAGCACGTCCAGGTGAACCGGCAAACCCAACAGTAGAACGCCCACCAGAGCTTCCGAGGGAGTCAGTTGTCGGCTTAGAGGATTTAAAGAAGATGGAAACGGAAGCGGACAAGTGGGTTAGCCATGTTCGTACTGAGACAAGGAAATTCATCGGCATTTTGGCACGGATTGACATGGTGGATCAGGCCTGGGGCGATACCGCATCTATCAGATGAAGACTGTACTTCGTTTGGGGGCTTTGATGCATATACCTCTGCAAACTTTTGTGGATGGAGGTGTGATTCAGGATGGTGACAGGTATGATTTCACCAGTTGGTACTCCTCAGTGGTCACAGGCCGTGGATTTCACGATGCAGCAAGGTCGGATTCAGCCAGAGTGAGGAAAGCAATGGGTAACATCTTGGAGGGAGTCCTTAATACATTAGAAGCCATATTTGCTAGAAAGTTGGCCCTAGAGGAAATAACTGCTCATGGCTTGAAAGACAAACTGGCTCCATTCTTCTCAACTGCGAGGTCGCTTGTCCTGGATGACTTTGAGAATGTCTCCACTTTCTCTAGTATTATTCAGCATACCCAGGACGCCTTGGCGGCATGGAAGAAGTCTTACATCCGACACGGACAGACGGTAGCAGTCTTGGAGTTCCAGCTCAACCATATTCCACCGATTTCTGCCCAGGAGGTTGAAGCGGTATTGGCCCGGTTGATCGAGTTTGCTATCCGGGAGAAGGCCAATGGGAACGCTCTCATGGATGAGGATCTTCTTGATGATGGTAGTGGGCATTAATTGCTCATTATGATTCTTGCAGGGGAGTGGAGAATATTCTGTGCATTCATTGCCCACTGCTCTTTGTGGCGGTTTTTAGGGCAGAAACCCTAATTAGGGAATAGGTGGCTCGATTTGAGCCCTTTATTGTAATTGAATCGGAACCGTCCATTGAAATGGGCTAACTATAAAAGGGGCATCCCCCCTCATTTGTAATCTATTAGAATTAGAATTACACTTCGGATCAGAGCTAGAGAGTATTAGAAATAGAAGTTAGAGAGTAGAGCTTTGAAGTTAGCTTAGATTGAGGAGGGAAGAAAACTTTCCTTTGAAAGTTTTGTAAACGGTTGTTGTGAACACTTTTCATAATACAAAGAGTTTCATTGCTTGGTGATTTCTTCTTTGTTATGAGTAGCTAGCGAGGCCCTTTCATCTTTCCAATTCAAGGTAGATAGAGTAGAGTAGACTTTGTTTATGCAAGTAGTTGTTAGCTGTGGAATGTGGTGTTTAATTTGAGCAAGTCTTCTCTCGTCCATACCACTAGCGGACTTGTTGACGGCTGGTTCGCCTTGCGTGGTCAACTGGAGTAATAGCGCTTAACTTCGATTGTGGCTCATATGTCCATATGCATCGTTGTGATGGTATGAACATGTTGTGTCATGGTTTGAATATTTCTCTCATCCTTTGAAGATTGCACCAACTTTGTGGAAGTTGTCCGAAGGGAGGCAAAGCGGAGTTTGGTTTGAAGATTGTCCGAATTGATCTTCACATTCCACCCTTTAGAAGTAGATTGTAGACTTCCTATCCTTATTCCCTTTAAATTCAGCATTTTCCGGGTCAGTCCAGATACCAGAACAATATTGTCAAATCTTTCATGTCCTAATTGCTTCACAAAATCGAACAACTACGTAAGTCCCCTTGGAATAATCCAGCAAAACACATCAACCAACTGAGTCTATTCGCAATAAAAGGAACCTTGGAGTCGAACACATGAACTTTCAAGCAATCTTAGCATGTGGGACACTTTGATCAAGAGGGAATAGAGTGACCGTTGGACAACTTTATTCTATGTTGGTGTTGTCATAAAAAACACGTCAACAAAGTGGAATGCATGTCTATTAAAATATTCAACTATTCGATGGTGAAGGCAATCACTGATCAATGTAGGCCAATCATAGAACTCTGTCTTCTTCATGATGTGTGGTATCACATAGAACATCCAAGGCTGAAACTTCATTGCATTCGCTTGACCAGTAATCCAATTGAGTAGGGTGATTATTATGGCAAATTCGTCCTTGAACTCTCCTCTCCTGACATTCTTTGGCAATGCACTGTATTTATCTTTCAGCCACCTGTGTGCATGTTGGAAATATTGTCATTGATGGCGAAGGTGCCCAAGTTGAGATAGTTGGAGGTTATCATGAACATCATGAAGGATAAAGCTCATGAAGAATAAAAGAAATTATATATACCAACATACTTGACAAAAAAAATAAAAAAAATCATAAGATTGTTCAGATTGAAGATCCTTCAAGTTAATATAATCAAGTTTAATGATTATCAAGTTCGATATCTTTAACATATACAATTTGTTAAAGAAAATGGATGAACTGCTCCTTATGATTACTCACATATGTATTTTGTGATTGGTTAAGAAGAATGACTCTCTAGGTAGTCGTTGAATTCAGATTCATTAACATTTAGTTTATCATTTGATTATCAAGACAAATGAAGTTCCTTAAAGAAGAACGACCCTCTTGAAGAGTCATGGAAATCGAAGTCATTCAAACTAAGATGTCTTTTCCTTGAAGAGGTATGAGAATCAGTTCTTAAAATCTGAAGAGTTGTCGTGATTCACTTTGGATGTGTTTCATCCTAAAGCCGTTTTAATCACATCTCAAAAGGGCGTGCTTCTAAAGAGAAGTGATTCATCTTAAAAAAAAAACATTCATAAAAAGACGCGTTTCTTCACCGGAAAGATACGTCTAATCTCCAAAAATAATAGAACAGATATTATAATTAAGCATGGTGCAATCTAAAAAGGCATATTTTCTCCAAAAGACGTATTTCTTATAAGACAATATGAAAATAGGCGATCTACATGAAGTGTTACGATTTTCTGAAGAGATGGATTTGTTAAGTGGTGTGATCGTCTTTAATAAGGCAAGCAATAAAAGATAGTGCCACATAAGAATATCGATTTGTGCACAAAACAGAAAATTAATGAATTAAAGTAGGTCAATTAAGATTAAGACAAATAAATGGCCCATCTAAAGAGGTGTGTTTGAGATATGAAGAGGCAGAGTTGTGATTAATGTGTTATTTCATCAAGAGTTGCAAGCTTTGAGCAAATTATATATTTGTTTCTCAGATCAGGTTTGGAGGGTGTGGTTGTTGTGTAAGAGAGATTGTAAGTCTGAAGTCCCATCTCCTTGTGTGGGCTAAGTGTGAGATCATTCATCACCAAAGGCAGATTGGAGGATTGGGATAGCGCAGGTCAGATTGAAGGCATCATCTTGCAACCATCAAGTCAAGGTTGGTGCCTTGCATTAGGGGCTGGTGCTCCTTGTAGGTAGGTGCCTACTAAAGTTATAAAAGTTTGGATGTTCCTTGTAGGTTGTGTCCTACTAAATCATCTTATTATAAATCTGTAGGTTGGTACCTACTTTGTAAAAATCAGTTCAATAAAAGTTGTGTTAACTTGTATAAATTGGTTCATATCAAATAGTGGATGTATGTTTAAGTTTGAAGTTGATAAATAAGTAAGAGAGTAAAAGTTTGTTGATATACTGATTCACCGCCCCCCCCTCTCAGTATATCCTTGTGCTCTTCAGTGCAATCTTCTTGCTATACTTTTCTTGGTGCTCTTCCCATATCCTCTCACATACTTCTATGTTGATGGTAACACTTCTAGGCCATGGTGGAATGGAGAAGCATTTCTCAATCATGTCTGGCTTTAAGCTACATATGATTCTTCCATCTACTGACTGGATTTCCCTTGTGGCTAGATTATAATGCTTGATACAAGCAATTATGAATTCTAAGCTCTATACTGAGAAAAAGAAGGATGTTGCTGCGAGAAGACCTAAATGGCCAAGATGCCTGATGGTGGTGTTGCCTGCATCTTCCAAAGGACGTATATTGAATACTAGCTTTATAAGTCAGTCTCAGCTGTTTCTATGAAATCATGGTACACTGTTGATTTGGTCTTGAACTCTGTAGGGATGTACTCCATTCTGCAAAACTCGAAAATTGACTGTGAACATGCCTAAATTCTGACAAGTTTTGGCAAACTTTCTAATTTTAACTTGTTGATTTTTCTTCATCAAACAGATGAAATTTTGAAAAAAATCTGAGATATGGGTTTTGATTAGAATTTCGTTACAAGCCAACCCAGATCGTCTGTTTTTGAAAATTTGAAATGAAGACTGAAAAAGCAGCAAACCCTAATTTTCTCCGAAAAAAGCAAAAAAAGTTGGTATCCGGGTATTGTTCATGAGCATATTCCAGATGAACCCAGTTAATCAGATTTTGAAAACCCCGACTTCTGATTGAAAAAGCAACCACTTTAAGTTTCTTTGAAACAGCTGAGATATGGGTTTTGTCCAAAAGAAGGTTTGGCATAGACCCAGAAGATTAGAAATGGAAAAATTTGAAGTTTTCTCTAACATGCAAAATAAAAGCAACTACTGCAAGCTTGAGAAATCCTTCAAAAATTTGTCCAGAAAATAGAACAAATATGAACCGGCTTGTTGAAAATTGAAAATAATAGCCTCCTTCACAAATTTGATGTTCTGGATGAAAGAATATTAAAAAGCAAGCCTTCTTTGAGTGCTGATCTGAAAATTTATGAAAAACCAGCAAGTTTAGGTTCTTGAATCTTGAAAAATATATGTTTGAAGTTGCTGCCCTATTTCTCCTTGAAGACACCTACAAGAAAATATGAAAAACAAAACATAGAAATGTCCTTAAATAAGTTTTTGCCTTGGGAAACAACTCTCAAACCCTAATTCTTTAAAACCCTAAATTTAGCTCATGAAATGATCTAAAGCCGTTTTTCCCTTCTTTCAAATTTTTTGAAAATTCTAAAAATTTCACTAAGGCATGAGAAGTTGGGCGCCCTTCTTGATGTATAGCGCCTAGTCTCTCCAAACTTAGCCAATTTTTCACCATTTGCAACTTCTATTCAATTTTTCACCCTAGTTTGACTCTGTCTCCCAGCTTCCAGATTGATCTGACGAACGAGTTGAATATTTCATTACAGACCCTAATCGAATCTGACGACATTGTTCTGGAGACGTCTTCTAACAAAAACTTTGTTTGACACTTCAAATTGTTGGGTGTCTATCTCTACCAAGGGTGCCCATTTTCTCCAATGTTAGCCATTTCAATGATTTTAAAACTTTGCTTGTCTTTTGACCTTCAAATGAATTCATGATTTCGAGCATTGTACTGATCAAACTAACTAGCTAGCGGATTCACTAGATAGCTAATAAGATTCTGGAAGGGGTTTCCTTGATACCTGATCTCCGGAAACTGACTCTTGATAGCTCTAAACCCTAGGCGCCCTTCTCCTTTAGGGGCGCCCATCTCCTCCAGAGATAGTTTTTATTCTAAGTTTTTCACTGTTGCTTTCGACTTCTGTCGTTTCATTCACTTTTTCTCCTTTGTTCGTCTTGTGATTTATGATGACTGCTAACTCCGACAGATGAGCTGATGATTGTGTTGGAAAGCTTGATCCAGTCTAACGAAGTTATGTTGGAGGCACCTTCAGCAAATTCACTCATTTGATACCTCAAAAACTTGGGCGCCCTTCTCCTTCAGGGGCGCCCATTATTCCAAACTTAGTCATTTTAACTGTTTTTCATTTTCAGAGTTTTAAAACACCTCTCTTTGTGACCTCTCTTTGACTTAGATTTGTCGACAGCTGGGTGATCTGACAAGCTGACGAAGACATCAGTTGCAAAGCAGGCAGGAAACTAAAGAGATTGTGTCATGTTCCCAAAATAGCAACACAAACATAAATAAATAAACAAATGACCTAAAACATTTAAATGCAATTTGCATAAAAAAATGCAAATAAATAACAAAATATATAAAAAGAAAGAAATTATTAATTATAATTATCAGAAGATAGTATTACAATTGTAATCATCAAATATAATATTGAAATACAAACATTAGCAATTTAAATATTATTATTAGAATATATAAAATAAATAACAATATTAATATTATATATAAAATAAATGTGTAATATATCTATATGAAAATATATAAATATGAAATAACAAATACAATAATAATATATAGGCAAATTATTGTTATTACATTCTAGTATTAAATAACTTAGTCTCAAAAATAATAATAATAAATAAATATTATGATCATTACACATCAAAGATTTTTAATACATTAGAATAAAATAATAATAAGATATTAGCAAATTATTTTTATTATTATACTTTAATATGTTCAATAAAACATCAAAATAATATAATAAAATAAGTATATAATCTGAAATATCATAATTAATAATAATAATAATAATATATTTTCAAAGATAGATATTATTGTGATAATAAACCTTTAAAGGCAGCAATTAAATCTAACAAAGAGGTATATTTTATGAAAAGTCACCTCTTTCACCAAACAATACATTCCCCCCATGAGTCACCTACTTTGAATAGTATAAATAGAAGGAAGGAAAATAAGGAGAGAGAAAAACATTGAGAAATACAATCTGCAATTCAGAACTGCAGCAACAATGATTAGTATGCATTGGAATATAGAGCCATTAAATATGTATATATTATTTAATGAGCATACAGGTATATGTGCATGAATGTGGATAAATTTTATAATGAATAATATGAAATGAATAAAGAATATATAAATACTAATATAAGGAGAGAATAATAATTGAATAAGTAATAATATATGAATAATCAATAATCAATACTAATATAATTCAACAATGAATAATATATGAATAAAAATATATATGAATACTAATTGATATGAATAAGAAATATCTATATATATATATATATATATATATATACATTATTATGCAATAACGATACTTATAATTAATGATGACTCTTTAATATAAACATAAGTAGATTATGTATTCCTATGAATTGTCCTCATCCTGTGATTAAATGTAAGGTTGAAGGAAGACGATTAAGGAATACGGAGACATGGGAAGGCACAGCTGATTAGGTGATGTACTCACTTAGCAATAATATTTAGCATATTTTGAATATAAGAAATAGATACTGCTAATATGATTATTGATATAATGCTTTCTTTAATCTTATCATAATGAGAATCATTCTAGGAGATAATGAACTTAAAGAATCATTGATACAGGAAAATATATTATAGGCATGAAATAGATCTTGGATGAATGCAAATATATCTGATTGTGTAAAGATTGTCTTCTCCGTGTTTGTTATCCTATTAGGAAGTGGTGAAGCAAAGTCCAAGTGGAAAGCCTAAAAACCCCCCTCTCATGTTCATAGGCCCATGAAACGAGAAAGACATAGGGAGGTGGGGGTCCCACCATAGGAAACTACATTGTTATAGGGGTGGTAGGTCATAGGCCCTTGGATCATAGGGTTTCACCATTCCCTCCTAATAGGGCAAGTGTTTTGCGAGGTTCTGTCATGTATGGAGAATGCAGGAACTAAGTCGTTGGGAAAGGAGGATTGTGAGGTGCAACCTCCCATGCCCAACACCAAGGCTTCAAGGCGGATCCATACAGGGCACTCCTCTTGTTTGTTAAAATTACATTTATGATTACGCTTATATTTTAGATATGATATTAATGCTAATGGATATATGTGTATGTGGAAATGTTGTTAATATGGTTAATGCAGATTTCAAACCAAGATTACTTCATTTAAAAGAACATTCATTTGGAAGGAAGAAACTCTAAACCTAATCAACAAATGAATTCTAAGGAGAAATAGGTAAGGGACATTACAGATCGATCATACTTGCAAACCCTAACTACCAGATTAGGTCATCTAAAAAGATGGGTGCCCCTGGACACCTAGGGCGCCCAGAGTCCCCAGACTTAGAAAAAATTTCATCATTTCATAATTTGCATTTTGTCCTTTAGTTAAAACTCCTCTGTTTGATCTAAGCTTTCGGATGACTACATGGTCGAATAATCGTGTTGATTGATTTGTTGCGGAGCTGGGAGGATTCTGAGTAACATTGGCCTCGAGGCAGAAACCCTAATTCTGACTTTTGATCCCTTGAAAAGCTAGGCGCCTTTCTCCTTTAGGGGTGCCCATGGCTGGCAGAGTTAGAAAAATTTATGAACTTTTCAACTTTCTTTCCTCGTTTGACATGTTTGTCTTGACCTCGATTGTCGGATTCAAAAAGTTATTAAGGCATTGATGTATGGGCGCCCTTCTTGACTGGAGGCACCTGGATTCACCAGTGTTAGCCAAATTTTTGCATTTTCCAGCTTTTTCAGCTTCTACTCTCCTTCCTCCATTTTTCGTGCACGTTCCTCGTTGACAGCCTCTAATTGACCTGAACATCTAATTCTGACACCTGGCAGCTGACTGACCTCCATTGACGACCTTGGATCTTCGAAAAAGCTTTTGAAAAAGCAAAAATAGACCCAGTAGGGTAAAACTAATCTTTTTGTGATCCTAACTGCACCAGCCTGATGAGGAAGTATTTTAAGCCAATCAAAATCAGTCTTAACCCTAAAAGCCAAACTTTCTATTTTTAGAAAATTTTACAAGTATCCGTTTCTTGAGAAACCCAGAAAAAGTTTCTATTTTTAGAAAACTGCTAAAAATAGAATTTTTCCTAAAATTTAGGGATGAAAAACTGAAATCTGGGTATTGTAAGTTTGATCATTCTGAGCCAACCCAAATTGTCAGATTTTGAAATTTTCAAGTTTTTGACCCCCATGCAAGACATGCAAATCCCAATTTTAACCTTTTTGACAGATTTAATAGTATTTTGACTCATTTCTTCAAAATGCCTAAGTTTAGCGAAAATTTTAATTTGGGTTACAACAGATCTACACCCTTCTTTGAAGTGGTTGTCGTTTGCTTTGAAGATTGTCGTCTTGTGTGGGATCCGCCTCTAAAGGACATGACATTTGCTTTGACATTTTCTTACCTATCCCTGATGCCCATGTGATCTATCTTCTATACAGTCCAAGCTAGAACTGAGAGTAGCTCATACATCTACATGGCAGTTTCAAACATTTCTGAATTGTTCACTAGGGCCTACATGACTGGCATTTCTACCTTATAGGTTGGACAATTTCAAGTTGAGTGATGAATGCTATTATTTGAATTTTTTGATAGCAGTTACCAATGGGAGGCATTTCCTTCAATTCACTATTTTTGGTGCCATCATGGGTAGAGCCTCTTATGGTTGGCAGCCGGTTTATTTTTCTGCGCAGATTCCCCTATAAAGAAAAAAAATATGAAGATTGAGAGAAGCAAAGGGGTTGTGGAAGAAAGGAGACAAATATATTTTATGTTGACCTCTGTGGTGTTGTAAAGACAAGGTAGAGACTTGGAGACAAATGGATTTTATGTTAGTGAGATGTGTACATCCTTGTAGTTGGGTTGTGTGCTTCTAAGCAAGTTGTCAAGTGAAGTTCGATCAATAAAGATAGATTTTGAGTTATTTGTTTTTCCATAATGCATTTATGAATTGGATCTATGTGAAGCTGCTAGGATTAGTTTCCTTTCATTGGCCTCCTGATCCTTGTTTGCATCACCTATTTTGTCTTATGTCATAATCTGAGGTAAGCTATATAAAATACCTTAACAAGAAGCTAATGGAAAAAATACCTAACATAAAACACACCTATTAGGACTAGGTAGGAAACTAGGAAAACAACAAATAAAACATTTACTTAATTTCCTAGCTAAACCTTAGGCATTGGATAGGCAGCGTCAAGATTCAGCAAGAGTTATGAGATTGTCAAAACATTAGAAACATAACTGCCTAATGTTATAGTACATTTACTGAAATTCACTAAAGCTTTCTTGCTGAAAATGGACTATCCCATAAAACAGACAGCTTGTATAAGGGAGACAATTTTAAATCCCCAAGCTATCTATAGAAAATAAAACAGGAACTACTAGGAATCTAGACATTCCAAGACTAGTTTCAAGGTTCTTAGCACAGCCTAGGTGACTGCTAAACTTATTGCATCACGATATCCTCGAGCATGGAGGTGTAAAGGACACAGGCTAAGTTGGAAACTCAATACACAGTAAGCATACAATTCCTTTATTAGGTTTTGTTAATATGGTTGTATTTGACTATGTAGTAGTTATTTGTCAACTTTTGAGTAGTTATAGGAGATAGTTCGTAGAAAGTGTGTTTTTCTAGGCAATTGTTCAACTCTTTAAATAAACTTTGCATAGTCAAGGAAAGTAGTATGATCCTTAGTTGATCATCTTTGGTCTACTTCTTTCAAAACTTCACGTGTCAATAAAGATATATTTTACTACTCTATTTGTTCATTATCTCAAGCATTGGTTTTATCATAAAGAATAGTAAACATTTTGATGTTGTTGCCTTAAAAGAAATTGGGTCTGATATAAGTTATCCATGCCCTTAGACCCCAACAAAGGCGGGAGGCAACCACAACATGGTTGAGACCAAGAGATCAAGTAATATTTAAGATTGGTAGAGCAAAGAGAATG
The DNA here is from genome assembly GCA_007115665.2 of Sequoiadendron giganteum. NCBI lineage: Eukaryota > Viridiplantae > Streptophyta > Pinopsida > Cupressales > Cupressaceae > Sequoiadendron > Sequoiadendron giganteum. The sequence goes on along the minus strand of CM021110.1, from coordinate 103,431,031 downwards.
AAGAAGACTATGAGAGGTAGCAGAAGAAACTTCAATAATGCAAATCCCAAGCTGATGTCCATATCGAAGTAGAAGACAAAATTGTAGCATGTGCCAAAATCATACTCAAGAAAAAAGATATTGAAACATTCAACCCATTATGAATAACCACACAAAGGAAGAGTGGGTGGAGATAGCAAGACATATTCCAAAACCAAACCAAGTGTGGGTCAATCTTATAGACCAAGGTTGGTAAGAAGAAGAATTAATAGACTCCTTCACAAATGGAGAAGCAAAGGAATATACGAGCAACCTTCGAGGTATCAAAGATTTGTTAATCAAAGAAGAAGAAACTAAGTCAAAAAATCCAAGGCTAAAAATTGGAGCATACAAAAGAGAACCTAAAGGTGAAATAAGACTATAGAATGCTAGTCGCAAGAAGAGTAGAGGATTCCCACGTGGCTTAGAGTGCTAGAGGAGCACCAAACTGTCATGTCACCAAAATTGTAACACATCGTAATGCAAATAAATGAAAAAATAATAAAACACATATTAGTGATTTAATGCTATGAAGTATTGAAATACAAATAACAAAACCCAATAAATATCAATATATAAATATAAGCAATTTAAATATTATTATTATAATTATAATTATCATAGATAACATTTATAATTATAATACAAAATAGAATAATAGATATTATTTGTAAATATCATAATAATAATATTCACAAGAGAATAATATTATTTGAAAGTGACTAAACCTAGTCAAATAAATAAAGAATAATCATAAGGGCACCGATTCTAATAAAGAGACATATTAAATACCCTAAACAGCAGTGATCATGTTAATAAAGGAAAAAATATGCAGCAATTAATATATAGAGTTTACCTTCAAAGAAGAGCACGTATTATTCATTCAGCACTTGCAGCGATTATAATCTGAAGTAGCAATTATTATTTATACAAACGTGGGGATTAACAAACAATGGTTATTATATAACAGGAGGTGCGATTAATGCAAAAGACATGGAATATAAGAAAAGTCATATCTCTTGACCAATAGCAATGTCCTTTGGGAAGATCAGGTTATATACAAAAGCAGGTAATTGCAAACAAGGACAGCATCGACGGGAATATGAATAAGGATAAGAAACAAGGCACAATACAATCAGCAATCAGAAATAAAGGAATAGTCAATATTATTTATTTTATGAATCAGAAATAAGGGAATAAATTGTGTAAGTAAATACTATGGCTGCAGAACATTAGGGAGAATAATATCTTTTGAATATTGAATCATCAATCAGACCTGCAGATTTTATGAAGGGAAGAATGTAATCAGATCAGAATCAAGGAATAAGGATCTAAGAGGTCTATTGACTTAATATATATATATATATATATATATATATATTCATGCAAAGGATCTAAAGCTGAGATTCATCTTGTTTGAAGCATTAAGTGGTAAGTTACAGCCCTAACTACATTAAGCTTTTGATTCTAAGACAAGATTTAGGGTCATCCCAAAAAGGGGACATTACACAATACATCCAAATCAAAACTCCTTGAGGAGCAAGTTCCAAGCACTAGGCTTACAAACTCTAATGACTCGAGGATCATACCCCAATGTAGAAAGGCAAAACTTCAATAATGCAAATCCCAAGCCGATGTCCATAACGAAGTAGAAATCAAAATTGGAGCAAGTGCCAAAATCATACTCAAGAAAAAAGATTCTGAAACATTCAACCCATTATGAATAACCACACAAAGGAAGAGTGGGTGGAGATAGCAAGAAATATTCCAAAACCAAACCAAGTGTGGGTCAATCTTATAGACCAAGGTTGGTATGAAGAAGAATTAATAGAATCCTTCACAAATGGAGAAGCAAAGACATATACGAGCAACCTTCGAGGTATCCAATATTTGTTAATCAAAGAAGAAGAAACTAAGTCAAAAAATCCAAGGCTAAAAATTGGAGCATAGAAAAGAGAACCTGAAGGTGAAATAAGTCTATAGAATGCTAGTCACAAGAAGAGTAGAGGATTCCCACGTGGCTTTGAGTGCTAGAAGAGCACCAAAACATCCAAATCAAAACTCCTTGAGGAGAAAGTTCCAAGCACTAGGCTTACAAACTCTAATGACTCAACCATCATGCCCCAATGTAGAAAGGCAAAAACTACCTAAGTTTACAAGTAATGGATCAAAGGATCTCATAAGGCACTATCAGACCTATGAAACGATTTGGGCAACAAATGGCCAACACAATAGAGCATATTGACTATTGTCTTTTCTAGCCTCCCTAAGAGACGTGGCAATTGATTGGTAAATAGAGATTAAACCAACCTATCAAAATGCATAAGAGAAATTAAAGAAAACCTTTGAAGAAGAATCCAAACTACTTCAAGATGATAATGAAATCGTAGAAAACTTTTACAACACAAGACAAGGTAAGCATGAAACTATAAGAGCTTATAATTGTATGCTCAAGGAATTAGTTGTAAAGTTTAAAAGAAAAACAACTTGTTGATGGTTTAAAGAATAGATGGTTTATTGAAGGCCTTATTCTTTCATTAAGAAAAAATGAAATTTGTACAGCCCTTATGTACATAGAAGCATACAATAGGGCAAAAGATAAAGAAAGTGAGGCAAAATGGCCTCACAAGCCAAAAGAAAAACAAATCAAGATGAGGGATTGAAAAAAAAACAATGACAACGAATCAAGAACAATACAAGCACTAATGACATGCTTTGAATGATGAAAGAATAAAGGTACATAAATAAATCAGCTAAGAACCAAAAGAACTATGCTGTATTAATTGCAAATATGAAGGTCACATCAAAGCTAATTTTCCCAAGAAATAGTTTTGTGATATTTTCTAGGTTACATGTGATTCAATAAAAGAGTGCATGTATAATCTACAAAGTACAATTACACAAGCTCTCTTCGCACAAGGAGAATAGTCAATTCCACTTAAGCCAGAAAATAACATGAACACATCCTCAAGTGTCTATCGAAAGAAAAGAGAGGGAGGTTAGAGTTGGATATGGTATGACTCAAAAGGTCATCTCATTATACAATGTCAAACATGTGATGAATGAGGACATTTTGCAAAAGATTGCCAAAAAAATCAAAACAAAACTAGATTACTATTCAAATGGTCTGGACTCAAGGACTATGAAGACATGAGATGTCCAAACAAAAAGGTCAACACCAACATTATGTATGTAGAGAGGCATGATGAAGTATTGGTTGTTATCCAAGCCCAAACAAATAAGGCGATGTAAAGACTTCATAAAGCAAGAGCAATCTTCACCACTCAAATGCTAATGTCAGTACAATAACAAATTAATTGCAATCTAAAAACACTATTCTAAGGAAAGTACTTCAAAGTATTGTACCATAAGTAGTGGATTTAATACAAAGCATTTTTTAACACAAAAACACTATAACTAATACTATATCTAAGAAGAAAGAAATGATGAGTGCTACAACCCATTTAGAATCGAAAAAATAATGAAGTCCCCATAACCAAACCTTCGTAGTGTTACTGATGGTTAATCAAAATGATAAAAACATCTTACATTAAATTGAAAAAGAGGAATACATTTAATAGAAATTACATAATACTGTAGATATTAATTATCCACCTACAACCTACCTAACAGATATTGTAGAAACAGTATAAAACTAAACTAACTTAATATTGACCATTAACAAGTATATAATAATATTCTAACACCCTCCCTTAATGGTCAATCGGTCAAAAACACCAAGTTGCCCCCTGAATTTGACAAAATTATCCGCACTCAGAGACTTGGTGAGAATATCTACAGTCTGATCCGCCGTTCGAACATACTGCAGTTGAACTAATCAGTCTTCTACTAGCTTGCGGATGTAGTGATAATGAAGCTCGACATGCTTGGTACGTTCATGGAAGATTGGATTTTTGGCTAGTTTGAGCACCCCTTGATTATCAGTGTACAAGGGAGAAGGACCTGCTTGTGACATGTGCATGTCAGAAAGCATCTTGCGGAGACAAACTGCCTCACATGTTGCTTTGACGGTTCCTCGATATTCTGCTTCTATCGAGGAAAGAGCCACTACCTGTTGCTTCTTGCTGGACCATGTTACAGCACCTGTACCCAAACTGAATACATATCCAGAAGTAGATTTTCGGTCATCCATTGAACCTGCCCAATCTAAATCTGTATAACCAATCAGCTTTGGATCCTTGCATCTGCAATATAGAATGCCATAATCTGAAGTGCCTTTAACATATATCAGCACTCGCTTCGCTACAAGCCAATGATCAGCTTTTGGAGCTGTCATGAAGCGAGAAATGTAGCTCACTGCAAAACTGATGTCAGGTCTAGTGGCAGTGAGGTAGACGAGACTACCCACTAGTTGCCTAAATGTCGTTTCATTGACCGCAGATGAATCAGAATTGGCTGATAACTTCAGCCCTTTCTCCATAGGTGTGGAGGCAGGTTCGCAATCCTGTATCCGAAATTTGTCAAGCAGACTCCGAGTATATTTAGAATGATAGATAAAGATGCCACCAACGATCTGCCAAACCTCAATACCCAAACAATAATGGAGAAGCCCCAAATCTGTCATTGCAAAAGCTTGACACAAGTCTTGTTTGATTGCTGCAATCAAATGTGTTGAACTGCCAATAATGATCAAGTCATCAACATAGACAACAAGAAAGAGAATATCATCACCAGAGTGTCATGTCCCCGAAATAACAAAACCATAAAGACCAAGTGTTAAGATACAAATAAATTAATAAATAAAATAAATAGCAATATCAATATTAAATATAAAATAAATGTGTATCATATCAATATAAAAATATATAAATATGAAATAACAAATATAATAATAATATATAGGCAAATTATTGTTATTACATTCTAGCATTAAATAACTTAGTATCAAAAATAATAATAAATAAATATTATAATCATTACACATCAAAGATTGTAATACATTAGAATAAAATAATAATAAGATATTAGCAAATTGTTTTATTATTATACTTTAATGTTAAAATATGTTTAATAAAATATCAAAATAAAATAATAAAATAAATAGAAATCTGAAATATCATAATTATAGTAATAATATATTACTTTAAAATAGATATTATGGTGATAATAAAGGCAGCAATTAAATCTAACAAAGGGATGTATTTTATGAAAAGTCACCTCTTTCACCACAGAATACATTCCCCCCATGAGTCACCTACCATGAATAGTATAAATAGAAGGAAGGAAAATAAGGAAGGGGAAAAAAACATGGAGAAATAGGATTTGCAATTTAGAACAGCAGCAACAATTATTGTTACGCATTGGAATATAGAGCCATTTAATATATATATTATTTAATAGACATGCAAGTATATATGCATAGATATAGATAAATTTTGTAATGAATAATATGCAATGAATAAAGAATATATATGAATAAGGAAAGAATAATTATATAAATATATATATATATATGAATTGTCCTCATCCTATGATCAATTTAGTACAAGGTTGAAGGAAGCGAGTAAGGAAACATGGAGAGATATGGCAACTCAAGTGATGTACTCACTTAGCAATAATATTTAGCATATTTTTAATATAAGAAATAAATATTGTTAATTTGATTATTGGTGTAATGCCTTCTTTAGTATTATCATGATGATAATGATGTTGATATTAACTTAAAGAATCAGTAATAAATGCAAATGTATTTGATTGCTAAGAGATTGTCTTCTGAGTGTTTGCAAGCCTATTAGGGAGGAAGGGCTTGAGAAAAGTGGTGCCTAAAAACCCCACTTAACAATCCCCTGCGGCCATGGAGGGGTGGGGGTCCCACTTAACAATCCGCTACGGCCATGGAGGGGTGGTAGCCTCGGAACCACTTATAAGCTCTATTGGCTTCCCCCAGTAGGTTAAGTGTCTTCTAAGGTGCTGGCATGGGTAGAGAAAGCAAGTACAAGTGTTTCCTCTAAGCACGCCACTCGAGACATTCATGTCGCTCGAGGCCAACAGGTGGGTTGTCCTGATAAGACGCTTGTGCTCTTGGGCTTAGATGGATAGCTTTAGACGGCTCTACCCATGCCACTCCTCATGTGTCTTTATTATTGATTTGTGATTATATTTATATTTCGATATCTAGATATTAATGCTAACAGATATATGTACATGTGGAAATATTAAATGCAGACTTCAATACAAGATTACTTAGTCAAAGAGAACATTCATTTGAAAAAGAAGAAACCCTAAACCTAATCAACAAGTGAATTCTAGGGCAAAGTCGGCTAAGGGACATTACACAGAATGTTGGACATACAGATTAGTGTCGGAAGGGCTGCGCTGGAAACCATGATCAACCAAGTACTAATCAATCTTGATGTACCATGCACGGGGAGCTTGTTTCAGTCCATAGAGTGCCTTCACGAGCCTACAACCCTGATGTTCTTTGTCAGCAACCTTGAAACTAGGAGGTTGCGTCATGTAGACTTCTTCCCGCAAATCACCATTGAGAAAGGCACTCTTGACATCCATCTGATGAACTGTCCATTCGAATTGGGCTGCAATCGCGAGAAGAAGACGAATTGTGCTCATTTTGGCAGTAGGAGCAAAAGTTTCCTTGTAGTCAATGCCCTCCTGCTGCTTCAATCCCGGAGCAACTAATCTTGCCTTGTATTTATCCGAAGTGCCATCGGCATGATACTTGACCTTATAAACCCATTTGCAGCTGATAGGTTTCTTCCCAGGAAAAAGATCAGAGAGAACCCAAGTGTGATTCTTCAGAAGACTATGGTATTCGAACTCCATAGCCTTTTCCCACTCTGGAATTCCTTTAGCCTCTGAATATGTCTGAGGCTCATAGATGTTGTGTATGTTGGCCATAAGAGCAAAATTGACTGTGTTTCGTTGCTTGCTCTTTCTGGGAGCGGATCTACCCTCAATGAGTTCATCATTATGAAGATCTCCGATAGTCTTGAGCCACCACTTAGGCCGACGAGTAGAAGTACCAACATCTAGAGTAGGAGAAACAACATCTTTTGGGATTGCTGGAACAAGATCATCTGGATATGAATCCTGAGGAAAATCAAGTGGTGCTATATCATGACCGATAGACTACTCATCTTCAGAGTCAGCATGCTCTGAAGCCCTCCCATCAGGGGAACCAAGAGGAAGACAAACAACATCATCAGGAACCTTCATAGGCTGATCCTCAAGGCTGGTAGCAGGAACAAATGGACCAATAGTCTCATCAATCACAACATCACAACTGAATATGAGAAGGTCTGTCTCCACATCAATCAACCTGTATGCCTTGTGATTGTCGCTGTAACCAGTAAACATAAGTTTCTGGCTCTTGGAGTCCAACTTGGCACGCTTGGTTTCTGGAATCCATACATGAGCAGTAGAACCAAACACTTTTAGATGGCCCACTTTAGGATTACGTCCTGACCAGGCTTCTTCCGGAGTCATCTTCTTCACGGCCTGTGTAGGGGACCGATTCAAGAGGTAGACTGAAATATAAACTGCTTCAGCCCAGTATTTCTTGGGGAAATTTCTATACTCCAACATAGAATGAGCCATTTTAGTAATGGTGTGATTCCTACGTTCAACAACACCATTCTGCTGAGGGGTGTATGGTGTAATGAGTTGTCGTTTGATGTCGTGTTTAGCACAAAAAGTAGAGAAGTCAGCTGAACAAAACTCCCCCCCATTGTCTGACCTTAGAGTAACAATGTGAGAACCTGATTCTTTCTCAACCAAGGCCTTATACTGCTGAAATGTACTAAACACGTCTGATTGATGTTTCAAAAAATACACCCACATTTTCCGATTGAAATCATCAACAAATAATAAGAAGTACCTAGACCTAGTAACAGATGGAGTGTTCATTGGTCCACATACATCAACGTGAACCAATTGAAGTACTTTGGAGGCTCGCCAAGAATCACCATCCGAGAACGGTGTCTGATGCTGCTTTCCAACTTGAAAGGCGCCACAAACTCCATGATTTTGAGTTTGGATCTTCGGTAGGCTAGCAACCAAACCCTCTTGAGACAGTTAAGAGAGAGTGCACATTCAAGTGCCCATAACGCTGATGCCAAAGTTTGTTGAAGGAAGTACTCCTGGCTGCAAGAGTGTGCTCCTGAGAATCACCGGAATCAGCAAGTCTATACAAACCATGATCCTCAAGTCCCACAACGATTGTAGTACGTGTCTCCTTATCAACAATGTTGCAAGTGGATGAACTAAATATAACATCCAACTAAGGAGAATGCTTCATGATCTGGTTAACGGAGAGAAGATTATGTTCCATGCCTGGAACATAGTAGACATCAAGAAAGTGTAAATTTCTTCCTCCAGAATGAATCTGAACATTGCCCTTACCAACAACGGTGTACTCATCACCGCCTCCAAAGATCACTCAATCAATGAATGGTTCATATTTGGTGAAACAATCTCGACGATGAGTAAAATGCCGAGAAGCCCCTGAATCAATATACCAGGCAGAAGATTGGACTGGATCTGCAGTTCTCTTTGCCATAAAAGCATAAAATGCAGACTCTTTCTGCTCAGTGTGCTCCGCGACATTTGCCTTTTGTTGAGACCCTCCTTGCTTCTTTTGTTCAAAAGCCATCCGAATTCGACAATTAGCCTTTATGTGACCATATTTATGTCAATAAACGTTCTTTTTCTTCTTGCTATCTTGAGAAGAACCGGAGCCTTTCAGCTAAGAAGATTGAGCCTTCCCTTTGTTCTTAGTAGAAGATTTTGCAGAGAATGCTTGCTCTGTGGAGGTTGAACTGGTACTGCTTCCAAACTGTTGTCACCATCGATCTTGCTGCAAGAACTTGTTGCAAAGATCTTCAAATTTGAAATCAACATTGGTGGAGGTGATATTCAGCGTCTCGATGTCATGCTCATACGAACACGGAAGACTCCTCAGAGTAATGACAAGCATGTCTTCTTCCTCCATTGTTCGACCAATCGCCTCCAACTGATCACAAATGTCCTTAATCTTCATGAGATGTTCTTGTACGGACATTTTCTCATCCATCATGATGGAAAAGAGCATGTTTTATAGAAAAAATGCTCTGCTCTTATCGGAGGTTTCATTAAGAGCCTTCAAATGATCCCAAATTTTCGGAGCAATTTTGCCAGACGATACTTGAGGTAGTTGCTCATTTGTGACTAAGACTTTGATGAGCATGACAGCTTCCTGGTTGCGTTCATCCCATTTGTCCTGGTCCTTTCCGACTACAGTGGGACGAGTTGAGTTCTCCAAAACGATCTGATCGAGGCAACAATATTCGAAGATCGTAATCATGCACTGCTTCCAAGTGTTGTAATTCTTCCCATTAAACTTCTGGCTACTTTTGAGCATGATATTCATCAAAGATACCATCACATACCCTAAGGTCAAACTGGTTAAGGCAAAACGAAAAATTAAAAAAAACACAAATTCAAAGATGAAACCCTAGCACGGATTTCGAGGCACGTTGATGACGAAATCCAGAAGATTTGAAGAGTACCCAAAAAAGAAAGCTGAAAACCCAAAAAAAATTCTAACAACCCAAAAAAATTCGTCAACACCCAATTGCACAAATTTTGAGGCACAAACTTCGAGACACCCAAAAAAAATTAACGACAACCCAGTTGAGATCTCAGAAAACCCACCAAGAATATGTAATCAAAATAAATTTTCGAGTTGAAACGACTAATCAAAAACCAGTTTGAATTGCAGAAACCCTAGGCTGCTATTGAAGACCAGAAAAATTGTAGAAAACAAGCTCAAAATTTTTTGAAAACACAACACACTGAGGGCAAAACCCTAGGCGACAAGGAGGAAGACAAATCTGAGACAAAAATGCGTCCAAAATAAGGGGAAATCGCGCCAGAAATGAAGAGATATTTGCAACCTGAACACAGTCAAAAGAGATCATGATTTCCACCAGAATAAAGAGAGAACCACGGCCAAAATGCAGACCAAAACATGTCAGAAACAAGCGTCTCTAAAAACACGAATTGCAGAAATAAAAAACGCGCCCAAGAGTTAGAAAATCGTGGCCAGAATAAAAAACGCGTTTTTTGGAGGCAAAAAAAAAAGCAACTCTTTTTTTTTGCTCAGAACACACAAATGCGATTTTTTACCTTAACAGAAGCCACGTGTGGGCAGTGAAGAAAAATGACGCCCAAACTAAGAACGCTGCCCTAAAACACACACCCAACAAACCTCAGACACGAACCCACAGGTACATTAAAAAAATTCAAAATTACAGCCAAAAGAAGGCTCACGAAATTTCCCAGAAACCCTAGTTGGCTCTAATACCATGAAAATGGTAAAAACTTCTTACATTAAACAAAAAAAGAGGAATACATTTAATAGAAGTTACATAATGTTGTAGATATTAATTATCTACCTACAACCTACCTATCAGATACTGTAGAAACAGTATAAAACTAAACTAACTTAATATTGACCATTAACAAGTATATAATAATATTCTAACAATTAACTGGTCAAAGAAATCAATAGTGGTGCACATCGAGATCCATGGAAGGAATCTCACTAATATAATTGTTGATGGTAGGTATAGTGTAAATGTATTTCCAGAAGACATTAGAAGTATGGGCACACCAATCATTTGGCCCGTAACTTTTCAACTAGAGGGTTCAAACCAACAACGAATTAAAGTGCTACGAGTTTTGAAAATATATGGTTTTGTTGTGACCTTTTTCACACATCAACCCATACAGATGGGGACCCCCTAATTTTTGCTCCATTCTGGTCTTTTGGCTTTGGTTAGTGCGTCTCTCTCTCTATCTCTGGTCCTTCCGGGGATGTCCTATCATTTGACCCAGGTGGAAATATTGTTCAAGTCTGTGAAATTAGGGTTTTCATCCTTCAGGCTTATTTAAGGTCAAACTGAGTTATAAAATTGAAATCCAGGCTTAGTACAACAATCACAAGGCTTTCGGCAAGGTCCCATTAAATTTTCACTGTATTCCGGCAACTTGCTATTTTTAGTAAGTATTCAATTTGGGCCTATTTTGTCGAAATTTTGGAATTCTGTCAATTCCACCACATTCAGGTCGCATCAAGATGCTTGCACGTAAATTTTGAGCCAGATCGGACAATTTGCTATTTTTAGCAACTCGGGCTTCGGGAGCCATTTTCAGGGGTCAAACATATGATTCTTCATTGCATGTCCGGAGATTACTTCTGGGTTTCTCGAAACCTTCGCAGTGGTGTAACATGCAAACCAAGATGACCACTTTCAGAGCTTAGCCTTCAGAGGCTATTTTTAGGGTTTGCATGCAGTGTTTTTCAACACATGTTAGGTTTTTCTTTATGGGTTTTTTGAGGGCTTTGCAATAGTGTGACATGCAAGCGGAGAAGATCAAATTTCGAGGACTTACTATTTTTAGCCAGTGCATGCATGCAGACCAGTTTTCTGGGTTTTTCTGGGTTTCTTGAGATCCCATAGGCAATATGACATGCAAAATCATCCGGCGGTGGATGAGTCACTTTTCATGCAGTTTCTATTTTTAGCAGGTACACTTTGACAACCGCCTAACACTCCAGTTCAGCAAGTAGAGCGACATGCAGAAGGAACGAAATCAAGCAGAGACCGTTCGGGATACATGCAGGTCAAATTAGGGTTTCCACTTTTATAGGGGGTGAAATCCAGAAATTGTCAAAATGAAGCACCTCACCAACATCAGCACGCTTCAAGGTACCTACTGGCGAAATTTGAGCGAAATCGAAGAACTTACTATTTTTAGTAAGTCAGGGCATGGCTATAAATAGCAGGTCTACACCCGAGGTTGGCATCAAAACAACACTCACGTTATCAGGATCAGGCGTTGCAATTTTTTCGCGAAGAAGATCAGATGGTGAAATTTTCGTGCCAAACGGACCTACTGAAGTCAGAAAGTCAAGAACTTACTATAAATAGCAGGTGGCTATAAATAGCAGGCTGACATGTGGGACTAGCGAAACGGGTTCACAAGGCGAAGAAGATCAGATGGTGAAATTTTCGTGCCAAACGGAGCTACTGAAGTCAGAAAGTCAAGAACTTACTATAAATAGCAGGTGGCTATAAATAGCAGGTTGACATGTGGGACTGGCGAAACGGGTTCACAAGGCGAAGAACATCAGGCGTTGCAATTCTCAGGCCAAACGGAGCTACTAAAGTCAGAAAGTCAAGAACTTACTATAAATAGCAGGTGGCTATAAATAGCAGGCTGACATGTGGGACTGGCAAAACGGGTTCACAAGGCAAAGAGGGTCGTATGGTGAAATTTTCAGGCAAAACGGAGCTATATAGGTCGGAAATCAAGGGACTTTCTAAAAATAGCCTGACTTACCCAAAATAGATGGTGAAGATGAAGGCAGGCAGAGGTATGAAAAAGTTTCTGAGTGTTCAAATAAAAGCTTATGTGTCTAAATGCGCCCTCAAGTTGTTGAAGACACTTCAAAAAAATTTCTAAGTCAAAAACGAAAGCTCCCCCCATGAAATGCGCCCTCAAGTCAAAGCTTACATGTGAAAAACGCCTAAGTGTTTGAGAATGGAAGCATGGCACATCAAATGCACCCTCAAGTCAAGGCTCACATGTGAAAATTTGTCTAAGTATGGAAAATAAGAGTAAGCTATGTCAAATGCGCCCTCATCTTGAAGCTCCTCCATCAAAATGCGCCCAAGGAGGATGTTGCCTAGTGAAAAAGCGGCTAAGGCATTGAAACAAAAGCATGACACCCAATATGCGCCCATGGTAAAAAATGAAAGCTTGCCTATGTATTTGCGCCCTCAAATGGAAGCTCACCCCCTCATTTGCGCCCAAGGAGGATGTTGCCTAGTGAAAAATTGTCTAAGGCAAAAATAAAAGCACCACCCCTCATTTGCGCCCATGGAGGTAATGAAGTTAAAAACGCCTAAGTGTGAGAAAGCAAAAGCTCACCCCAGCAAATGCGCCCAAGCTAAGTCAAGGAGGGATGAGAAACTTGGAATTTTCTAAGTGGCAAAATGAAAGTAGCCACCTCCATTTGCGCCCTCACCTTGAAAGGATATTGAAGGCCAAAAAAACGCCTAAGGCATAAAACAAAAGCATAAGGGTCAAAATGCGCCCACCTTCAACGGGAGACTCTGAAAAGTGCTAAGGCATAGATTGAAAGCTAGCAACATCAAAGGCGCCCACCATGGAAAAGTTAACAAAAAATGCTAAGGCATTGCGAAATGGAAGTGGGCTATGTCAAATGCGCCCAAGCCTAGGTCAAGCAACTAGAGAATTTCAAAGTCCATGGAAAATAAAGTGAAAGCCTCTAGGCTACTTTGCGCCCAAGGGTAAGGTGATCGCTTGAAAATTTTCTAAGTGGCAAAATGTCTAAGGCAAAGTGAAGGCTTAGCATATCAAGTGCGCCCAGCTGGTGGGTGATTTGAAAATCTTTTAAGACATGAAAATTAAAGGGTACCAAGAAGAAATACGCCCAAGAAATGAGAGGGATTTAAATTTTATTCCTAAGGCATGGAGATAAATATTTTGCCGAGGGGAAATATACGCCTGAGGGGGGTGAAGATTTAAATTTTCTATCAGGTGTGTGAAGTGAAGAATGTCTAGGGCGTGGAAATTAAAAATTGAATAAGATCAAATACGCCTAAGGGAGAAAAAGGATTTTAATAAAATTCCTAAGTCATGGAAAATAAAATGCCAGAAGAATGAAGATGTTCGAAATTTTCCTAAGTGAGATAAATATTTCACTGGAGAAAAGACGCCTTCATATGAGTAAAGAAAATTTTCCAGAGACATTTAAATGAAGTGGACACAGTGACCAAGTTTTATTTCCAAGGCGGAAGCAACTGATATATTTTTCCATGGGTCAAGTAAAAATTAAATGAACCCGTTCAAAAGGCACCCATGAGTTAACAGAGTTTAAAATTAATTTCCTAAGGGAAATTCCAAATATTTTCGGAAGAAATTCGTTTTGCCTAGATTATTTTCCTGACGGAAGTTAAATCTCGGAGGATGAATTATTTCAAGCAGGCGAGTGATTTTAAATCATCCGGAGCTAAATATTTCAAAGAGAGAATTTAAAATGTCTAAGACAAATTTTATGAAATCGAGGATTTAAATGACAGACATTTTAAAGCTTGCAAATAAATTTACAACTCCCACGAATTTTTCGAGTTGAATTCAATTAAACGCTGCGAGATTTTAAAGTGGGATTTTAAACCAAATCAAGTGATTTTTCTCGCAAGTTGTTTAAATCACCAAGAGTTAACTGGCAGGCCAAGAGGAAAAATTCGAATTTTTACAAGGAAGGAATCATTATTAATGGCAACTGCCATAATGACTGGCTGACGACTAGCCCACTACTGCGCCTGAATTAGAAGATTCCGAACGAAGAGAGTGGAGAATTGATGAAGGTACTAAAAACAGCCCCAGCATTACTTGGCAGGATTCTGCGAGAAAAATTATTTAAACAGTCTCTTCTCTTATTTCTCCTCACATTTTTCGAAGTTGAAGTTGCTGAAGAAGTTCTTGAGAGATTGAAATATTTTCGAAGTTGTTGAGGAGAGAAATTCCTTGAGAGTTTATTTTATTTCGGAGTGTTGAGTTGCTGAAAGTGCGAAGTGCTGGAGAAATTTTTTATTTGCCAAGACTCTTTCTTTCGAAAGGCTGAGAGTGTGTTGCTGCAATCTCAAGGTTGAAGGTTGAAGTTGTTGCAGATTTCCGGAGTTGCTAGAAGATTTATCTTTTGAAATTGCTGCAGAGCATTCAGTTGCAAAAGTTTATTTTGTGCTGAGGAAATAACAACATTGCTGAAAGTTAGTAGTTGGCTGTGATTTTCTTCGCCAGTCAGAAGCGCAGTCGTTAGAAGCTCCTTTATAAGCTCGAAAGTTTTTACACAGTCTGAGGTTTGGAGTTAGATAATTATGCTGAAGAATTTTATTTCCAAAAGCTAACTCCACGTCCGCAGTCGCCTCGAAGGTTATTTATTTTATTATAAATCTGCAAGCTAACTTATTGTTATTCTATTTTCCAGATGGCTGGAGCAAAGGATGTTGCTGGAACAAGCAGAGCCGCAGGCAGAGCTGCAAACACTGAAACGGCCAAGGCTAGCTCATCCCGGCAGGCAATGACCAAAAGGCTCGCCAAGTCATTTCTTCCAAAGTCGGCAATTGTCTCCAAGCTGGCAGGGTTAAGTGACACCAACCTCGGGTCATTTAATCTAAATGCACTCAAGTCTAGGATGTACGGACTGGGAGGCCATCAACCATCAGTCACGGCACATAACATCATGAAGAGTGGTATCTATGCAGCCGTTGGTTTTCCACCAGCAATTCAGTGCCCGGAGCTAATTATGGAGTGTGCAAACCACTACAAGCCGGAGCGTAGAACCATTGTCTCGCCGGATGGCAAATTGCTTGCCAACTTCACGCCAGATGCCATCGGAGAGGCATTTGGGATTCCTACTGCCGAAAAGATGCTCTACAGATCAAAGGAGAGGGCGGATAAAATGTACTCCACCTCCTTCGAGAGGGTTGCTGCGGTCATCAACAGAGTTTGGATGCAAAAGCCAAAGCCACCTCGCACTAGACTCCCAAAGCAGGTAATTGCCGAAGATGTAAAACAGGAATACTGCGACTTGATGATGATGCTGAGCCGAATAAATGGGAGTGCACAGGCCTACTTCTTCGAGCCATGGATGTTCTACTTCATCGAGATCATATTGGAAGGAAAGGAATGTGTTGACTGGGCAAGAATGATCATTGATAACATAGATGAGCAGTTCAAGAGCCTGAGGGGGACAAAAACCTTTTACATGAGCTCGTATGTGATATATATGCTGGCAAGAATGACCAAGTATCGAGGAATTACATACAAGGAGCCAATAGGCTATGCACCTGATCAGTTCAAAATCCATGAGGCCTGCACACAGTTGCATCTAGCTAACCCTGCCAGTTACAAACGGGCTAATGATGCATTCACAATGCACATCACGAGGACCCTTCAGCGGAGAACGCAGCAAAGAGTATCCAAAGAGGCACAAGCATTGATCGAGGAATACGGATATTGGCTCATCCAATTTCCGAAATTCACTTACATTAGGCTGCAGGGGTTCACTTCGTATCCATACCGGCTACCGAGGTACCCCACCGATCACATTATAATGCTGGAAATATCTAGGCAGTTGATCGCCTATGATAAGATTCAAAAAAAGAAGAAGAAGGGTGGACTTGACTTTCCTATTGCCATGGGAAATTCCACTGAGGTGTGTCCCTCCTTGCAGGTAGCTCGAGAGGCAGAGGATGAGCTGCAATTCTATCATCTATCGTATCACACAGGCAGACAGGATTTTGATCCGTACAAAAACATCTGAATGATACAGAACGTCGAGTACCGACACAAGGCCCACATTGAAGACTTTTGGGCAAATGTTGTTGATGAGGTTGAGATAAGGAAAAGGATGTTTTCCAGGCATCCCCTCAAATTGATCAGGGAATGTGAGATCATCCCAGTTCCTGACCAGGTGGAAGAGGATGTCAACGTTATGCAACCCGACTATGGTTCAGTTAGGGATACTCCGGTCCCACCACCTGATTGGTCCGAGCCCGAAATCATGAACTTGGACACGCTATCTATTCCAGTGTTGACTTTCACAAGGGCTTGGATCGATAGACATGTATGCAGACTTAAGAGCAGATCGATCGCCCTTACTTATAGCTTGATGGGTGACCCAAGGCCGCTATCGGTGAAAAGGGGAAAACAGGTTGCTCAAACACCGAAAGCACAAGTAGAAGTACTAACCCAGCCGATACCGTTGAGGATGGAACAAGCATCACCTATGCACTCACAAACTCGGTCTTCGAGTTTGAGAGTGATTTCATTGTTTGCTGATCAGAGGGCAGGATTGGGTGAAGAGCGCGAGCTTGAGGAGGTGGATCAACCCAACATCCGAGAATCAGATAGTATAAGCGTCAATGTATCCAGGGCTGGCCAACAAGAAGAAGAAGATGAAACAGTGGCTGACACTCGTTTCCAACAGATGTTGGACATGACATTGGAGGAAGAGGAAAACACAGAACAGGGAACCCAAGGGTTCGGAGATACGCAGCTCGTGGAAGATGATGAGCCCGAGCAGAGCAGTGCAAGAAGAGAGGAAGTGCACGAGGTGGAGGCAACAGAAGAGCAGCCCCTCGTCATTTGCAATCGGCAGCAGACAGTGCCGGATTGGCTTTCAGACAGAATGAGAAGAGAACCCGAGGATGATACAGATCCAGCCATCGAGATGCAGGAGTTCCTCAGGAGGATTAGTGCGCCTCCAGAAAAGAAAAGGGCCAGGAAATTCTCTAAGATCTCGACTGATGAGTCAGGCTCTCGCACGCTTCAGGTGGCTGTTCCAAGGGAGGAGTATGATCGAGTTGAGGAGAGGCCCGAGAACTATGTGATCACCACCGTGGAGTTGGGTCATCCTACAGGAGCCCAAATTGTCGAGGAGTTCGATAACTCCTATCAGGCGCTGAAGGATCAGTTGCTCCGCACGGAAGGGAAGTATAAGAAATTGAAGAAGGAGCACAAAACCTTGATAGGATATGTGCAGAGTCTAGCACGTCTAGGTGAACCGGCAAACCCAACAGTAGAACGTCCACCAGAGCTTCCGAGGGAGTCAGTTGTCGGCTTAGAGGATTTAAAGAAGATGGAAACGGAAGCGGACAAGTGGGTTAGCCAGGTATGTTCAGCATCGACGAGGAATTCACCGAGATCTCACTAATACGCATTTCCAGGCCTCAAGTATCTTGGCAGCACTGATTGATGGTGGATCAGCCCGCTTATAATTCGGGACCCATCGCATTTGTAAGTCTCCAGAGATTGCTTGGGGCTGATGTATTAAGTTAATTCTCCGCAAACTTTGGCAGGATGGAGGTTGATTCAGATGCTGATGTGCATGATTTCACTATTGGTACTCCTCTAAGGGTTACAGTCATGGTGGATTTCACGATGCAGCAAGGTCAGATTCAGCCAGAGTGAGGAAAGCAATGGGTAACATCTTGGAGGGAGTCCTTAATACATTAGAAGCCATATTTGCTAGAAAGTTGGCCCCAAAAGAAATAACTGCTGATGGCTTGAAGGATAAACTGGCTCCGTTCTTCTCAGCTGCGAGGTCGCTTGTCCTGGATGACTTTGAGAATGTCTCCACTTTCTCTAGTATTATTCAGCATACCCAGGACACCTTAGCGGCATGGAAGAAGTCTTACATCCGAAACGGTCAGACAGTAGCAGTCTTGGAATTCTAGCTCAACCATATTCCACCGATTTCTGCCCAGGAGGTTGAAGCGGTATTGGCCCGATTGATCGAGTTTGCTATCCAGGAGAAGGCCAATGGGAACGCTCTCATGGATGAGGATCTTCTTGATGATGGTAGTGGGCATTAATTGCTCATTATAATTCCTGCAGGGGAGTGGAGAATATTCTGTGCATTCATTGCCCACTGCTCTTTGTGGCGGTTTTTAGGGCAGAAACCCTAATCAGGGCATAGGTGGCTCAATCTTAGCCCTTTATTGTAATCAGATCTAAACCGTCCACTGAATTGGACCTATTATAAAAGGGGCATCCCCCCTCATTTGTAAATTATTAGAATTAGAATTAGACTTCAGATCAGAGCTAGAGAGTATCGGAGATAGAAGTTAGAGAGTAGAGCTTAGAAGTTAGCTTAGATTGAGGAGGGAAGAAAACTTTTCTTTGAAAGTTTTGTAAACAGTTGTTGTGAACACTTTTCATAATACAAAGAGTTTCATTGCTTGGTGATTTCTTCTTTGTTATGAGTAGCTAGCAAGGCCATTTCATCTTTCCAATTCAAGGTAAATAGAGTAAAATAGACGTTTATTTCATGCAAGTAGTTGTTAGCTGTGGAATGTGGTGTTTAATTTGAGCAAGTCTTCCCTCGTCCATACCACTAGCGAACTTGCTAATGGCTGGTTCGCCTTGCGTGGTCAACTGGAGTAATAGCGCTTAACTTCGATTGTGGCTCATATGTCCATATGCATCATTGTGATGGTAGGAACATGTTGTGTCATGGTTTGAATATTTCTTTCATCCTTTGAAGATTGCACCAACTTTGTGGAAGTTGTCCGAAGGGAAGCAAAGCGGAGTTTGGTTTGAAGATTGTCTGAATTGATCTTCACATTCCACCCTTTAGAAGTAGATTGTAGACTTCCTATCCTTACTCCCTTTAAATTCAGCATTTTTTGGGTCAATCCAGATACCAGAACAATATTGTCAAATCTTTTATGTCCTAATTGCTTCACAAAATCGAACAACTACGTAAGTCCCCTTGGAATAATCCAGCAAAACACATCAACCAACTTAGTCTATTCGCAATAAAAGGAACCTTGGAGTCGAACATATGAACTTTCAGGCAATCTTAGCATGTGGGACACTTTGATCAAGAGGGAATAGAGTGACCGTTGGACAACTTTATTCTGTGTTGATGTCGTCATAAAAAACGCGTCAACAGGTTTATTTTTTCATCTTCCTAGCGAAGTACGACCTACTCATGGAAACTGTACTTTACATTCTGGCACATTATAATCTTCTCTTATTGTTGTACAATTTCACTCCTAATGAATTACTCCATGAATCTTCTAAATTACTTAGTGAATCTTTTGTTGCATACACCTAGCTTTCCATAGTTGGTTCTTCTTCAAAATGCCTTTGGAAACAATAATGAATTCTTCCAATTACCTTGTGAATTGGGAGAAGGCACTTCCCTAGCCTCCCAGAGTACTAGATAGGATTTTGTGATGGGAATAATTTTGAAGTACCTACAATACTATCAGTTGTACCCAGTTTAAAACTCGATTGTGATACATGAAACTTTGTTGTCATATTATTATTGGTGTGCGTTGAGTTGTTTGTCAAAAACCAAAATGTTCAATTTCAAGTCAAGTCATAGGTCATGTTGTCAAGGTCCAAAAAGTCATTCGTTGTCCGTAAATTTAATTTTAATTTTAATGATATTAATTCATGATTAAAAAATATAAAATAAAAATTATTTTTAACAATATTTTAATTATTATTAATTATTAATTAAAAATTAAATATTTTAGAATATATAAAAAAATTAAACAAAAAAAGAAAAAAATAAACAAAAATGGCTAGCACAAAATATAAGTGTTGTTGTAAGTGTGTCTACCGCCTTTAAAAAGGGGACAGCAAAAGAGGACAAAGTGTGCCCAAAAAAATTTGTTCCCTACTTTTTTAAAAGCTTTGTCCTTTGAAAAAAGAACACTCTCTTTTATAACACTCATTTTTATTTTATTTCTTAAGATAATTATTGATTAATAGTTTATTATTCTTAATTAATAATTATTATTAAAAAGTAACAATCATAATTGATATTGTAGAAAGTAAAAAAATATGAAAATAGAAAATGTTATGAGAAAAGAGAGATAAAGTGAACAAAAATTAAAAAGAGGATCAACATCAATTATTCACAAGCAAATTTTTTTTTGTTGTTCATGAGCAAATACATTGAAAGCAATGTTCCATGAGATTTTGGGGACGGGGACGGGGGAACGGTTGTGGACATGTTTCGGGGACGCGGGGATGGGGGGTCTAAGATTGGGGGTGGCAGGGGGATGGCAGCGAGGGGGCAAAAGGGTGCTGAAATACATATAGTACTTGAAAAATAGTTATAAAATGATGTAAAGTATAAGAGTTATACATCTTGGAGACAACTAGAAGTCCCCTAGACGTCTTGAGGACACCCCAACGTCCTTGAAGTCCTAGCAATGTCTTGGAAACAACGACACTAGTGGTGGGATGGTGGCATTGGTGGTGGGTTGGTGGTGGACTGGTGGGGGGACGTCCCCCTCAAGTCCCCAAGTCTCCAAGATGTCCCCGTCTGGGAAACACGAGGTTTTTTTTGGGGGGGGACGCGTCCCCATGGAACACTAATTGAAAGTCCCCAAAATTGATTCAAAGCATTTTTCAATGCAACAGTGGTGATTGAAGACTTTCACAGTTGACCTTGATTCCTATGTATTACTATCGATCAATCTAATTTCCAGATTCTAGTTTTTATTTTCAGCAAAGAAGTGCTTGCACTTGGATTTCAATAAAGTGTGAAAGAGTTGAAGTTATTTTTTAAAGTTTCATCAAGCGTTCTATATGCAAGTCACTGAGGTTCATTGAATAATCAAAAAAAATCAAAGCTTCGTCAAAAAGTTTTTTCAGACTTCACCAAAACAAAGTATAGTGTGATCAAAACAAAGGGATCCAGAGCCGCCTTATATAAGTCTATTTTTAACACTGGCTAAAAATAGATCATCATTTTTTAGAAAACCAACATATTCCATGATAAGTTATTTTTCAGTAGATCATGCTCTTTATAACTTTCCTCTATTTTTAGCATTCTCTATTTTCTAGCTCAAAGTATCGATCATCACGCAAGACACGAGAGCTAAACTTTGAGCTTTCAAGGAATAATTGTAATATTTTAATCATTAATTGAACTAGCAATCACATGTTGCATCTTGATAAGATTGGTTGTCATTGATGTCAAATGTATGCTCAAGATTGTATATGCTTTGAAGATAGTTGGTATGCAGAGGTATTTGTTGGTGTAAGTCAGCATTGCAATATATGGAAGAGTTATGATCAGCATGATGTCTAAGTGTGATGCAGAGGTGGGTACACATGTTCTAATATGTTTACATTGATATCTTTCATGTTTGGTGTACCACACTTAGTGAAGTGTTGTAGAAGTTTTGCTAAGGCATTCACAGTATATATCCTAAGAAAGAGTCATGGTGTTTTTGGTCTGCATTCTTCTGTAGATCAAGATTTAGTCTTGCGGTTCAAAATAAAAGTTGATAAGAGATGTGAAGGTGTTATATCCAAGATTTCAAGTCATTACACCTTCTGCAGTGAAAGTTATAAGTGACAGAGTTCTAGTATATGCTTTGGTAGTGTAAAATGATGATAAAGGCTTGTTGGAATGCTCTGCATTCCTCCAAAAGTGAAGGTTTGTCCATGTGGTTTTGTGGACATGTTTAGTGATGACCAATGCATGCCATATTGCAGTATCAAGTGTTTGGTGGTCCGTGTTGACGTGCTTTTTATGACAGTGCCAGCACAGAATAAAGTTGCCCAACGGTCACTCTATTCTCTCTTGATCAAAGTGTCCCACATGCTAAGATTGCTTGAAAGTTCATGTGTTCGACTCCAAGGTTCCTTTTATCGCGAATAGACTCAGTTGGTTGATGTGTTTTGCTGGTTATTTCAAGGGGACTTACGTAGTTGTTCGACTCTGTGAAGCAATTAGGACATGAATGATTTGGCACTATGTTCTGGTATCTAGACTAACTCGGAAAATGCAGAATTTAAAGGGGATAGGGATAGGGATTCTACAAATCTACTTCTAAAGGGTGGAGGACGAGGATCGACTTAAACAATCTTCAAACCAAACTTTGCTTTGTCTCCTTCCGAACAACTCCGACAAAGTTGGTGCAATCTTCAAAGGATGAGAAAAATGTTCAAACTATGACTCAACATGTTCATACCGTCAATACGACGCATACGAACATATGAACCATAATCGAAGTTACGTGCTGATACTCCAGTTGACCACGCAAGGCGAACTCACCGTCAGCCAGTCCGCTAGTGGTATGGACAAGACGACTTGCTCAAATCACAACGCCACACTCCACAATTAACAACCACTTGCATGAAATGGAAATCTACTTTACTCTATCTACCTTGAATTGGAAAGACGAAATGGCCTTGCTAGCTACTCATAACAAAGAAGAAATCACCAAGCAATGAAACTCTTTATATTATGAAAAGTGTTCACAACAACCTTTTACAAACTTTCAAAGGAAAGTTTTCTTCCCTCCTCAATCTAAAGCTAACTTCTAAGCTAAATGCCTTCTACTCTCTAGCTCTGATCCAATTCCAATTCTAATCTCTATCTAATATGTTACAAATGAGGGGGGATGCCCCTTTTATAATAAGTCCAATTCAGTGGACGGTTCAGATCAAATTACAATGAAGGGCTCAGATCGAGCCACCTATGCCCTGATTAGGGTTTCTGCCCTAAAAACCGCCACAGAGAGGAGTGGGCAATGAATGCATAGAATATTCTCCACTCCCCTGCAGGAATCATAATGAGCAATTAATGCCCACTACCATCATCAAGAAGATCCTCATCAAGCAACGCGTTCCCACTGGCCTTCTCCCGGATAGCAAACTCGATCAACCGGGCCAATACTGCTTCAACCTCCCGTGTAGAGATCGGTGGAATATGGTTGAGCTGGAACTCCAAGACTGCTACCGTCTGTCCGTATCTGGTGTAAGATTTTCTCCATGTCACTAAGGCGTCCTGGGTATGCTGAATTATACTAGAGAATGTGGAGACATTCTCAAAATCATCCAGGACAAGTGACCTCGCAGCTGAGAAGAATGGAGGCAGTCTACTTTTCAAGCCATCAGCAGTTATCTCCTCTGGGACCAACTTTCTAGCAAATATGGCTTCTAATGCATTGAGGACTCCCCCCAAGATGTTGCCCATTGCTTTCCTCACTTTAGCTGAATCTGCCCTTGCTGCGTCGTGAAATCCACGGCCTGTGACCACCGAGGAGTACCAACTGGTGAAATCCTCATACTCTATCACCTCTCTGAATTACACCTCCATCCACTAAGGTTTCTAGAGGTACATGCATCAAAGCCCCCAAACGAAGTACAGTCTTCGTTTGATAGATGCGAGTATCACCCCAGGCCTGATCTACTATATCCATTCGTGCCAAAAATATTTGAGGCCTGTCGATAAGCATCGGCAAGGTCCTCCATTTCCCTGTCTCAGCATGAACACGGCTAACCCACTTGTCCGCCTCCGTTTCCATTTTCTTTAAATCCTCTAAGGCAACAATTGACTCATTCGGAAGCTCCGATGGACGTTCTACTGCTGGGTCTGCTGGTTCACCTGGACGTGCTAGATTCTGCATATATCCTATCAAGGTTTTGTGCTCCTCCTTCAATTTCTTATACTTCCCCTCCGTGCGGAGCAACTGATCCTTTAATGCCTGATAGGAGTTATCGAACTCCTCGATAACTTGGGCTCCCGTAGGACGACCCAACTCTACTGTGGTGATCACATAATTTTCAGGCTTCTCCTCGGTTCGATCACAATCTTCCCTCGGAATAGCCACCTGAAGCGTGCGAGAGCCTGACTCGTCAGTCGAGATCTTTGAAAACTTTCGGGCCCTTTTCTTCTCTGGTGGCGCACTGATCCTCCTAAGGAACTCCTCCATCTCAATGGCCGGATCCGTGTCATCCTCGGGTTCTCTCCTCATTCTGTCGGAAAGCCAATCAGGCACCGTCTGCTGTGGATTACAAATGACAAGGGGCTGTTCTTCTGTTGCCTCCATCTCGGGCACTTCCTCTCTTCTTGCACTGGTCTGCTCAGGCTCATCCTCCTCTATAATCTGGGTATCTCCCGACCCTTGGGTCCCTTGTTCTGTGTTTTCCTCTTCTTCCAAAGCTGTGTCCAACATCTGCTGAAAATGGGTGTCGGCCATTGTTTCCTCTTCCTCCTCCTGTTGGCCGCCCCTGGATAAACTGACACTAGCTGATTCCCGGGCGTTGGGCTGATCTACCTCCCCAAGTCCCTGCTCTTCCTCTAATCCTGCCCTCTGATCGGCAAATAATGAAACCACTCTTAAACTCGAAGATTGAGTTTGTGAGTGCACGGGTGATGCTTGTTCTATCCTCAGCGGTATCGGCTGGGTTGGCACTTCCACTTGTGCCCTCGATGTCTGAGCAATTTGTTTCCCTCTTTTTACCGATAACGGCCTTGGGTCACCCATCAAGCTGTAAGTAAGGGCGATCGACTTGCTCTTAAGTCTGCATACATGTCTGTCGGCCCAAGTCCTGGTAAAAGTCATCACCGGGATAGAAAGAGTGTCCAAGTCCATGATCTCTGGCTCGGACCAATCAGGTGGTGGGACAGGAGTATCCCTAACTGACCCATAGTCGGGTTGCATGACGTTGACATCCTCCTCCACCTGGTCGGGAACTGGAATAATCTCACATTCTTTAATCAACTTGAGAGGAAGTCTGGAAAACATCCTTCTTCTTATCTCAGCCTCATCCACTGCATTTGCCCAGAAGTCCTCCAGATGAGCTCTGTGCCGGTATTCAACGTTCTGTACCATCCGGATGTTCCCGTAAGGATCGAAATCCTGCCTGCCTGTGTGATATGACAAATGATAAGATTGCAGCTCGTCCTCTGCCTCTCGGGCTGCCTGCAAAGAGGGACACACCTCAATGGAATTTCCCATGGTGATAGAGAAATCAAGCCCACCCTTCTTTTTCCTTTTCTGAATCTTATCGTAGGCAATCAATTGCCTAGATATCTCAAGCATTACTATGTGATCAGTGGGGTATCGTGGTAACCGATACGGATACGAAGTGAACCCCTGCAGCCTAATATATGTGAATTTCGGGAATTGGATGAGCCAATACCCGTATTCCTCAATCAATGTCTGTGCTTCTTTAGATATTCTCTGCTGCGTCCTTTGCTGAAGCGTCCTCGCAATGTGCATTGTGAATGCATCATTTGCCCGTTTATAGTTGGCAATGTTAGCCAAATGTAGCTGTGTGCAGGCTTCATGAATTTTGAATTGACCAGGGGCGCAGCCGATTGGCTCTTTGTACGAAATCCCTCTGTACTTAGTCATTCTGGCCAACATGTAAATTACATATGAGCTCATGTAGAAAGTCTTCGTCACCTTCAAGCTCCTGAATTGCTCATCGATGTGGTTGCTAATCATCTTAGCCCAATCGACACACTCCTTTCCTTCCAAGATGATCTCGATGAAGTAGAACATCCAAGGCTCGAAAATGTAAGCCTGTGCACTCCCATTCACCCGGCTCAGCATCATTATCAAATCACAGTATTCTTGTTTCGCGTCCTCGGCAATTATCTGCTTTGGGAGCTTAGTGCGGGGTGGCCTCGGCTTCTGCATCCAAACTCTGTTGATGACTGCAGTGACTCTTTCGAAAGAGGAAGAGTACATCTTGTCTGCTCTCTTATTTGTTCTGTATAACATCTCCTCAGCAGTTGGAATCCCAAATGCTTCTCCGATGGCATCCGGTGTGAAGTTGGCGAGCAGTTTACCATCCGGAGAGACAATCGTCCTACGTTCTGGCTTGTAGTGATTGGCGCATTCCATAATTAGCTCCGGACACTGAATTGCTGGCGGAAAACTAGCAGCTGCGTAGATGCCACTCTTCATTATATTATGTGCCGTGACGGATGGTTGATGGCCCCCTAGCCCGAACATCCTCGATTTGAGTGCATTGAGATTAAATGAACCAAGGTTGGTGTCATTCAATCCTGCCAACTTTGAAACTATTGCTGACTTTGGGAGAAATGGCTTAGCGAGCCTCTTAATCATTGCCTGTCGGGATGAGCCAGCCTTGCCTGCTTCAGTGTTTGCAGCTCTGCCTGCGGCTCTGCTTGTTCCTGCAACATCCTTTGCTCCGACCATCTGCACAAATAAAATAGAAGAATAAGCTAGGCTGCAGATTAATAAAATAAAACAATTCCCGAGATGGCTGCGAATACGGAGTTAGCTTTGAAAATAAAATTTCTCGGCATAAATTTCTAACTCCAAACCTCGTACTGTATAAAAATCTCTGAGTTTAGAGACAACTCTCAGCAACTGCACTTCTGACTGGTGAAGAAAAAACGCAGCAAGCTAATAACTTTCAGCAATGTAGCTAATTTCTCCAGCACAAATTGTTCGAACCTTGACTTCACTTTGTCAACTTTGGCAGTTAGACGAATAAAGAGTTGCCAGCAATATGAAATTTCAACTTCCTCAACTTCTCAACGTTTAAACTTCGCAGCAACTCCACTTTCAGCTCTTTGAGAATTAAATTCTCCGGCAACTCCGGAAAATAACTTCAACCTTCAACTTCGAAGTTGCAGCAACACACTTTCAGCTCTTCGAAAGAAAGAGTCTCGGCAAATGAAAATTTCTCCAGCACTTCGCACTTTCAGCAACTCAACACTCCGAAATAAAATAAACTCTCACAGAATTTCTCTCCTTAACCACTTGGAAAATATTTCAATCTCTCCAGAACTTCTTCAGCAACTTCAACTTCGAAACAATGTGAGGAGAAATGAGAGAAGAGATTGTTTAAATAACTTTTCCCGAAGAATCCTGCTAAGTAGTGCTGGGGCTATTTTTAGCACCTTCATCAATTTTCCACTCTCTTCGTTCGGAATCTTCTAATTCAAGCGCAGTAGTGGGCTAGTCGTCGGCCGGTCATTATGGCAGTTGCTATTAATAATGATTCCTTCTTCTTCAAATTTCGAATTTTCCTCTTAGTCTGCCAGTTAACTCTTGGCGATTTAAACAACTCGTGAGAAAAACAATCACTTGACTTGATTTAAAATTCCATTTTAAAATCTCGCAGTGTTTAAATAAATTCAACTCGAAAAAATTCGTGGGAGTTGTAAATATATTTCAAACTTTTAAAATGTCTGTCATTTAAATCCTCGATTTCATAAAATTTGCCTTAGACATTTTAAATTCTCTCATTAAAATGTTCAACTCCGGGCGATTAAAAATTGTTTGCGTGCTCGAAATAATTCGTCCTTTGAGATTTAACTTCTGTCAGGAAAATAATCTAGTCAAAACGAGTTTCCTCTGAGAATATTAAAATTTCCCTTAGGAAATTAATTTTAAAATTTCCCAACTCATGGGTGCCTTTTAAACGGGTTCATTTGATTTTCACTTGACCCATGGAAAATATTCATCGATATCAAATCTTCCCCTTGAAAAAAAGATTCGTTAACTTTCAACTGCCTTCGGAGAATTTTAAAACTCATCAAATCATCCTTCCTTGCCAAGGGCGTATTTTTCCCTAGTGAAGTGTTATATCACTTAGAAAAAATTTTCTAACACTTTCTCTACCATAGGCGTATACATTTTGATGAAATATTTATTTCAAAAAAAATTCCTTCACTTTACACCTCTGGCGCACTTTCATGTGTCTACTTTTATTTTGTTGCCTTAGGAAATTTTCTCCAGCAACCTTGGCGTATTTTACTCATGCAAGCCTTGATTTCTCACTTAGAAAATTCTCAAACAGTTAGAATATCCTTGGGCGCATATGGGGTCTTGAACTTTCATTTTCTGCCTTAGAAAAATTTCGGCCATCTCCTCTTCACCATGGGCGCAAATGCTAGGCCAAGCTTTCATTTCATGCCTTAGGAAAATTTCGGCCATCTCCTCTTTACTTTCATTTTATGCCTTAGAAAAAATTTCGGCCATCTCCTCTTCACCATGGGCGCAAATGCTAGGCCAAGCTTTCATTTTCCTTGGAGGGCGCATTTCACCCTTGACACTTTCGTTTTATGCCTCAGAAATATTTCATATCCTCACCTTCCTTGAGGGCGCATTTTACTAGGTGAGCTTTTGTTTTTGCCTTAGAAACTTTTCAAGGCTTCAATCCTTGAGGTGGGCACATTTTACTAGGTGAGCTTTTGTTTTTGCCTTAGAAACTTTTCAAGGCTTCAATCCTTGAGGTGGGCGCATTTTACTAGGTGAGCTTTTGTTTTTGCCTTAGAAACTTTTCAAGGCTTCAATCCTTGAGGTGGGCGCATTTTACTAGGTGAGCTTTTGTTTTTGCCTTAGAAACTTTTTCAACTCTTCAATCCTTGAGGTGGGCGCATTTTACTAGGTGAGCTTTCGTTTTTTGCCTTAGAAACTTTTCAAGGCTTCAATCCTTGAGGTGGGCGCATTTTACTAGGTGAGCTTTTGTTTTTGCCTTAGAAACTTTTTCAAGGCATCTCTTCTTCCTTGGGCGCAAATGAGACCCCATGCTTCTGCTTTGCTAGGTGGGCGCATTTCAACATGTGAGCTTTCATTTTCACCATGGGCGCATTTCCTTGGTTCCACTTTCGTTTTCATGACTTAGAAACTTTTCACCTCTCTCCCTCCTCTTTGGGCGCATTTTGAGGTATGAGCTTCTGTTTTATGCCTTAGGCGTTTTTCAAGCCTCTGCCTGTTCCTGCTCTTGCATTCTATTTTTAGCAAGTTGTGCTATTTTTAGCAAATCCCTTGATTTTCAACCTCTAAGGCTTCGTTTTGCCTGAAAATTTCATCAGATGATATTCTCTGCCTGGCGAACCTGTTCTGTCAGTCCTCTGCCCTGACTTGCTATTTATAGCCACCTGCTATTTATAGTAAGTTTTGACTTTCTGACTTCAGTAGCTCCGTTTTGCCTGAAAGTTGCAACGCTTGATCTTGATAGCTTGAGGGTTACTTGGATGCCAACCTCGGGTGCAGACCTGCTATTTATAGTCGTGCCCTGACTTACTAAAAATAGTAAGTTCTCCGACTTTGCTCAAATTTTGCCAGCAGGTACCTTGAAGTGTGCTGACATGGGTGGGGTACTTTGTTTCGGCTATTTTTGGATTTTACCCCCTATAAAAGTGGAAACCCTAATTTGATTTGCATGTATCCCGAGCGGTCTCCGTTTGACTTCGTTCCTTCTGCATGTCGTTCTGCTTGCTGGACTGGAGTGTTGGGCGGCTGCCGGAGTGTACCTGCTAAAAATAGAAACTGTCTGAAAAGTGACTCATTCACTGCCGGATGGTTTTGCATGTCATATTGCCCACGGGATCTCAAAAAACCCAGAAAAACCCAGAAAACTGGTCTGCATGCATGCACTGGCTAAAAATAGTAAGTCCTCAAAACTCGATCTTCTCTGCTTGCAAGTCACACCGTTGCGAAGCTCTCGAAAAACCCATAAAGAAAAACCCGACATGCGTTGAAAAACACTGCATGCGAACCCTAAAAATAGCCTCCGAAGGCTGAACTCTGAAAGTGGTTGTCTCGGTTTGCATGTTACATCACTGCGAAGGGTTTGGAAAACCCAGAAGGATTCTCCAGACATGCATCTGAAAAGCTCATGTAGAAACCCTAATTTGGCTCTTAAAGCCTGAAATGCCAAAAATAGTAAGTCGTCTGATCTGGCTCAAAATTTACGTGTAGACAGCTTGATGTCACTCGGATGCAGTGGAACTGACAGAATTCCAAAATCTCAATAAAATAGTCCCAAATTGAATACTTACTAAAAATAGTAAGTTGCCGGAATACAGTGAAAATTTAGGGGGACTCTGCTGGAAGTCTTCTGACTGCTGTACTAAGCTTAGATTTCAATTTTATAACTCAGTCTGACCTTAAATAAGCCTGAAGGATGAAAACCCTAATTACACAGACTTGACCAATATTTCAACCTGGGTCAAACAACGGGACAATCCGCGGAAGGACCAGAGACCAAAGAGAGAGCGAACCAAAGCCAAAAGACCAGACTGGAGCAAAATTTAGGGGGTCCCCATCTTGATGGGGTGATGTGTGAAAAAGGTCACAACATGTCAGAACGTTTATAATATAAAATCTCTTTACTTACCTAATCCCCACATTCTGATTTCCAAGGTCTGCTTGATGTTCGAGCTTCATTATGCCTTGGATAAATTTCTTCCTTGTGAGTGCTTGACCTCTTGTTGTTTCATTTTCTCTTTCCTTAGACAACCTTATCTGCTTTATGAATTTCACCCACTGTAATCCAGGCACTCATTTTGACATCACAAGCCAAGGCCTTCTTTTGTAGAAACATTTCTTGCATTTGCCTTAGAGAATTTTTATTTCGCCTAGGAAATTCATTAAATGGGTGCCAGGCAAAATATCCATCAAAACGACACAAGCAAGGTGTGGAACAAATTCAAATCATCTCCCAATGGGAAATGTCCAATACCCAGAAGAAATTTTCCTTCAGAACTCATCATTTTCATGTGTATCTAGACGAAGCGGTAAGTTTAATTTTTATTATTTTTGAAAAATAATAAAAAATGCTAAGGTTTATTTCATTTTAATTTTGGGCGCACTTCACACCTGCAGTCTTCAATTTTCTTGCCTTGGCATCTTTCTTTAACTTCCTTGAAGAATTTCCCCTCCTGTCTATGGGCGCATTTCATTTGTTCTTTGAAAATTTCAAACTTCACCTCCTTTAGGCATATTTCTCACCCTTGAAAATGCCTTGGAAAAATTTAATTAAATTTTTTCTAATCTTACCCTTGGAGGGCGCATCTTATCTATCATATTCTCATGTAAATCCCTTAGGTAATCCCACGCCTAGACATCCTATCATATTTTTTTACCACCAACAAGGGCGCATCTCATGTATCAACTTTCACCTAAGGGCGCATTTAGGGGGTGGGGAAGGAAATCTGCCAACACTTAGCATTTTTTATTCATCTCTTCCCTTGCTGGGCGCATTTGATAGGGCAAGCCTCCATTTTGTGATACTTAGAAATATTTTAAATCACTTCACCTTGCTGGGTGCATTCTACTTGTTTGTGCTTTTATTTTCACGACTTAAAAAATTCTCGTCTTCACTTCCCTCAAGGGCGCACTTTGTATGTGCTACTTCCATCCTTAACATTTAGAAAAAATATTTTATTTCCACTTGATTGCTGGGCGCATTTGAGGGTGCCTAGTTTCATTTTCCCTCACTTGAGAATTTCTTCAACTCACAACCCTTTGTTGGGCGTACTTCAGCTAGTGAGGTTTTATTTTCCTCACACTTAGAAACCTTTTAAGCCAGCTCCTCCTTCTTATCAGCTTGGGCGCATTTGAGGCCATGTGCTGCAATTTTAGAAACCTCTTCATCCCACTCTCCTCATCCTTGGCGCATTGAGAGGGGTCAACTTCCATTTACCTACCTTATACAATTTCAACCAGCAAGCTACCTTGTCTTGGCTTGGGCGCATTTTGTATGGGCCACCTTTATTCCCAACACTTAGGCATTTTTATTCTTCTAGCAATCTTGGGCGCATTTAGCATCGTGGGCTCTCACTTTCCAATGCCTTAGCATTTTACTTGATATCCTTGCTAGAGGGTGCATTTTAGAGGGTCCACTTTCGTTTTCAACACTTAGCAATTTCCTTCCTTTAACCCGTTCATGCCTGGGCGCATTTTATCCCATGGACTTTCATTTACTTGCTTTAGGCGTTTTTCTAAGTCATCACACAAGCTGGGCGCATTTAGAGAGGTCAACTTCTAGTTTACTTGCCTTAGAAATTTTTTCTCAACCTCATGTTACCTTGGGCACATTTTGCCCATCAAGCTTCCATTCTCAATGCCTTCTACCTCCATGTTCTTCTTTGGGCGCATTTTGAAGGGGGAACTTCCATTTTGATACTCAGAAGAATTTTGAACATCTTACTTGCTTACACCTTGAGGGCTCATTTCATGTGTGGTGAGGGAAATTTCATTGCCTTAGAAATTTCTTGCCATGTCCTCTCAGCTTGGGCGCATTTGAGGTAGGGTGGAGGAATTTTCAACTTTTTCAAAATTTTCAACATCCTCTCACACCTTGGGCGCATTTCACATAGGGTGGAGGAATTTCCCATACTTAGGACTTTTTTGATGCCAGTCTTCATGCTTGGGCGCATTTCATACTTCCTCTTGTCGGTTTTCAACTTGAAAACCCTCAACGTCCCAGCTATCTCATGCCAACTATTTTTAGTAAATTTTGGAGGAGTGAAACCTTTTGTGGCCTTTTATCTTCTGACTCTAGAGCTGGCGTGGTATGCCTCCTATGGCCTTGCTACCCTATTTATACTTGTTGCCCAAGCTCATCTGCTGTTTTTAGCTCGCCTGCTTTTTTTAGCAAACCCTAAAATTGCTTGACTTTTGCAGTTCCGTTTGACTTGAATTTTTCACCACATGGTCCTCATCGCTTGGTGAACCTGTTCACATCTGCCCCTCGTGCTGACCTGCTATTTATAGCCCTGTACTGTAGACGACTTACTATAAATAATAAGTGCTCAGATTATGCCCAAATTTCACCAGTAGATTGTTAGAAGGATGCTGATCGTGATGGGATATCTTCGTTTTTCGAAATTCTAGCTTTTTACCCCATTTTTTAGGCATCGAAGCTGAAACCCTAATCTGAATTGCATGTGCCTCAAACGACCTCCGTTTGACTTGATTTTCGCTGCATGTCGTTTTGCTTGCTGACCTGAAGTGTCGGGTTGCCGCTGGAGTGAACCTGCTATTTATGTAAGTGTCTGAAAAAGTGATCAATCCACTGCCAGATGAATTTGCATGTTAAATTGCCCGTGGGATCTCAAAAAACCCAGAAAAACCTAGAAAACTAGTCTGCATGCGGGCACTGGCTAAAAATAGTAAGTCCCTGAAAAATGATCCATCTTGCTTGCATGTCATATCACTGCGAAGCTCTTGCAAAACCCAGGAATATCCAGACATGCATTGAAAAACTCTACATGCAAACCCTAAAAAAAAGCCTTTGAAGGCTGTAGCGCTGAAAGTCATTATCTCAGTTTGCATGTTACCTCACTCCGAAGGTCTTGAAAAACCAAGATCCATTCTCCAATCATGCATTGGAAAATCATATGTTTAAACCCTGAAAATGGCCTCTGAAGGCTGAACTGCTAAAAATAACAAGTTGTCTGAATCTGTTGAAATTTTATGTGTAGGCACCCTGAAGTTACTTGGATGTGTTGATGCAGTCAGAATCCCGAAATCCTGAGGAAAATACCTCAGATTGAGTACTTACTAAAAATAGTAAGCTGTCAATTTCCTGTGAAAATTTGATGGGATCCTGCCTGAAACGTTGTGATTGCAATACTATGCTCAGATTCCAATTACCAACTCAATTTAACTTCAAACTGGCCTGAAGAATGAAAACCCTAATTTCATAGATAGCCAAAATTCCAAATTAGGTCAAATATGGAGACATCCCCAAAAGGACAAAAGATCAGAGAGAGACACAAAACAAAAGCCAAAAGACCAAAATGGAGCAAAAATTAGGGGGTCCCCATCTGGCATGGGGTGATGTGTGAAAAGGTCACAACACATCCTTGATTGGCCAAAAAAATTCCGAAACATCCTAGGGACATTTTCAAAACACAGGAAATGTTAGGGGACGGTAATCGTCCCCTATGATCCAACAAGTTATAAATTGATTTAAAAAAAAAAACACAAAATTATTAAAATGTAAAGGGCCCCGTATCCCTTTGCTTGAAACCTAAACCTAGAAACAACAATATACCATTCAAAACAAAAAAAACAACTCATTTGTTTCATTTGTGAAATTGTGAAGATTGAAAGAAGAAGAGCACAGTTATGGGAGACCAAGTGAGATAAGGAAAGAGAAGTGAGCAAAGGGAAAAAGAAGGTCAAGTCTCCATCATTAGGTACAGCTGCATATTTGACATTTCTATATTTTGTCATTTTGATTTTCTAATTGAAACTTGCAGCCTTTGGGCATTTTGATGTAATTTTTATATAATATATATGCACATGCCACATTGTCAATGATGTTGATGTTTATAGCTTCAGGCCTCACACTTCCAGCCACGACATTGAGAAGATAAATTCAATATAGCCTTTGGCTATTTAATTTATCTAAGGTCGATATTAGTGAAGAGAAGTGTTGGTGTGTGTTTTGAGTACGCCACCGAACACAGAATAAAAATGCCCAAAGGACACTCTTATCCTCTCTTGAAAAGTGCTTGCAAAAATCTAGTAGACAATACAATGACTCCAAGGTTTCTTCGGTCAGGTCTTGACATGTGGATAAGGCCAGTGGGCGTTGTGATTGCTGGTAATCACAAGGGGACTTACATGAAATTCTTTTTGCAGGTTGGAAACTTAGACGGTTTTATCCTTGAAGGCTCTTTCGGTGGGTATCTTCAGATTTTCCAAAAAAAAATAAAAAGGATAAGGGTTTAGAGATTTAACTATGCCTAAGAATTTAAGAGACAGCAGTGACTAGATAAAATGGGTAACCACACTTCGTTTCGCCACCTTTGGACAACTACGCGAAGCAGGTGCAATCTTCAACGGAAGTGATAAGAATTTTCATATTTGAATCGGTAATTGAAACAAACAGAAGTTAAGCATCCACGATTTAATGGCTCAGACTAACTTTACACGTCAAATGCAAATCATCCACTCGACAAAAGTATGAGCAAAATTTTATCCGCCACTGCGATCAAATCTATCATTCATCTAACCAATGCATAAATGAAATGCTATTCTAGTTCTAATCTAAGTGTTGAAGGAGAAATATTAAACCTTGCATACTACTTGAAAATAAAAGTTGTTCTTAGCAAATCATGCACAAGAGCTTTTATAAACGGAAATAGTTTCGTCGCAACAATCTTTTATTACTCACTTCACACATTACAAATGAGGGTCAATGAGTTTATATAGAGTTCTCAAATTGAATAAATGGCTCAGATTAAAAATGAGCCGACGGTCAAGATTTAACAAACGAAACCCTAATTAGGGTTTCCCAAAATGACTTCAGTTAACTGGCAATGAACAGCAATGAGTTGGCATTTGGAGCTATTTTCAAGGGACTACATCCTGATCCTCTCGAGCTGCCGTGTATTCGCCGAATCTGGACACGATCAAGGCAACCTCGTCCATGGTAACCTGCGGAAGCATGCCGATTTTGAATTCAAGCCCATCCATGCTCTCGGCGCATCTGGCGAAGGTCTCCTCCCACTCTGGTTCAGTCTTCTCAAAGGACTCTCTGATGCTCAAGAAGTTCGCCAATTTGGCCCAGTCCTGCCTCAAGATGGGCCCAGTGATGTCGAAGATATTTTCCTGGACACTTTTCTTCAAAACTTCCAACTGCAGGTCATTCTCTCGCAGCGCCTCCTTATCCAGGACATCGGCAATTATGTTGAGGATTCTGGCCTGAACTTCCTTGACCTGTTCCTCCAATTTGACACCATCAACCTTGACCCTCTCCAGGACTTCACCTCGTGCCGTCAAGGCCCAATACCAAGTGTGGAAGTCATATGCTGCTCCCTTTGCGATGACGCCTCCCTCTATCAATTCTTGCTTAGGAACTCCTTTCAGAATCCTAAGGCAAGGGATTATTCTATCCTGCACGTCTGGAAGGCTGTCCCATACTTCTGCCAAAGAAGCTAGCCTAAAAAGCAAGGCAGTGGCCTGGTCATAAACCAAAGTTAGCCGCTCCACAAATGTCTCAGCTTCGGTCCCCTTTACGGCTATCCATTCTTTGGCTTCTCGAACCGTGAGCCTGTTTTCTTCCATGTCCCTAGTGGCCTCCTGTGAAGAGTCCGGAAGTAGAGGAGCTGCCGTAGTGTCCTGATCAAGTGGCTTGATCAAGTGCTGAATATATTCCCTTAAGCGCTCAATCTCTAATTGGCACTCCTTCCTTTTGGCTACCTCCTTCGCTAACCTTGATTTGATGGCGGACACAGAATTGTCCAAATCTTCCATTTCTTGGCCCTTAGTGGTTGGACCCAAGTCAATGGTCGTGATGGCGTAATCCTGTGGAGCCATATCCTCCTGTGGCTTGTCCACTGTAGGCACGGCGATTTGCACTGTCCTGTTGCCGGCCTCGTCTCTCTGTATGCTGGAGAATTTCTTTGCCGACTTTTTCGTCACGGTTTGAGACAGTCTGGCTAAAAAGTCTGCCGTATCATCCTCTTCTGGTTCATCTGCCGGCACTTGTACCTTTAGCCTCTCCTTCAGCCAATCCGGGATCGTAAGCTGCTCAACATCGTCTTCTCCGGCATGCCTTCTCTATCAGGAACGTCTACAATTCCCCTAAGGGCTGAAATCATCCCTTCCTGAAAATCCTCATCTTGGGTGCCCACATTGTCGTCATTCGACTCCAATATTTCGGTGCCCGTGGGAGAAGGTGGCGCATCCTCATTTGGCTGAAGCTCCGCGTTGTCCTCAGGAATCGGAGAAGGATCCCTCATATCTGCTAGTGAAGCATCGGCGGTAGCCAATATCTCCTCAATATTTCTGGAGGCGGCTGATTGAGAAGGTTTCATCTTTGCCTGTTTCTGGACCGGCTCTTTGCCTGCAGCTATTTCTTTTCTTTTCCTAGACGTGGTGGCTTCTATCACTGGGAGGTCCTGTGATGCTCCCGCGTTGGAAGAATAAGACTCTGCCTCGCTTAGCATGTCATAGGTCAGGGTTATCTTCTGGCGCCTTAATTCTTGAACTCGTTGATCAACCCACCACTGAGTAAACTTGATGACAGGCCTCATCAAGACGTTCAAGTCAGCATGCTCTGCTTCTGACCACTGGACAGCGGGCAAAGCTGAATTCTCATCGAAGCGCGGTTGCGTCTGATTCTCGTCCTCTTCCAACTGATCTGGCACGTGACAAAATTTGTTGCCCTGATCAAGCTGAGAGGTAATCTGGACCACATCCTCCGTCTGACCTCAAATTCATCCGCAGCATTTGCCCAATAGTCCTCCAGTTCGACCCTATGCTTGTATCTCCTTCCATCCACCGTCTTGATGTGGTGATGGGGGTCGTAGTGATTTCTAGCCGGATATGGGGAAAAAGGGTAATATTGAATCTCGATTCTGGCACTGTCAACTGCCTGTGATGATGGGCAAGACTCTAGCATGTTCCCTATA
>CM021110.1:103267916-103393394 GCA_007115665.2 Sequoiadendron giganteum | reverse complement strand
TTTCTTGATTCCAGTACCGCACAATTGTTTCAAGTCAATTTGTGATGTTGTTGAGGCCGACTAAGGTATATTATTGTTGTGCGCCACAAGTTTATGATTGAGCGGAGTTCAAGGAGTGTTTGTAGATGTTGTTTGAGTCATGCTGACTCACCTGGAAGAATTGTAAATAACGTGATACCATTTTTGTATACCGCTAATGAAGATGTAGGCCAACATGTTACAAGTTTCATTATTCTTGTTTATGGCCGGCTGAATTTGTAATTGCAAAGCGTACAAAGGATATATATTGAAGATCAAAGTAGTGGAGATGACAATGGAAGCATGCAAAGATTGAGTGCATGAGTAGAGCATGACAAGATCTACTACAGACTTAATGAGCAAAATTGTTGACTATCAATGGTTGAAGCCATAAACCAGTCATATTTCAATTGTTCTTTTTCATATTAGGGAGTACTAGTTTCCTTGGGTGCAAGCCTATCATGTCTCCGAAATTGGACACTAAGGTAGCAAAGACATTTAAAATATTAATGATTCAACATCATTATAATTATAATTGTCAAAAGACAATATTATAATTATAATTGGTAGAAGACAATATTATAATTATAATTATTATATTATAAGTATCGTAATCCCCAAAATATAAATATTAGATTTGATAACCATTGTAATAATATGAAATAAATAAATTATATAACTCAATATCCAGAATAAGACAATAAAATAAAGATAACCTAGAATATCATTACAAACTATAAATAATAACATCAGATATAAAATATAAATATTAATAATTTAATATAATTCTCACAAGGTAATATTATAATTAAATTATCGAGTGCAATATTATAAATATTAAAATATAAAACAATTTAAATATTGTAATTACAATAGATGATAAAATTAATATAAAATACAAAACTATAAGCATAAAATGATTATCCTTATAATAGGTAAAAGAGACAAAATATTACACTCCATTTCTTTTGTGGCTTCTCTTTCAAACATCGATCTTCAAGGGGCAGGTAAGAAGCAGTAAACATTTTGATGAATCTCTTTCAATATTTAACTGACATTAATCTCCCCTTAAGCTATGTCGGAGAATCCCGGATGGAGCGACAACTCAAAAAATAAACAATATTTTAGATTAACAGCACTCTACCAGTTATGTCATTTCCTCGCTAGTAATCCCGTCCACGATATCTTCAACTCTTCAAGCCAGTCCAAGAAAGAGTTTCAAAAACCAATGTATATGATGGCTAAGACCATTCAAAGTAGCATCAATGCTCCTGTATATTATTTCCCTTCAATTCACGTCATCCATCGATGACACATGGAACTGTGATAGAGATTCTTAAAGGGAATCATGCTTCCTTAACCAATATCAGCATCTAAGTTTGTCTAAACCCCACCTACTCTGCCTCTTCTAAAGAAATTGTGCATCTCAATTCCATGCCATGTAACCAACATCAACAAATGTCAATTCAAATATTCTATTTTGCAAAGTCTCGATCAAGTGATATTCATCATTTTAAGAATCCATTTTCATTCCTACAAAGTGTGAACCAAGGAGCTGAGACCACAATTTTTGATAAGGTTATCGCCCCTGTACATCTCGCGTAGAATATTTGATAAGGAAGATAGGTAGCGATCAGGAGAATAAGGAAGCAACGAACATACTTAGGAGGGGGGATGCGATTAATGTTCAACAAGCAGTAATTAAGTAAGGTCACTTAACTAATAGTCATGACCGTTTAGATGGACCTCTCTATTCAAAGAGATGTACCCTTTCATGAGAGGCATAGATATATAAAAGGATAATAAGAATTGGGAAGAGGGAGGAACAACATATAGGCTGCCTTCATCATAGGAGACACATAGGGAGTAGGTAACGTGAGAAGCACAACGCTTAGGTGAGACATACCCACTTAGCCTTGATAATCTAGAACTCCAAAGCATCCTGTTGTGACCTTTTCACACATCGCCCCATTCAAATGGGGACCCCCAATTTTTGCTCCATTCTGGTCTTTTGGCTTTAGTTTTGCGTCTCGCTCTCTCTCTCTTTGATCTTTTGTCCTTCCGGGGATGTCCCCGTTCTTTGACCTAATTGGAAATTTTGGCTAAATCTGTGAAATTAGGGTTTTGTTCTTCAGGGTAGTTTGAAGTTGAATCAAGTTGATAAATTGACAGCTAAGCTTAACATTGCTTTCAGAAGGCTTCCAGCAGAGTCCCCCTAAATTTTCACTGTATTCCGGCAACTTACTATTTTTAGTAAGTATTCAATTTGGGACTATTTTATTGAGATTTTGGAATTCTGTCAGTTCCACTGCATCCGGGTAACATCAAGCTGCCTACACGTAAATTTTGAGCCAAATCAGGCGACTTGCTATTTTTGGCAGTTCAGGCTTCAAGAGCCATTCTCAGGGTTTCCACATGAGCCTTTCAGATGCATGTCTGGAGAATCCTTCTGGGTTTTCCAAAACCTTCGCAGTGATGTAACATGCAAACCGAGATGATCACTTTCAGAGTTCAGCCTTCGGAGGCTATTTTTAGGGTTCGCATGCAGTGTTTTTCAACGCATGTCGGGTTTTTCTTTATGGGTTTTTTGAGAGCTTTGCAACAGTGTGACATGCAAGCAGAGAAGATCAAATTTCGAGGACTTACTATTTTTAGCCAGTGCATGCATGCAGACCAGTTTTCTGGGTTTTTCTGGGTTTCTTGAGATCCCACAGGCAATATGACATGCAAAATCATTCGGCAGTGGATGAGTCACTTTTCAGGCAGTTTCTATTTTTAGCAGGTACACTCTGGCAACCGCCTAACACTCCAGTTCAACAAGCAGAACGACATGCAGAAGGAACGAAGTCAAACGGAGACCGTTCGGGATACATGCAAGTCAAATTAGGGTTTCCACTTTTATAGGGGGTGAAATCCAGAAATTGTCAAAACGAAGCACCTCACCAACATCAGCACACTTCAAGGTACTTGCTGGCAAAATTTGAGCGAAATCGGAGAACTTACTATTTCTAGTAAGTCAGGGCATGGCTATAAATAGCAGGTCTGCACCTGAGGTTGGCATCAGAGCGACACTCAAGTTCTCAGGATCAGGCGTTGCAAGTTTCAGGTCAAACGGAGCTACTGAAGTCAGAAAGTCAAGAACTTACTATAAATAGCAGGTGGCTATAAATAGCAGGTCAGGGCAGAGGACTGGCAAAACAGGTTCACAAGGCGAAGAAGATCAGATGGTGAAATTTTCAAGCAAAACGGAATTGAGGAAGTCAAGGAAATCAAAGACTTACTAAAAATAGAATGTGAGATCGAGGGCAGACAAAGGCATGAAAAATTTACTAAGTGTGAGAAAATGAGAGCATACCCTCTCAAATGCGCCCTCACCTTAGGATATTAATGAAAGCCTTGAAAATTTCCTAAGGCAACAAAATGGAAGCATGCTAGTGAAAATGTGCCCTCAAGTTGTTGAAGACACTTCAAAAATATTCTAAGTCAAAAATGAAAGTATGCCTCCTCAAATGCGCCCTCAAGGAAATGCTGAAGGCCTGAAAATTTTCTAAGTGAAGAGAAATAAAAGCTTCCTAGCTAAAATGCGCCCACCTCAAGACTGATGACCTGAAAATATTCTAAGGTAAAAAATGGAAGCATAGGGGTCAAAATGCGCCCAAGGAAAAGCAAAGGGGTTTGAGGGTCTTCAAAATTTGTCTAAAGTGAGAGCACACCCCCTCAAATGCGCCCATGAAGGGGATGAAAGTTGAAAAAGTTTTTTTAAGTGTTGGAGAAATAGAAGCTTCACCCATAAAATGCGCCCTTGGCTTGAGGTGGGGGAGTTTAGAAAATTTCTAAGTGTCAAAATAAAAGTTCCCCCTTCAAAATGCGCCCAAGGTAGCTTGCTGGTTGAAATAATTTCTAAGGCATGAAAATAGAAGTAGCGCCCCCTAAATGTGCCCTTAGAAGGAGTATGAGGTAAATAAGTTTAAGTGGAGAAAAGTGAAGGTGGACACCCCTTCCATATGCATCCAAGGAAGATGATAGAAGGAGATGTCAAAGGCGTGGGGAAATAAAAGTAGAAGACCTCAAATGCGCCCTCAAGCAAGGCCACTCAAAAAGTATTCTAAGTCACAATAATGAAAGCACAAGGTGGTAAATGCGCCCAGCAAGTGAAGCTGAATTGAGAATTTTCTAAGTGTTGAAAAATAAAGCACAAACCTCTAAATGCGCCCTCTAAGGAAGTATGAAGGCAAGACTTAGAATATTTTCTAAATATGAGGGAAATGGAGGCTCATGGGGTAAAATGCGCCCATCATAAGGAGGAAATGACAAGTTGAGAAATCTCTAAGGCATTGAAAATGAGAGTTCAAGGAGTCATATGCGCCCAGGGTAAGGAGGAGATATAAGACTTAGGAATTTGTCTATGGCATTAAAATAAAATGCCACTGAAGGGAATACGCCTAGAGAGAAGGAAATGTTGAAGGAATTTCTAAGTTAGAAAATGGAAGTAGAAGACTTCAAATACGCTCCAAGGAAGTTGGGACTTGAGAAAAGTTGCTAAGTGTAAGGCAAAATTTTAAGGCGTGAAATTGCTTGGGAAACGAAGGTAAAGGTATGTGTTATGAAGTGTGCCCAAGGATGTGATATTTAAAATAAATTTTCTAAGGCATTTTCTAAGGGGAAATTAGAAAATACGCCTGGAGGAGGTGGTATAAAATCTCTAAGTGCAAGGTGATATGCTCCCAGATGCAGGAGGGAATTTCTTCAGGGAAGCATGAAAATACTAAGGCAGGAAAAATGGAGATTACAGGCGTAGAATTCCTCCAGAGTAAAAAAACGGGTGAACCTTAGCAATTTTATTATTTTCAAAATAATAAAAATTAAATGTACCCCTTCGTTTGGATACACATGAAAACGATGATTTCTGAGGGGAAATTTCTTCTGGGTATTGGATATTTCTCACTGGGAGATGATTTGAGGTTCTTCCACACCTTGCTCGTGTTGTTTCGGCAGGGATTTTGGCCTGGCACCCGTTCAACAAAGTTCCTAAGGCTCAGATGGATAAATTTTCTAAGGCATCGAAAAGGAAAGCAGAGGGGGTCAAATACACTCACGGGGAAGAAATTTGTCTAAGGCATGAAGGAATTTGAAAATGAACTGAAGCTCGAACATCAAGCGTTCAAATGCACCCCCCAAGGTGAAATATCTTCTAAGGCACAAACTCCAGGCAAGGTGGTGGATACACCCATGATGAAAGTTTGCTAGAAAAGTGATGAATTCTATCAAGATTCGGAGATCAAGCGGTCAGAACATGGAAATAAGGTAAGTAAAGTGAATTTAGATTATAAAGTGTTCTGATACTCTTCTTTTGTTTTGCAGGATGAACGTTGAAGCCAAGGCATGAGGACTTGATGAAGCTAGACAACGTTGCAACTTTGGAAACGAAAGTGAAGATTTGTCTAAGGCACTAAGAACGTGATGCAAAAGAGGCAAATGCGCCCAAGGCAATGGGCTAAAGAAATATGAAAGTTGCAAGGAAGAAGTGCGTCCTGGAGTCAAAGCAACAGGAGGGCCGAACAGGAGGAATTCTTTGCTCATCACTTTCATATCAACCACGTACTCGCCTCTCCTCCTAACGCAACAAAATTGGCAGACAGACAGTGGGAACGCGTTTCTGGACGAGAATCTTCTAGAGGAAGAAAGTGGGCATTAATTGCAGATAATGGTTCCTGCAGAGGAGTGGAGAATATTCTGTGCATTCATTGCCCCACTCCTCTTTGTGGCGGTTTTTAGGGCAAGAACCCTAATTAGGGCATATGTGGCTCGATCTGAGCCCTTTATTGTAATTCAATCTAAGCCGTCCGTTGGACTGGGCCAACTATAAAAGGGGCATCCCCCCTCATTTGTAACTTAGTAGACATCAGATCAGAGAGTAGAGTAGATCAAGAAGTTAGAGTAGATAGGGAGATAGCTTAGAAGTTAGCTTAATTTGAAAAGGAAAGAAAACTTTCCCTTTGAAAGTTTTGTAAGAGGTTGTTGTGGAAAACTCTCATAATACAAAGGTTTATCATTGCATGGTGGTTTTATCTTTTATTGTGAATAGCTAGCAAGGCCTTTTCGTCTTTCCAATTCAGATTGATAGAGTAGAATAGACTTTATTTTATGCAAGTAGTTGTTAATTGTGGAGTGTGGCGTCGTGGTTTGAGCATATCTTCTTTCATCCATACCACTAGCGGGCTTGCTGATGGTAAGTTCGCCTTGTGTGGTCAACTGGAATATCAGTACCTAACTTCGGTTGTGATTCGTGTGTTCATTTGCATCGTTGTGACGGAGTGCACATGTTGAATCACAATTTGAACATCTTATTCATCCTTTGAAGATTGCATCAGCTTTGTCAGAGTTGTCCGAAGGGAGACGAAGCGAAGTCTGGTTTGGAGATTGTTTAAGCCAATCCTCGTCCTCCACCCTTTAGGAGTAGATGGTAGCATCCCTAATCCTTATATCCTTTTACATTCAGCATTCTCCGGTTAGTTTAAGAACCCGAGCTTCATCGACGAATTTCCCGGAATTTGAAAATCCTTTCCTCGAAGTTGAACGATTACGTAAGTCCCCTTGGAATACCCAGCATATTCACATCAACCAACTGATTCTATTCGCAATAAAAGGAACCTTGGAGTTGAACGCATGAACTTTCACGCAATCTTAGCATGCGGAATACTTTGATCAAGAGGGAATAGAGTGACCGTTGGACAACTTTATTCTGTGCTGGCGTTGTCATAAAAAGCACGTCAACACATCCGAC
The DNA here is from genome assembly GCA_007115665.2 of Sequoiadendron giganteum. Taxonomy (NCBI): domain Eukaryota; kingdom Viridiplantae; phylum Streptophyta; class Pinopsida; order Cupressales; family Cupressaceae; genus Sequoiadendron; species Sequoiadendron giganteum. The sequence continues at coordinate 103,386,592 of CM021110.1, read as the reverse complement.
TGATGAATGACCTTCTAATAAATTGAGCAAAGAATAGTAATCTGAAGCTTATATACTTCCTAACTGATCAATACAATATTAAAATTCTGAAACTTTAGATATATACTGAACATTTGTGATTGCTGTAAATAGGATTACTTTCTAAGGCCAATATATATATATATTGCATTTTTATGCTGCAAATGGAATTGCTTTCCAAGGCTTTATGTACTGCATTCCCTGCTGCAAATAGAGTTACTTTATGAGGCTTTACATACTGCATTTTCTGTCCATATATGCCCCTTGTAGAATATCATTAGTTGTTCAATATCAATGTCATTAACTGATTATGCTTGATCCGATTATTAATGAAAAATTCCATCAAGGCTATTATGATTATAACTTCATGAATTAGTAGCGAATTCTCTTAACCTTATATTGATTATAGGCATTAAATAAATCTTGGATAAATATATCTGACTGTTAAAAGATTATCTTTATGAGAGTTTGCAAACTTACTAGGGAGGTAGGCTTGAGGTAAGTGCTGCCTAAAAACCCCACTTAACAATCAGCTGTAGCCATGGAGGGCTGGGGGTGCCACTTAACAATCCGCTGCGTCCATGGAGGGGTGGTAGGCCCAAGCCACTTATAAGCTCTGTCGACTCCCCAGTAAGTTAAGTGTCTTCCAAGGTGATGATATGGGTAGAGAAAGCAGGTACGAGTGTTTCCACTAAGCACGCCACTCTTAGGATGGAATGGTCTTAGCTTGGTCATTCAGCTCGGGGCCAAGGAGTGGGTTGTCCTGATGGGACACTTGTTGTCTTGGGCTTAGATGGATAGCTTCAGGCAGATCTACCCATGCCACTCCTCCTCTGCCTTCATTATCACCTTTGTGATCATGTTTGTATTTCTTTGGATATCTAGATATTAGTGCTAATAGATATGTGTTAATATGCTGAATACAGGATTCAAATTTAGGGATATTGAAATTAGGAGAACATTCATTTGGAAAGAACAAACCCTAAATCTAATGAACAAGCAAATTCTAGGGCAAGTCAGGTAAGAGACATTGCAAAGCCCCTAAAATAAAGTCAAGGAGTAGTTGCTTTCTTGGGTTGTAACCCAAAATCAAAGTTGTAAACTGTTTTTACTTGTGAGGCTGGATTAGGACAGTAACTCCTAGCAGCATTTCTCACCGTGGTTTTTCCCCTGTGAGATTTTACACATAAATCTGGGGTTATCTGTGTTCTTGTGTGCATGTTGATCTTCATTCTTGTTTTGGTTAAGTGGATGAATGCTTGATTGACATAACTTAACTTCAGCAATAGTTAATTGGGATTGTTTTTAAAGCATACTGATTCACCCCACCCTCCCCCTCCCCCCAGCCTCTCAGTATTCTACTACTCATAGTTAGAGTAGTAGAAGTGCAATTAATTTATTTCATTATTTTCATGCAGCTTTATAAACAATACAAATTAGTGCTTTTTTACACTTAGTAGAAATCGATTTATGGTAATTCTCATGCTAATGTTAAACTAAAATTGCTATTTATCAAGCATTCAATGTTATTGTAATTTTGTTATTTACCCAATGATATTTATTATGCCTATTTTTCTTATGAATGTTTTTTAAAATGTTTTGTTATGCGTGCTAAGAGGTAAATTCCTTTGGCAAATTTGCACACCCTCTTAGGCAAAAAATTGGATGTAATTATTAATTCATAGGGGTTCAAAAGCCCTCAGGGCTTGAGCCATAGCATGGAGAACTCTGTTATGACCAATTAACATGAATTCACACTTTTTATTCCTTTGTCAAGTCCCCCCTCAATCTTGTTAAGGCATAGAAGCTTATACCTCTACAAAGTGAGAACAAGAGATTGAAGAATTTGAAGAGAAACCCCTAATAATCATAGACAAAAAAAACTATGAATAAAGAAATGATTGAATCACAATCAATAAGCTGATGAAATGGTGAGTAGATTGCTCTCTACTTACGCACCATTCCTACAAAAGAAACGAGGATAGGTCAACTTAGTCAAGGCACATATCTCAATATAATATAATGTTAAATTTACATATGTAGGCCCAATGCTAGTGGTATTATTAACACATCGAAGCCCTACACAAGGTAAATGGTACCAAAATTAGAGGAAGGTAGCCCAACAACGTACTACATGTCAGTAGTATATCGAAACCATTGAAAAGAGGCACAAGTCAAGATTATAATCTGTAAAAGCATCAAGGCTTGACAATGTTGATGCTAGTGAGTGTTAAGTTGTGGCTCCCTGAACTTCACCAAAGTGGTATTCTATTGTTGTGGCTAATAGAAATCTTACAACATTTACATTTGATTAGACTCCTTGACCAAATCTAATGGATGATCTCATGGATAATACCTTAGTAATCCCTTTAACTCATTAGTCCATTTATATCCTTCAACAATTGCAGATGATGATCGACCATGTACAAAATATTCCTAGTTGATATCTTGAATATATACTGAAAGCATCGTTCCATGAGGACATGCCCCCACCCCAAATCAGGCATTTTAGAGACAAGAACATCTTGAAGACATGAGGACTTGGGGAAAACATCTTTCTATCGTCACGACTACAAGTTTCATCAATACTACAATAAGACAAACTCTACGGCCCATGTGCAACCATCATGCATTACTCATCACATAGAGATAGTTGCATTGAATATCAATAATATTTTCATGAAGAGAGTATTTTGAAAAACACTCACATTCCAAAAAAAAATGTATATGCTGGTGGGGTAAACCACCTTGTTAACTATCAAGAAAGTATAATGGAAGCAAACTTCATCATAAATATCTCAGTTCACTACAAGGAACAATAAGAAGTCTGGCACAATTAACACAACAAATTTTTTCTTAATGTCTGAATCACCTTCCAAGGGTACTTTAGAAGGGTCAAGAATGCTTCATCAAATTAGTGATCATCTATAAAAGTTTTCCCTAGCAATAATGGAAATTAACATCTATTGCGATCATTAATGACCACAATAGGAAAGCAATGGTGTAAGATGGAAAAGGATGGATGTGCAAGAAAGCCTCTTATGTGTTTGTACAATTCTATGATACAAATGGGGAGAAAAAGTGAACCAGAAGAGTCCTATGTTAGCTTTCTCATGCTTATCAATACTTATTTCATTATGGATGATACCTTATAAGGTTTAATTGCTTAACACATGTCACAAGGGCTCAACGGCCATCTCATAAGTTTTTAATTTTTAGGGGGCTTCTCCAAAATATGGCTCTACATTGCTCCATCCATGCCTCATGTGCAATTTCAACCACTATCAAAGCCATATGCATGCATTACCCTTTTTACAATATTGAACAAGAGCATCCATCACCATCCATATATTCATGCCTATGTTTCTCATGGACACGTTCCCAAATTTCTTTTGCCAATCTCATTCCAAGGACATGAGGACGCCTTGGAAACATCCCCGAGCCATCCCCAATTTTCCAAGATCTGCCCTAGCCATCATAGAAATATTCTTAAGACGAAGGGATGCCACGTGGATGGCCAAATGTCCTAATGACAGCTAGGAATGTCTCAAACGTCTCCAATTGTCTCCACGACAATTTAGGCATGTTTTTTTCAAGTCCAAAATGAAAAAAATATTATTTTATTCTTATGTTTTGTTGGCCTCCACACCACACTTAGTCCTAAGTGAACAAAAAGAAGCCTCCCTATCTCATTTTAACTAATTTTTCGATGTTAAAAAAATTTGCACCCAAGTTTGAGAAAAATAAACATTTTGAGCAGAGTTTGAAGCTATAGATGGAAAAAACAACATTGGTGAGTAGTGAGGAGTGAGATAGCAAGAGGAGTAGAAGAGGTAAGTGATTCTTCCATTTGTTTTCTTTTTCTTATCAAAATTTTAAGAAAGAAAAGTATTATCTTTTTATTTTTATTTTTTAATTTTTCATTTCCACTTGCATTATTTTTTCACAAACAACATGAGCACTAGTAGTGAGAGTAGTGAACATGAGATGGAAGAAAGAAATAAGAATTTTTTAGCCTTGGATGGGCATTCATTAGAATGTCAAAATATTATGGGTGAAGGAAATAGCTACAAAACCCATTTGGGTGCCCTTCCACCATTTTAAAACCCTATGCAAAAGGCCCTTTTGATCCTAAAATAAACTCTTCTCCAATATGTGATAACCCTAGACAAAGACAAAAAGAAATTTGCAAGGTGTAGCAGAATGTGGTTGTGTCAATTTATAAAATAAATTTTTGAGGGAGCTACACCAAAGTATATTCTCATCTCTTGGGCTTTACAGAACTTGGGGTTAAGCTGTGTCCAAAATTCAAATATAAAGGAGTATAAGAAAGTAGAGGTTCATAGATTGCATATGGAGGTAGAACCAAAGTCTAAGGGTGTGGCAATGCCAACAAAATATACACAATCAACAATGCTTATGCCCTCCATGGTTGCTAGTGGTAGTCGAGATGTTTCTTCAAAAGAAAAGAGAAAGACTACTGCTAGTGAGAAGGTCGGACCAATTTCAAGCATGTTCCATATGCAAGCACAAGATGTGGTAGAGTCTTCTATTGCTAATTTTTTTATGCACTTTCCATCCCATTCCATGTAACGTGTTCCACTTCAAACAAATGTTCATAGATGTAGCTTCTTTTGGTTCATCATTCACCCACTGTGGAGAACATAAACTACGCACTACCTGTTGATGTGTGTTTTATGACAATGCCAGCACAAAATAAAATGTCCAACGGCCACTCTATTCTCTCTTGATCAAAGTGTTCCGCATGCTAAGATTGCGTGAAAGTTCATGCGTTCGACTCCAAAGTTCCTTTAATACGAATAGACTTCAGTTGGTTGATGTGAATATGCTGGGTATTCCAAGGGGACTTACGTAATTGTTCGATTTTATATGCTCAAGCAAATGAAGGGTTTTGACTATGATGCTTTGGTACTTGAACGGACCGGGAAATGCTGAATTTAAAGGAGGTAGGGATAGGAATTCTACAATCTATTTCTACGGGTGGAATGCAAGGATTAGCTTCAACAGGTTTTCAAACCAAACTTCATTTCGTCTCCCCTTCGAACAACTCTGACAAAGCTGGTGCAATCTTCAAAGGATGGATGAGATGTTCAAATTGACACCATGCGCACCCCTTCACGATGAAGCAAGTGGGCACACTAAACACAATCGAAGTTAAGTGCTAAGATTCCAGTTGACCACGTAGGAGCAGACTTATCGTCAGCAAGTCCGCCAGTGGTATGGATACGGGAAGATATGCCCAAACTAATGTCACATTCCACAATTAACTCTACTTGCATGAAAACAAATCTACTCTACTTTACTCTATTCGAATTGGAAAGACGAAAAGATCTCATCAACTGCCTACAACACAAAATGAAGTCACCAATCAATGAAATCTTTATATCATGAGAGTCTTACACAACAATCTTTTGCAAAAACTTTCAAAGGGAAAGTCTTTCTTTCCTTTCCAACTAAGCTAACTCCTAGCTCTACTTTAACTTCTATCAATCTCTATCTCTGTCTAGCTCTGATCTATTTCTGATTCTAATTCTAACTGTTTACAAATGAGGGGGGATGCCCCTTTTATATTGAGTCCAATTAGTGGACGGTTCATATCTGATTACAATAAAGGGCTTAGATTGAGCCACCCATGCCCTAATTAGGGCTTCTGCCCTAAAAACCGCCACTGAGAGGAGTGGGGCAATGAATGCGCCTTCCACTCCTCATCAATGAACCACTAACCACCATCAATGCACGTCGTCTCCTTCCAGAAGGTCATCGTCTAGAAGGGCGTTTCCTTTTTCCTTCTCGCTGGCTGCAAATCTGATGAACTTGTCCAACACTGCCTCAACTTCCTAATCCGAAATAGGAGGAATGTGATCTAGCTGAAACTCTAAAACTGCAACTGTTTGCCCATGCCGGGCACATGATTTCTTCCAGGCAGCAAGGGCATCCTAGGTGTTCTGTATGATACTGGAGAACGTGGCTATCTTCTCGAAATCATCTTGTGTGAAGGCCTTCACCTCAGAGAAGAATGGCGTCAATCTGTTTTTCAATCCTTCTGCAGTTATCTCTTCAAAAGTCAATCTCTTGGCAAAGATTGCCTCCAATGTGTTGAGAATTCCGTCTAAGATGTTCGTCATGGCCTTTCTGACCCTGACAGAATCTGCCTGTGATGCATCGTAGAATCCCCGGCCTGTGACTACTGAAGAATACCATCTGGCGAAGTCGTATCTATCCCCCTGTTGGATAACACCTCCCTCAACCAAAGTCTGTTGAGGTATGCTCATCAAAGCCCCTAAACAGAGAACAACTCTCGTCTGATAGATGCGAGCCTCACCCCAAGCATGGTTAACTGCCTCCACTCTAGCCATAATATCGGAAGCTTGCCCATAGGCATGTGCAAGATCTTCCATGAACTTTCTTGTTTCTATACACACACTGGCAACCCACTTGTCTACCTGCTGTGCCATTCTCTTCAAATCTTCTAACCCACTGATTGACTCCATGGAAAACTCAGCCAGAAGCTCAATTCCCGGATTTTCTTGCCCACAAGGATGGGACAAGTGCTGCACGTAGCCAATCAGTGTCTTGTGCTCTACCTTCAACCTTTTGTATTTGCCCTCAACATGGGACAATCTATCCTTGAGTGCTCGATAGGAATTATCGCACTCCTCTACCACCTGTGCTCCAGTAGGGCGTCCTAGTTCCATGGTTGTCACAACATAGTTCTCAAGAACGGCCTCGTCTCTATCACATTCTACCCGAGGAACTGCCATATGCAAGGTTCGGGATCTGTCTTCATCTGTGGATATTTTGGAGAACTTCCTAGCCTTTTTCTTTGCTGGAGGTGCACTGATCCTCTGTAATAATTCCTCCATCTCAGCTGCGGGATCGGTCTCATCCATGGGATCACGCCTCATCCTATCCCTTAGCCATTCTGGCACCTCCTGTCGTGTGTCAGATATAATAAAAGGCTATTCTACCTCGGCCTGTACCTCGTGAACCTCATCTCTGCCCTCGGGCTGACGAGGCTCATCATCGTCTATAGGCTCAGTGTCTCCTGAGCTCTGGGCATCCTGATCCGAAGTAGCATCACCCTCAGGAGCTACCTCAATTTCCTGCTGAAACTGAGTATCAGTGGCCATCCCCTCATCTGTCTCTTGCTGATTTGCTTGTGGGTCATCTTCTCAGGGCATGTTGATGCTCTGGCCCACTGATTCTCTACGAGGTGGCTGACTCTCCCCTTGCTCCGTCTGCTCTAGATCCAATCTCTCCCTCTGATCAAAAAATAACGACACCTCTTGTAAGCTTGGAGAACGTGTCCGAGATGGTGTATGCATGGACTCCTCAACTACCACAGGCTCAAGTCGAACTAGCTCCTTTCCTCTAGGCTCTGGAGTTGGATTACTACGTCTCCTCTGATTAGTTGTCAGTAATCTGCTGTCTCCCATCAAATTGTACATGAGGGGAATTGACCTTCCCTTGAGTCGGCCGACATGCCTCTCTACCCAACTCCGTGTAAATGTCAAGACTGGGATACAAAGTGTATCCAAGTCAGTGATCTCTGGCTCAGATGAATCTGGGAGTGGCAGAAGCGTATCTCTTACTGTCTCGTAGTCAGCCTATACAACGTTTATGTCTTCCTCAATCTGATCTGGTACTGGGATGATCTCACACTCCCTGACCATCACCAACGGTCTCCGAGAGAACAATATCTTTCTGACTTCGATCTCATCCACTACACTTGCCCAACAATCTTCAATCTGCACCTTGTCCCTGAACTCTTCTATCAATATCCACCTGATGTTTTTGTGGGGATCGTAGTAATGCCTGCCGGTGTGATAGGAAGGTGGAAGAATTGGAGCTCCGCTTCTGCCTCTCTTGCTGCTTGCAGCGATGGGCAGATTTCATTTGAATTCCCCATGGTAATTGGGAATCCAAGTCCACCTTTCTTCTTCTTCTTCTGAATCTTATCATAGAAAATCAGTTGCCTAGATACTTCCAGCATCACTATCCTGTTTGTGGGATACCGAGGCAATTTGTATGGATAGGAGGAAAATCCTTGCAGCCTTATGTAGGTGAATTTTGGAAATTCGATAAACCAACATCCGAATTTCTCAATCATTTCTTGTGCCTCCCTTGATATTCTATGATGGGTTTTCTACTGCAGGGTCCTCGTGATATGCATTGTAAAGGCGTCATTGACCCTCTTGTAATTAGTTGTGCTTATCAGGTGCAACTGTGGACAAGCCTCATATATTTTAAACTGATGGGAACCGCAACCGATTGGATCCTTGTAAGAGATTCGTCTTTATCTCGTCATGCGAGCCAACATATAGACAAGGTAGGAGCCCATGTAAAATGTCTTCATTCTCCTCACGCCACAAAGCTGCTCATGTATGCTATCACTGATCATCAGTGCCCAATCCATGTAATCTTTTTCTTCCAACACCAAGTTGACAAAATAGAACATCCAAGGTTCAAAGACGAACGCTTGGGGGCATCCTCCAACTCTACTTAACATCATGATCAGATCACCAAACTCCTGCCTCAAATCCTCCGAGACTATCTACTTGGGCAATTTTGTACGAGTCGGCTTGGGTTTAATCATCCACCTAGTATTTATCAAATCAGCACACCGGTCTGTGGTGGATGAGTACATCTTTCCAGCTCTTTCTTTTGTCTTGTAGATCATCTTCTCATGGACTGGAATCCCGAATGCCTCTCCGATTGCTTCAGGTGTCAGGTTGGCCGACACCTTGCCATCTGGCGAAGTGACCGTCCTCTATTCTGCATTGTAGTGGTAGGTGCATTCCATGGTGAGTTCTAGACACCGGATAGCTGGCGGAAAGTTGGCAGCTGCATACAGTCCACTTCTGACAATACTATGCGAAGTCAGTGATGGGTGATGGCCTCCAATCCCCATTATCCTTCTTCTGAATGCCTCCAGGTTGAATGAGCCCAAGTTCGTGTCAGCTAGCTTGCCAAGCTTTGATGAAAATTTGGATTCTGGCAAGAATGACTTGCCCAATTTCTTGATTAATGCCTGTTTGGACTCGGTGTGGTTGTTTTTGCCTGCAGCTCTTCTGCTTGATTCGGCCATTCTCAACTGTCTTGTTGATTTCAGCTGTGAAATTTATGTATTTGCAACAACTCTAGAGACTTCTCTCAAATTCATACTTCTCCTCTAGAATAAACGTACTTTCAGCAACTTGATACTTATCCTAAATGCGTTTTGAGCAACCTTGTGAAGTCTCTTCTCACCAATTCGAACTTTCAGCCAATGCAACCCTTTTAAACTTCAGATTTCTTAGCAACTTCAGACTTAACTCTGTTTACTTCAGCAGTCGAATGAAACTCCTTCAAAGCCGTACCTTCTCAACAAATGCAGCAACTGGCAACTTGGGAATTCGTGCCTCTCAGCATCTGCAGCCTTAGCAAGTTAAGTCGCACTTCCTTCAACAACTTCAACTTTTGCAAATTCGTACTTAGCAACCTCCAGCTCTCTCACAATTTCGAACTCTTCAGCAACTGCAACCTCTTCAGGAATTCGTACTTTTCACTTAGCCAACATTCTGCATTCAGCAACTGGTGAGAGGAATGAAGAGGATTTTAAAATGTTATAGCCTAGTCGAATTCTATACTTAGCACATTTTTGAATTCATTTTTCCTCTCTTTTCCCAGTTGCAACACTTGTCATCTGAGGTATCGGAATCTCAAACTTCTAGAATCATGAATTCATCACCTCTGCACAGGCCTGTCTTGTTGCATTTGACCCTTTTTTTTTAAATATTAAATCGTTTACTTCCTTGAACAAATTCGAACTGCTTAGCTAAGTCATTTGATCTCACTCTCGCTCTAGCAAAATTATCCAGTTCAAACCTCTGGTGAAATCATTCTCGTTCATTTGTTTGCCTTAGAGAAATTTCTCAATTTTGCCTTAGGAATTTATTTAAAATAGGCATTGGGCAAAATATCCATCGAAACGATGTGGACACAGCGTGGAGTAAGCTTGACTCACTTCTAAATTGCAAATGTTTAATACCCAGAAGAGAAATCCTTCCAGAATCCATCGTTTTCATGTGTATCCGAACGAAGGGGTACTTTTAATTTTTATTATTTAAAAATAATAAAAATGGCTAATGTTTATTTCTTCCCCTCCGGAGGTCTTTCACTCCTGCAATTTCAATCTTCTCTACCTTGGCAAATTTTCTTGATTTTTTTTCCTAAAGAATTCTCTCTCTGAAGATTTTCATAACTCTGGAAATTAGCATCATTCTCTAGACGTACTCTTCATTTTCCCCTCTAGAAAATACCTTAGGAATTATTTAAAAATATAAATTTCATCTCTAAACGGCACATATAGCATGTCATTCTTCGATTTTATTCCTTAGGCAATTCCACGCCTAAACTTTCCTTTCTTAGCAATTTTCATATTTTAAGTTCCCACTCAATAGGCGCATTTCATGATGTGAAGAGGAAAAATAAATAATCCTTGGTCTTTTTTTTTAAAATCGTGCCCCCTTAGCATTATTTCCCCCTGTTCTGAACTAGAGCTAACGTGGTTGTGCCTCCCTTTGGTTTTGCTATCCTGTTCACACCTTATCTGGCACCGTACATGCTTTTTTTAGCCATTTGCTATTTTTAGCAAACCCTAGAATTGATCAATTTTCGTATCTCTATTTGCTTTGAAATTTGTTCCAGTTGCTTTTGATGCTGTGAAAGACCTGTTCATACTTGCTTCTGTTGATGACGCGCTATTTTTAGCCATGAGATGACTTACTAAAAATAATAAGTCCTCCAATTTTGCTCAAAATTTGCCAGTAGATAGCCTGAACGATGTTGATCATGGTGGCGTGCTTCGTTTTGACATCTCTGCATTTTACTTCATCTATTTTTAGACATGGCATGGGAAACCCTAATCTGACTTGCATGCGCTCCCGATGGTCTCCGTTGGGCTCTGACTACTGGACTGAAGTGTTGGGTAGCTGCTGGGATGATATTGCTATTTATAGTAAGTGTCCGGAAAGTGGTCAACCGGATGTCGAATGAGTTTGTATGTCATAGTGCCCGTGGGATCTCAAAAAACCCAGAAAAACCCAGAAAACTAGTCAAAGTTCTGGCACTGGCTAAAAATAGTAAGTCCCTGAAAACTGATCCGATCCACTTGCATGTCATATCACTGCTAAGCTCTCACGAAACCCAGATGGAATATCCGGACATGCATTGAAAATTCTTGCATGCAAACCCTAAAAATAGCCTCGGAAGACTAAACTCTGAAAGTCACCATCTCGGCTTGCATGCTACATCATCGCGAAGGTCTTGGAAAACCCAGATCAATTCTCCAGTCATTTATCGGAGAATTGCTTGTCTAAACCCTGAAAATAGCCCCCGAAGGCTGAACTGCTAAAAATAGCCAGTTGTCTAAATCTGTTCAAATTTCATATGTAGGCACTCTGAAGTTGCCTGAACATGCTGAAGTAGTTAGAATCCCGAAATCCTGAGGGACAAGCCTCAAATTAGGTACTTACTAAAAATAGTAAGTTGTCGGATTTCAGTGAGATTTCAGGGGGATTCTGCCTTGAGCTTCCTGAATGTGCTGTTGCACTTGGATTTCACCTTGATAATCTCAGTTTGACACAAAACAAGCCTGAAGGATGGGAACCCTAAATTCGTAGACTTGGCCATTATTTCAATCTAGGTCAAAGATGGGACATCCCCGGAAGGACGAAAGATCAGAGATAGAGGGACACAAAGCCAAAAGACCATAATGGAGCAAAAATTAGGGGGTCCCCATCTTGGATGGGGTGATGTGTGAAAAGGTCACAACACTACCCTCCTTAACAAAGATTATTCTAAGCTAAATTGGTCATGGAAGACATGAGGCAAACTTGGATCGGGACAATTTGCTCTATTGTAATGGATGGGTGGCCCAACATTACACATTGGCTAGTCATCAACATCATAGACACACGTTAACCTGGATCTTATTTTCTTAGAGCTATTAGTTATTTATCGAAGTTCAAGGATGCAGACTCCCAATTCCATAATTTGGGAGAGGCCAAAGAAAAGGTTCCTGCCTCAAATATTGTATAGATGGTCACTGACTCGACATGTGTGTGCAAATTAACCAGAATAATGGTAGAGTGCTTAAAAGCACATCTTTTGGACCCCATGTTGTGTTCATGTTTTCAACAATGCATTGAAAGACGTAGGGAAGATAGATTGGGTGCAACAAATGACAACAAAAGCTAGAGATATTCAGATGTTCATTTGCAACCACCACACGTCACTTTCTCTCTTCAAGATTATTTCAAAAAAGGAATTCCTCAAATTTATGGAGATTAGGTATGTCAATTATTTTATTTTGTTAGAGAGTAAGCTTGAGGTATAGGAGGCTCTACAGTTGATGATGGTTAATTAAGAGTGCAAATGACCTAAGGAAAAAATATCAAACAAAAGATCCTTGATGATGACTAGTGGTCCACTATAAGGTAAGAAATTGCTGATTTTATTGATAAATTGATTGCTCATTTATTATTAAGTTTTTTATTTTATTGTTTCGAATTTTCTAACTAGTCTTTTTTGAAAAAAAAAAATTGTAGATATGTTTGCTCCTTCTCCAACCTATTGTAGATGTCATTAGATATGCCACTATGGACTCTCCTAGTCTTGGAGAGATTTATGAGACATTCGAAAACATGCATGAGCAGATGAAGAAGCAATTTTTAACAAGGATCCTAATTTGGAACTATATGTAAAACATATTAAGCCCATTGTGATGTCGCGGTGGAATGCTACAAACACCCCACTTTATATGACATCCTTTGCTCTAAATCCCAAACGGTATGCACCAAATCATGGGAGGTTGTCTCTTTGTGATGATGAAGTGAAAGAAGGGTTAATGAAGGCCCTTCGAAAAATGTAAAGTGACATGCCAACTATACTTCGCACACAAGGGCTTGCCTTTACAAATCTTTGTGGTCCAACATATCGCAAACCAGAGGAAAAGATAGATAGAATTATTTAGCTCAAACCGATCCTACTAGATGGTGAACATGGCACTACAAGAATACACCAGAGTTGATAATGCTCACCATTCACCTCCTTTTACAAGTTGCCATCTCCTCTATTGCAAAGAGAAATTGTCTCACATACAATTTCATCCACTCTATCAAGAGGAATAGGAATACCTCTAGATGCATAGAGCTATGTTACTGGTTCACCCAGTATGAGGCACGGGTTTGGTTCGGTCCAGTTCGGGTTCAAAATACGGGTTCGGTTCGATGCAAATATGCCCTGGGTTCGGATTTCTCACTATGGGTTCAACCAAGGTTCAAAACCCTAACTGTGGGTCCGGCCAAGTTCCGTTTTTTTCGAACCAGAGTAGAATTTGCACCCAGGAGGACTTTTCCAGCGTCTTTTTGCAATTTTTAATTAATTTTTTGACTTTTCGTTGACTTTTAAAGACTATTTTATTCCCTCTAACCCTAATATTTGCCTCTAACAAATGAAATAGGTAAAGTGATACTCATTTACCAATTTGTGAATGAAAAAAAAAGGTTTTTTGTCCCCACTGTTGAGCTTTCTCTCTTTCTTGCACAAGCTTGAATAGACTTGAAGGTTGATCGTAGATTGTTTAAAGTTGGTTGTTGTGCTATTCCTAAGCACTTGCAAGTGCCTGTTCATTGCCAAGAAGATTGTAGAGCAAAATTTCTTCAAAAAAGGTAGGTTTTTTTAATATATTTTTTACATTTTTTTTAACAAATCAACTCTTTTGTTTTGTTTTACTTTTCATTCCTCTAAATGTCTATAACACATGTTCAATTTTTTCAGTTTTATGAAATTAATTAATTCTTTAAGTTTCAAATTCAATGAATCAATACCAAAATTTCAATATGTTGTGCCTTAAGTATTTTGTATTACAGTGGCAACCGGTACCTTCTCAAGCTCAATCGAATCTCGTTTCAAAACAAACCCAAACTCTCCCCTTTGGAAATATGTAGAAATGGTTCGAAAACTTCTAGGTGGTGGAGGATATATTTGGATTTGAAGGCATTACCATGTTCAATATTTGAGCTCATACAGTCAAGTGAAAGGGCACTTGTGCAAGATCCCTGAAACAAGCATGAAAAATTGTCCAGGTGAAAACAACAAGGCATTCCAAAAGATGTAGTGTTGAAATATATTGCAAACCAAGAAAAAGGAAACCAAAAAATAGCCAGTGTAAAAACAAGCCATCCTTTGAAGAAAGGATCTCGATCCATGAAACCCCTTACACCACCTTCTTATTTTCCACCTATAGAAAGCCATCCATTTATGGACATCCCTCAAGAGCAAACCGTGCCCTTGTCATGTCCCCGAAATTGTAACACTAAAATATGAAGTATTGAAATGCAGTTTACTAAATACCAAAATATAAATATAAATAATTGTAATTTAAATATTATTATAATTATAATTATCGCAAATGATATTATAATTATCAATATAAATTATTAACAATAAAAAATAAATATTAAACAATTTAATTATTAACATAATTATAAGCATCATAATATAATATATAATAAACATACAATAAATTCAATTTATATTAATATAAAATAATAGTTATAAAATACGTGAGCAAATACCTATCGAAAGCAGCGCTGGGTAAAAGCAGCAATCATGAACAAAGGCAGAAACTTTAATAAACATAAAATAAACAACTATGACTTAAAAAGCAGCAGCCATGTAGAAGACTTTCACCTAGTATAAGCAGCGGTGTCTTAAGTCAGCAAACAAAAGATTAACAAGGCAGGTTTGTCATAGAGGGACGTGCCTCTTTGAAAAGTTATTGCTATTCAAAAGGGTGTCTCTCTTTAAAAAGAGAAGGATACAAAATGAAGGAATTAGGAAGAAAAGAGGTATGTTTTGGGAGGAAATAAAATAGAGAAAGGGAAATTAGCGAATGAATAAAGGAATCCTTACAAATCGTAGAGAAGCAGCAGCAATACATTAAGAGTAAGTTATAATTTAAACATAACAATATTTATATACACCAAGAAATCAGTTGGAAATAATAATAATATATAAATCTATATAGAATATATAAATATATATATATATATATATATATATATATATATATATATATATACAATAATGATACTTGCAACAATTATTAAACTTTATAAGTAATGCTGATCTTTAATATAAACATAAGTAGATTATGTATATTTATGAATTGTCCTCATCTTATGATCAAACACGTGTAAGGTTGAAGAAAGCGGTTAAGGAATAAAAAAACGTGGAGAGATACAACAACTCAGGTGATGTACTCACATAGCAATAATATTTAGTATATTTTGAATATAAGAAACTAATATTGCTCATTTGATTATTGGTGCAATGTTTTCCTTTGATGTTATCAATATTATAATAGTTTTATGAATTGATGATGGTTCCTTTAGCATTATCATGACCATGAATGAAACTAAAGGGTATGATATAGCCACATTTAGTTTCCATCATTGTTAATATTACATTGGATAGTATCATTGATCATAGACAACTAAATATGATGAGAATTGACATTGTTGTAGTAATATAGATCCATTTACTTTTTTGCATTATGTTACATTTTCATACATCCATATAATACTCTCAGACATGATACAAGCATATAGATAATTCAATAGTAAATGCATAAGTGACTGTCCAAAGATTGTCTGCTTCGTGATTATTACCCTATTAGGATGAGGGAGAAGCATCACCAAGTGGATTGCCTAAAAATCCCATCCTCAAGCCTGTAGGCCCAAGAAAGGGATTGGTCATGAAGGGTGGGGGTCCCACCTCAACATTTTGTTATTTAGCGGGGTGGTAGGCCTTAGGCCCTTGGTACTTAGGGTTTCCCCCTCCGCTCCTAATAGGGCCATTGTCGTCTGAGGTACTACCATTGGTGGAGAATGCAGGTACTAGGTCGTTGGGAAAGGAGGAATGCATAAGCAGCCTCCCGTGCCCAACATGAAGGCTTCAAGATGGATCCACCCATGGCACTCCTTTTGCTTGTTAAATTCCATTTATGATTATGCTTATATTTTGGATATCTAGATATTAATGCCAATAGATATATTTGTATATGGAAATGTCGTTAATATGGTGAATGCAGATTTTAAACCAAGATTCCTTCACTAAAAAGAACATTCATTTGGAAGGAAGAAACCCTAAACCTAATCTACAAGCAAATTCTAGGGTGAATCTGGTAAGGGACATTATAGCCCTCTTCAAATAAAAGATCTAAGGGACCGTTGGAAGCTTCATTTCAGAATGACGCAAGAGAGATTGTTGATCAAGACATAGCAAGATGTGTCTATGCCAATGGATTGGCATTCAACGTTGTCCGTTCACCGTATTGGTAAAAAATGGTGAAATCTATTAATGAGGCTCCAAAGGGGTATAAGGGCCCAAGTTTTGAGGTGTGTTGCACCTTATTGGAGAAAGAGGTGAAACATGTAGCAGACTCTTTGAAGTCCATAAGGGATTTGTGGATCGAAATAGGGGTGACCATCGTTTCTAATGGATGGAAAGATCCAAAAAATCGCCCATTGATCAATGTTATTGTAGTGTCCCCTATTGGGGCAATGTTTTTGACAGCAGTGGATTGTGAAGGACGAGTGAAGGATGGTGCATTTATTGCTAACATCCTTTATCAAGCTATTGAAGCAGTGGGCCATCAAAATGTTGTGCAAGTTGTAACTCACAATGCAAAAAAATGTAGGGTTGTCAGGTTATTGGCTGAGGAGAGGTACTCACACATTTTTTGGACACCTTGTGTTGTCCACTCCCTCAACCTAATGCTACAAAAATTGGAACCAAAATTGAGTGGTGTTGACGTGCTTTTTATGACAACGCCAGCACAGAATAAAGTTGTCCAACGGTCACTCTATTCTCTCTTGATCAAAGTATTCCGCATGCTAAGATTGCGTGAAAGTTCATGCGTTCAACTCCAAGGTTCCTTTTATCGCGAATAGACTCAGTTGGTTGATGTGTATATGCTCATTATTTCAAGGGGACTTACGTAGTTGTTCAATCACAGTGAAACAATGAATGATTTTGACGATATTGCTCTGATGTTCGAATCGATCGGGAAATACTGAATTAAAGGGAAAGGGATAGGAATCCTACAATCTATTTCTAAGGATGGAAGGCAAAACTAGCTTTAACAATCTCCAAACCAAACTTTGTATCGTCTCCCTTTCGGACAACTCTGACAAAGCCGATGCAATCTTCAAATGATAGGTAGATATTCAGATCGAGATTCAACATGCACACCCCTTCACCACGAAGCAAGTGGACACACGAATCACAACCGAAGTTACGTGCTGAAATTCCAGTTGACCACGCAGGGCAGACTTACCGTCAGCAAGCCCGCTAGTGGTATGGATATAGGGAGATATGTTCAAACCAATGCTGCATTCCACAATTAACACTACTTGCATGGAAACAAAATCTATTCTACTTTACTCTATTCGAATTGGAAAGACGAACAAGCCTTGCTAGCTACTCACAATAGAAGATAGAACTACCAAACAATGATAAATCTTTATATTATGAGAGTGTTCACAACAACTTCTTACAAAGTCCTCAATGGGAAAACTTCCTTTCCTCCTCAATCTAAGCTAA
Organism: Sequoiadendron giganteum; assembly: GCA_007115665.2. Taxonomy (NCBI): domain Eukaryota; kingdom Viridiplantae; phylum Streptophyta; class Pinopsida; order Cupressales; family Cupressaceae; genus Sequoiadendron; species Sequoiadendron giganteum. Next base: position 103,368,901 of record CM021110.1, on the reverse strand, counting down.
CTTCTAAGCTAAATGCTATATGCCTTCTATTCTCTAGCTCAACTCTATCTCTGATTCAAATCTAGTTCTAATGAATTACAAATGAGGGGGGATACCCCTTTTATAATAAACCCAGTCCAGTGGACGGTTCAGATCTGATTACAATAAAGGGCTCAGATTGAGCCACCCATGCCCTAATTAGGGTTTATGCCCTAAAAACCGCCACTGAGAGGAGTGGGGCAATGAATGTGCAGAATATTCTCCACTCCTCTGCAGGCCCACTACTTGCAATCAATGCACATCGTCCTCCTGCAGCAGATCGTCATCCAGAAGAGCGTTTCCTTTCTCCTTCTCGCTGGCTGCAAATCTGGTGAACCTGGCCAATACTTCCTCAACTTCCTGATCGGAGATAGGAGGAATGTGATCCAACTGAAACTCTAAAACTGCAACTGTTTGCCCATGCCGGGCACATGATTTCTTCCAGGCAACAAGGGCATCCTGGGTGTTCTGTATGATACTAGAGAACGTGGCAGTGTTCTCGAAATCATCCTGAGTGAAGGTTTTCGCCTCAGAGAAGAATGGCGTCAATCTGTCCTTTAGTCCATCTGCAGTTATCTCTTCAGAAGTCAACCTCCTGGCAAAGATTGCCTCCAATGTGTTGAGAACTCCATCCAAGATGTTCGTCATGGCCTTCCTGACCCTGACCGAATCTGCTTGTGATGCATCATAGAATCCCCAGCCTGTGACTACTGAAAAATACCATCTGTTAAAGTCGTATCTATCTCCCTGCTGGATAACACCTCCCTCAACCAAAGTGTGTTGAGGTATGCTCATCAAAGCTCCTAGACGGAGAACAATTCTCTTCTGATAGATGCGAGCATCACCCCAAGCATGGTTAATTGCCTCCACTCTAGCCATAATATCGGAAGCTTGCCCATAGGCATGTGCAAGATCTTCCATAAACTTTCTTGTCTCTGTACGCACACTGGCAACCCACGTGTCTGCCTGCTGTGCCATTCTCCTTAAATCTTCTAATCCACTGATTGACTCCCTGGAAAACTCAACTGGGAGCTCGATTGCAGGATTTTCTTGCCCGCAAGGACGGGACAAGTGCTACACGTAGCCAATCAGTGTCCGATGCTCTACCTTCAACCTTTTGTACTTGCCCTCAACATGGGATAATCTGTCCTTGAGTGCCCGATAGGAATTATCGCACTCCTCTACCACCTGTGCCCCAGTAGGGCGGCCTAGTTCCATGGTTGTCACAATATAGTTCTCAGGTACGGCCTTGTCTCTATCACATTCCTCCCGTGGAATTGCCATATGCAAGGTTCGGGATCCATCCTCATTTGTGGATATTCTGGAAAACTTCCTAGCCTTCTTCTTCGTGGGAGGTGCATTGATCCTTTGCAGCAATTCCTCCATCTCGACTGCAAAATCAGTCTCATCCACAGGATCACGCCTCATCCTATCCCTCAGCCAGTCTGGCACCTCTTGTCGTGTGTCTGTCATGATGGAAGGCTGCTCTACCTCGGCCTCTACTTCATTGCCATCGTTATGACGAGGCTCATCATCATCTATGGGCTCAGTGTCTCCTGAGCTCTGGGCATCTCGATCGGAAGCAGCATCATCCTCGAGAGCTACCTCAATCTCATGCTGAAACTGAGTATCTGTGGCAGTGCCTTCATCGGTCCCCTGCCGGTTCTCCTGTTGATTATCCTCTCGGGGCACGTTGATGCTCTGGCCCACGGACTCCCTGCGAAGTGGCTGGCTCTCTATTTGTACTGTCTGTTCTGCCTGTTCTACCTGTAACCTCTCCCTCTGATCGGCAAATAGGGACACTTCCTGTATGCTTGGAGAATGTGTTCGAACCGGCATGTGCAAGGATTCCTCAACTATCACAGGCTTCGGTCGAGCTGGCTCTTTTCCCCTAGGCTCTGGAGTTGGATTACTCCGTCTCCTCGGATCAGTTGTCTGCAACCTGTTGTCTCCCATCAAATTGTAGGTAAGGGGAATTGATCTTCCCTTTAGTCGGCTGACATGTCTCTCTATCCAACTCTGTGTAAATGTCAAGACTAGGATACAAAGTGTATCCAAGTCGGTGATCTCTGGCTCTGACCAATCTGGGAGTGGCAAGGGCGTGTTTCTTACTGTGTCGTAATCAACCTGTACAACGTTTATGTCCTCCTCAATCTGATCTGGCACAGGAATAATCTCGCACTCTCTGATCATTGCCAATGGTATCCGAGAAAACATCCTCTTTCTGACTTCAACCTCATCCACTGCACTTGCCCAAAAGTCTTCCATTTGTGCCTTGTGCCTAAACTCCTCTGTTAATACCCACCTGATATTTCTATGAGGATCGTAGTAGTGTCTGCTGGAATGGTAAGAAAGCTGAAAGAACTGGAGCTCCGCCTCTGCCTCCCTTGCTGCCTGCAGTGATGGGCATACTTCGTCTGAATTTCCCATAGCAATCGGGAACCCAAGTCCGCCCTTCTTCTTCTTCTTTTGAATCTTATTGTAGGCAATTAGTTGCCTAGAAACTTCCAGCATCACTACCCTGTTTGTGGGATATCGGGGCAACCTGTATGGGTAGGAAGAGAATCCCTGTAGCCTTATGTAAGTGAATTTTGGGAATTGGATAAACCAACATCCAAATTTCTCAATCATTTCTTGCACCTCCCTCGATATTCTGTGATGGGTTCTTTGCTGCAAGGTCCTCGGGATGTGCATAGTAAAGGCATCGTTGACTCTTTTGTAATTAGTAGTGCTTGTCAAATGCAACTGCAGACAAGCCTCGAATATTTTGAATTGCTGAGAACCGCAACCGATTGGTTCTTTGTAAGAGATCCCCCTGTATCTTGTCATGCGAGCCAGCATATAGACGAGGTAAGAGCCCATATAAAATTTTTTAGTCCTCCTCACATTGCGGAGCTGCTCATGTAGACCATCATTGACTAACAGTGCCCAATCCATGAAATCCTTGCCCTCCAGTACCAAGTTGATAAAGTAAAACATCCAAGGTTCGAAGACGAACGCTTGGGGACACCCTCCAACTCTACTCAACATCATAATCAGGTCACCAAACTCTTGCTTCAAGTCTTCGGAAATTATCTGTTTGGGCAACTTCGTACGAGTTGGTTTGGGCTTGATCATCCACCTAGTGTTTATTACATCAGCACACCGGTCCGTTGTAGATGAATACATTCTGTCAGCCCTGTCCTTCGTTTTGTAAATCATTTTCTCGTGGGCGGGGATCCCGAATGCCTCTCTCCGATTGCTTGTGGTGTCAGGTTAGCCAGCACCTTGCCATCTGGCGCAACGATCGTCCTCTTCTCTGAATCGTAGTGGTGAGAGCATTCCATAATGAGCTCCGGGCACCGGATGGCTGGTGGAAAATTTGCAGCTGCATATAACCCACTTCTGACAATGCTATGTGAAGTCACTGATGGGCGATGGCCTCCAGTCCCCATTATCCTTCTTTTGAACGCCTCCAGATTAAACGAGCCCAGGTTTGTGTCTGCCAGCCTGCCCAACTTTGATGTGAATTTTGATTCTGGCAGGAAAGACTTGCTTAATTTCTTGATTACTGCCTATCTGGACTCAGCGTGGACGTTCTTGCTTGCAGCTCTTCTGCTTGACTCGGCCATTCTGCAAAAAGGGTAAGATAGTCAGCAAACAAGATTTCATAACAATAAAATATCACTTTTGAGGGTGCCAGCAGATTTTTAAATAAAAAGGCTGCAACACTTTGCCACTTTCAGCTGCAAACCTCAACTGCGCCTGTTTACTTCAAAGTTTTCTTAGAAGTTTCTCTACTTGCAGCAACACAATGTCAGATGCTGGGAAATGTTTGCCTGCAGCAATTCGCCTTCAGCAGATTTGAAACTTCCTTCTTCAAGTTCTTACTTTCTTCCTAACCTAGCAACTTTCAGTAACTTAAAACTTTCTTCACAAGTCGCACTTCAACATTCAGCAACTTCACTTTGGTAAATTCGAACTTCCTCACAATTGCAGCAATTTAGAAACTCACTTCTCAGCAACTTGAAATCCTGACAAGGTAGGTCGCACTTCTCCAGCAAGTTTGTGACTTCAGCAATTCGTGCTTCAACAACTCCAGTCCTTCAGGGATTCGAAATTTTCACTTTCAGCTCTCGAGCAACTTTCAGCTCTTCTCACAAATTCGAACTTCTCACTTTCAGCTCTCCAGCAACTTGCGAGAGAAAAATGAAGAGAACTTCAAAACTTATAGCTTGGACGAATTCCTGCAGAGGCTAATCTTAGCAAATATTTTGAATTCATTTTCCCTCTCTTTTCCAGTCGCAACACTTGTCATCTGAAGCATCGGAATCTCAGACTTCTAGAATTATGAATTCATCACCTCTGCACAGGCCTGCCTCGTTGCGTTTGATTTCTTAAAATGTTAAATCGTTTACTTCTTCGAACAATTTCGAAAAGTTTGGCTAAGGCATTTTGGCAAAATTTATCAAGTTCAAACTTCTTAGCGAAATTTCTCATCCATTTCATTCGTTTGCCTTAGAGAAATTTCTTAAATTTGCCTTAGGAATTTTATAAAAATAGGTACTGGGCAAAATATCCATCGAAACGACGTGAGTGAGGCGTGGATAACTCTGGATCACTTCCGAATTGCAAACGTCCAATACCCAGAAGAAAAATCTTCCTGAAATCCATTGTTTTCATGTGTATCCGGACGAAGGGGTACGTTTAATTTTTATTATTTAAAATAATAAAAAGGCTAATGTTTATTTTTCCCCTTCCGGATGTCTTTCACTCCTACAATTTCGATCTTCTCGGTTTTGGCAAATTATCTTGATTTTCCCTGAAGAATTTTCCTCTGAAGATTTTTTGTACCTCTAGCAACTGGCATCATCCTCTAGGCCTATTCCTTATTTATTTTCCCTTAAGAAAATGCCTTAGGAATTTTTGAAAATTAAAATTTTATCTCTAGAGGGCGCATTTTAATATGTCATGAGTTTCATTTGATTCCTTAGGCAATTCCACGCCTAGACACTTCTTAGCAATTTTCATGCTTAGCAATTTTTTATTTCATTTTTCATACATCCCCACTCACTAGGCGCGCTTCATATAATGAAGAGGAAAAATAAAAGAAATCCTTGGTCTCTTAAAAATCACGCCCTCTTGACATTATTTCCCCTTTGGCGTATTTCACAAAGTGACCCCTCTTCTCCTTCTAGCGCATTTAGCCTTGTGGACCTCCACCTCCAAGCGCATTTGACATGTTGAGGAGAAGACTTCCTTTACCCTTGGCGCTTTTCACTTTCACTCAACTTCTTTACCCTTACCTTGTTACCATGTTACCTTAGGCGCATTTCATGTGGTGACCTTTCATCTCCTTTTGGCGCATATGGGGGTGTTGACTTCCTTTCTAGGCGCATACCACCCTTGCAAAGGAAGGCGTCATCTTCTTGTGACCCTTCATCTACCTTTGGCGCATTTAGGCCAAGCAACTTCCATTTCCCAAGCGCATTCTCCTATGCAAGATGGAAAACCCACGCCTAGCTAGTGGCTCTTCAGCTTCCTTGGGCGCATTTCATAGTGCGAAGGGGAAGCTTCTTTGCCTTAGTGAATTTTTTATATTTTGGTGACCTTTCAGCTCTTCTTGGCGCATATAGCCCATGGAACTTCCATTCTAAGCGCATTTGACCTTGTGAGGAGGAATTCCACGCCTTAGTGAATTTTTTCACATTTTTTTTTTTTGGTGACCCTTCAGCGTCTTTAGGCGCATATGGGGGTGTGAGAGGGAAAAACTCTTTGCCTTAGAAGAATTTCAATGCCTCTTGAAGGCGCAATTTGGGATGCCTTAGGAAGTTTGATGCCTTAGAATAATTCCCAAATTTTGGTGACCTTTCACCTTCCTCTTAGCGCATTTCACACCTTGCTCAGGAAAATCTCACACTTGGAAAATTTTGAAGCTTTCATTCCTCCTGGGCACATATGGAGGTGTTTGCCTGTCAGTTATGTTCGTAAAATTTCCAACGCCCTTTATGCCCTAGCCTGGCTTTCTATTTTTAGCAAATTCGGAGAAATTAGGGTTTCATTGATTTTCACCCTGGCGTGGTTGTGCCCTCGTTGACCTGTATCACCTCGTTTATACCTGATTTGACACCGTACATGCTATTTTTAGCTATTTGCTATTTTTGGCAAACCCTAGAATTGATCAATTTCGTATCTCCGTTTGCTTTGAAATTTGTTCCACTTGTACTTCATGCTGAAAGAGACTCATTCACACATTTTCCCTGACGAGGACATGCTATTTTTAGCCATGAGGTGACTTGCTAAAAATAGTAATTATTCAGATCGTGTTCAAATTTTACTAGCCGGTAGCCTGAAGGATGCTGATTCCGGTGGCGTGCTTCGTTTTGTCATTTCTGCATTTTGCTTCATCTATTTTTAGACGTGGCAGAGGAAACCCTAATCCGATCTCCATGTGCTCCAATTTGTTCCTGGTTGTCCTTGATCGTGCCTGATTGCACCTGATTGCTGGGCTGGAGTGGTGGGTAGCTGTTGGGATGATACTGCTATTTATAGTAAGTGCCCGGGAAGTGGTCACCCGGATGTCGGGCGAGTTTCCATGTCACAGTGCCCGTGGGATCTCAAAAAACCCAGAAAACTGGTCAAAGTTTTGGCACTGGCTAAAAATAGTAAGTCCTTGAAAACTGACCCGATCCATCTGCATGTCATATCATTGCGAAGGCCTCGCAAAACCCATATGGAATATCTGAACATGCACTAAAAATTCTTGCATGCAAACCCTAAAAATAGCCTCGGGAGGCTGAACTCTGAAAGTCACCATCTCGGTTTGCATGTAACATCATCGCGAAGGTCTTCGAAAACCCAGATCAATTCCCCTGTCACTCACCGGAGAATTGCTCATTTCAATCCTGAAAACAGCCCCTGAAGGCTTAACAGCTAAAATAAAAGCCAGTTGTCAGAATCCATTCAAATTTTGCGTGTAGGCATTCTGAAGCTGCCTGACTGTGGTAGAACTGATAGAATTCCAAAATCTCAATAAAATAGTTCCAAATTGAATACTTACTAAAAATAGTAAGTTGTCGGAATACAGTGAAAATTTAGTGGGACCCTGCTGGAAGTCTTCTGACTGCTGTACTAAGCTCGAATTTCAATTTTACAACTCAGTTTGACCTTTAATAAGCCTGACTAATGAAAACCCTAATTTCACAGACTTGAACAATACTTCAACCCAGGTCAAACGACGAGACATCCCCGGAAGGACCAGAGATAGAGAGAGAGAGAGACGCACTACCAAAAGCCAAAAGACCAGAATGGAGCAAAAATTAGGGGGGTCCCCATCTGGGATGGGGTGATGTGTGAAAAAGGTCACAACAAGTGGATCAAATAGGTGTATGTTGAGGCTGAAGACATCCAAATGTTTGTCACCAACCACCATATGACACAAGGAATATTTAGACAATTCTCAAAATTGGAGTTGTTGAAGGTAAGTTAATTCTCAATATTTTTAAATTTTTGAGTTTTCTTTTAATTTTAAATTTTGATTTTGTAAATTTAAATTATATTATAATTTTAATATTGATTTTCAAATAGGTTGCTGAGACTCGTTTTGCCTCCAACACAATTGTGTTGAGACGACTTATAAAGGTTCGTGAGGCACTCTGTGCCATGGTAATTAGCCCTAATTGGACCATATGGAGGCAATCTAGTAGTGAAAGGGAAAATAGAGTCAAGCAAAGGATCCTAGATGATAATTGGTGGGATCGTGTTGAGTATTTCGTCAGTTTCACTGAGCCCATATTGAGCATGATCTGTTACACTGACATGGATAGACCTTGTTTAGGCGAAGTATATTATGGTATCGACACAATGATTGAGAAGATGAAATCCATCATCAATGCAAAAGAGGAAGATCTTGAAGAAAAGCTCTTCAAAGAGCTACAGGAAATCATTATTGATAGATGGAACAAAATGAACACTCTGTTGCATCTTCTCACTTTTGCATTGAGTCCCAAATATTATAGTACTGAGATACTTTTTGCTTCATCAAGAGTTGCTCCATATAGGGATGTTGAAGTGGCTCAAGGGTACAAGGCAGCACTTCATAGACTCTTCACTGATCATGACCAACATGATCAAGTGAGAGCTAAGTTCATGGCTATTGCATGCCCTGGTAGTGTTGATCAGAATCTTGATGCTCTTCGAGACAAGTACAAGGTGGATGCTCATAGTCGGTGGTACTTCCATGAGCAAGAATATATGCACCTCCAACCTATTGCAATAAATTTTTTATCCCAAGTAAGTTTTATATTTTGTAATTTTAATTTTAATTTATATTAATTAATAATTTTGTTTAGTTAAATTTTGTATTTAATTTTCTCTTAATAGGTTGCTAGTTCATCTTCTTTTGAGAGAAATTGGAGCACATACTCCTTCCACTCAATAAAACGCAATAGGCTACATTCAAAAAAGGCAGAAGATTTGGTGTATGTGCATTCAAAGTTGCGCCTCCTTACACACAAGCAAAATTCCTACAAAGAAGGAGACACAAGGAGGTGGGATATTGAGCTAGAGCAGCTTGACTTGGATGCTTCCACAAGTCACTTAGTTGCACTTGATATTGATGATGACTATCAACCTGAAGCAGCTACTGAGCATGAGAGTGGTAGTGTGAGTGCTTGTGTGAGTGCCATTGATGCTATTTGTGGTTCTACACAAAATTTAGCATCTAATGATGCTGATGATGCTTCTTTTTTTTATTCAACCCATATGATTCAAATTGATCAATGATCAATAATTATTAGTGGCTGATTGTAAACACTTGACGTTTTTATGTTTGAAGTTTGAACTTTAATTTATAATTCTATATCATGACATTTGAGTATAAAGTGGTGGTGTATTTTTGCTATGTTATTTGACAATTACTATGGTGGTGTATTTTAAACTTAATTACTGCTGCAAATATGTATATATTTCTGATTTTTTGTAATGTCCCTTACCCGATTTGCCCTAGAGTTCATCTATTGATTAGGTTTAAGAATTCTTCTTTTCCAAATGAATGTTCTCTTAATGCAATAACCCTAGATAAGAGTCCAATATTCACCATATTAACAACAAATCTGTTAGCATTAATATCTAGATATCAAAATATAAGCATAATCAAAAAGTAATAATGAAGACATGAGGAGTGGCATGGGTAGATCCTCCCGAAGCTATCCATCTAAGCCCAAGGGCACAAGCATCCCCTCAGGACAACCCACCCCTTGGCTCCGAGTTGAACATCCAAACTAAGACCATTTCATACTCGGAGTGGCGTGCTTAGTGGAAACACTGGTACCTACTTTCTCTACCCATTTTAGCACCTCAGAAGACACTTGACTTATTGGGGACAGTCGGGGGAACTGATAAGTGGCTAGGGCCTACCACCCCTCCAGGGCCGCAGCGGACTATGAGTGGAACCCCCACCCCTCCATGGCCCACGCAGGCCTTGGGATTGGGCAGACTATGAGTAGAATTTCCACCCCTCCAAGGCCCATCCCTGCCTTGGGTTCCGGGGGCGGACTTAAGTGGGGTTTTTAGGCACCACTTCCCTCACACCCTTCCTCCCAATAAGCTTGCAAACACAAGGAAGACAATCTTTTAGCAATCAAATACATTTGCTTTTATTACTGATTCTTGAATTCAATATCAACATCATTATCATCATGATAATACTAAAGAAAGCATTACACCAATAATCAAATTAGCAATATATGTTTCTTTTATTCAAAATATGCTAAATATTATTGCTAAGTGAGTACGTCACCTAAGTTGCTATATCTCTCCATGTTTCCTTACTCGCCTCCTTCAACCTTATAATAAATTGATCATAGGATGAGGACAATTCATAAATATACATAATCTACTCATGTTTATATTAAAGAGTCATCATTACTTATAAGTATCATTATTGCATAATCATGTATATGTATATATATATATATATTCTTTTACTTATATCCATTTGTATTCATATAATTATTCCTTCCTTATTCATATATATTCTTTATTTATTGAATATTATTCATTAGAAAATGTATCTATATCTATGCATATATACTTGTATGCCTATATAATTATATATATATATATATATATATATATATATATATATATATTAAATGACTATATTCCAATGCATAACAATCATTGTTGCTGCTGTTCTAAATTGCAAATTGTATTTCTCAATGTTTTTTCCCTCCCTTGCTTATTTTCCTTCCTTCTATTTATACCATTCAAGGTAGGTGACTCATGGGGGAATGTATCGTTTGGTGAAAGAGGTGACTTTTCATAAAATACATTTAATTGCTGCCTTTATTATCACAATAATATCTATTTTTAAAATAATATATTATTACTATAATTATGATATTTCAGATTTCTATTTATTTTATTATTTTATTTTGATGTTTTATTGAACATATTTTTACATTAAAGTATAATAATAAAACAATTTGCTAATATCTTATTATTATTTTATTCTAATGTATTACAATTTTTGATGTGTAATGATTACAATATTTATTTATTATTATTATTTTTGATATTAAGTTATTTAATAATAGAATGTAATAACAATAATTTGCCTATATATTATTATTATATTTGTTATTTCATATTTTCATATTTTTATATTGATATGATACACATTTATTTTATATTTTAATATTGATATTGCTATTTATTTTATTTATTAATTTATTTGTATTTTAACACTTGGTCTTTATAGTTCTGCTATTTCGGGGACATGACATTTTTATATGTTTTTGTATTACCAATCCTAAAATGAACCCAACCCCAAAAAAAAATTTCCCAAACTGGCGAACCAGGTTCTCGAACCCGAACCCAAAACCAAACCGGTAACTTAGGCATAGAGAAGTTGGTGGTTGTACACAGGGCTTTGCAACTTTAGGATCATCAAACTTCAAAGTATGGACAGACTCCAACTTTACAATTAGATTTTGATTCCAAAGATGCCACCCAAATTGACAAGGAGGCACAAGAGGAATTGATTGAAGTTCCATTGGATGAAGCAATCCCTCATAGTGGCAATCGCTGGTAGATGCCAATTAGGGGCAACGTTATACTTTCTCTTTTTTCCATTTTGTAGTTCAAACTTGCAGCTTTTGGGTATTTTGTTGTTTTTCTTTTATAATTTGATATCATATGCACATTGACAATGAATTATGAAAGCAATTAAACTTAAGTTTTAACAATTGTTAATTTGTTCAACTCTCATGTGAACTCTCAATTCAACTCTAAATTCATGCATTTAAGATCCATAATGTCTATGACGAATGCCTTATCAAAGTTGTCATATGACTATTTGAAACTTTCCCATATTTTTAAACTTTTCCCTATTTTTATATAGTCGTCTCCTTTGACATCCCTTTCCGTCCCCTAAAATCGTGAATTTTTTTTTGTTGCAAATGCATCTTCCCAACCCTTGGCATCCTCATCACGAAACTTGGTGAAACATAGAATTTCATGCTCATATGCATCCTAGATTGTCCTTAACTAGAACAAAAAAATGTATAGGTGAGCAATGCTAGATTCTTCGAGAAACAAGAATCAAGCCAAGATCTGATGTCAGTTGTAGATCACATGCACTCCAATCAACAAATGATTGAATATCAAAATAGTGGAATGGAGAAAGAAATCTGAAAGAGAGAAATTAGAGACAAAGCAAGAGAAATTTGAGAATACTCTCCCCGAGCTATCACCGAACTAGTAAAGGTGAGAGTAGAGTGTTGTATGTATCGCAAAAATAGAGCATATATATCCAAGAGGTGCATTAAGTCCTACTACCCATAAAAGGTGGGAGGTTTTACCTACTTGGTAAATGCCAAAACATGTGGCATAACCTCCTCAAGTGAAGACAAAAGAGAGGTTATGAGAGGTATCACATAAAGCCAAAAGAGGGTGAGAAATCCAACTACCCCATAATCTACTCAAGTAAGGACAGAATAGTGGTTATGAAAGGTGGCAAAACAAGCCAAAAGAGGGTCTGTAACTCTTAAGTCTTAACTACCATGTGTGGGAGAGAGTGACACATGTAGCTGATGTATTTTTCCACATGTCCTCATCTTAACCACACCCAATAAACCTAAGAAAGCTTAAATAATATATGTAGGAAAAAAGAAATACCCCTAACATGAGGAAAATAAAAAATCTACAATAACAAGTAAAAAGAAAAGTCAAATAAAGATAATCATTGAACAATATTATATTCATCACAAAACTCTACCTTAAAGTTAATCAAGAGTTATACACACATCTTTGTAAGCATGGAAGTAGAAAAATGCAAATGGTTACATTGTAGGAAGTAGGAACAATATCATAATATTTACATTCAAGGGCGGAGGGCCTAAGTTTGTTGATCAATAGTGAGAATGTTATTAATAACAAAGGTCTGAAAAGGAAAGAGAGAATATATATGCAAGGTTTATACTAAAACACAATTCTCGAATGGATGATAAAAAAGGCAGGAGAAACTTACGCACTTTATTTGAAATTGGTCCTCTAGCAAGATATGGCCTCTTGTTGCGTAGATGATGGAATCCGTAGGCAACTTGAGCATCCATTCCTACAAAATTTGAATCAAATCAAAGGAATCCATAACACCTAATCAAAATCTAAAATCCAATAAAAAGGTCCTTGTTATATTATGTAAAAATTCTCCATTCTAGTAAATAAACAATAACGCAAAGATGTTATTAAGGTCATTGTCTCAACAACAAATAAAAATAAAAAACTAGAAGAGAAAAAAAGTATAATAACTAAAATACCAATAATGACCATTTCAAGATGGTTCCAGCTGACTGGTTAGTTGAAGGAGACCCAGGGAAAATTTGTGGAGTCATTGACTCCAAACTCACACTAAAGTAAGCTGCAGTCAAAGTATCATTTACCAGATGTCTGCTTCTGATTTCTGGTCTGGGATTCATTTGCATTTTTTTCAAAAGCAGTTACTGCGCTCCATGCTTTCTTTTGATTTGTTTCAGCAATTCTTTGGAGTATGCATAGCTCAGCAAGAGTAGACATATTCCTCTTTTTTGTCTTATCTGTATGTGTAGTAAGGAGGGTGTAATGGTCTCACTTCCCAAACATGGACATGAGTTTTGGTATTAACTACCTTTTGGAATTCAATGTTTTATCTTAGCCACAGTCATGAGAGCCAAAGCACTTGCATGCTTTTGAACTGCATTCTAAATCATTTTTGTATTTTGGGTGAGGACTCCTGGAATCATACCATATTTTATCTAGCAAAATGATGAACATGTTCATCTCTTATAAGTTCATAACACTTCAGTCAAACAAATCCCACCAAAAGAACATTGGATTAACCTACTTTGATAAGGCAGCCAACAGTAAGTTCTGTAAAATAAGAGGTTGGAGTATTCTTGTACCCAAAATAAATTTTTGGCATTCTGCTTAAATTCAGCTAAATCATGTAAAAATGCTGTCAAAATTTTGTTTTAGGTGAAACCAAACATAAGGTTTTTGTGGGTTTCTGTCAAGGAACATATGTGTAAAATTCTGAAAAAATTGAAAATTAGGGTTTCGTGCCCCTATTTTTAAGGAAACCCCTAAAAATAGATCATTTCTGGAAATGATTGAAAATGATTTTGATAGGATTAATCGACTTCACAATCACATTGATCAAGTCAAAATCATCAAAAAACATGTTTTACTCTAGTGGGTCTATTTTTTATTTTTCAAGAACAAAGATAGAAGCTCCACAACCATTAATGGCAAATTGGTCAGTACCAAGTGCTGAGAGCTAAGCTTCAACGAAGAAGCCATGGCAGAAAAGGTTAAAAAAGATGATGTTTGATGGAGGAGATTCCCAAAACTGAAAATGCCAAAATTTGGCTAACTCTGGGAAAACAACGCCTTGCTACCAAGGAGAAAATGCAATCAAGAGCCCAAACGCACCCTTGTTGGAGAAAGGCGCCCTTTGATCTCAAAGGCCAAATGCAGTCACCAAATCCATCTGAAGTAGTCATCTTCTTCATGTACCTATTGGCTATTCAATGCATCGTCAAGCGAGACCATCTGATTCAGAGATCACTGACAAACATCAACAAAGAATAAAGATACTGCAAGCAAGAACATGCAAAATGAAAGATAAATCAGTAAGTATCTAGAAAAAAACGCCCCTACTAAAGAAAGGCGCCCAGTCTTTGGAGGATGTAGATGCAGTCTATTTGCTCAGTGATCTCTACAGTGACCTTCTCCACTTTGATCAATCTCACAACGAAACCATTAGTGAAGACATCTGATGATAGAGATCAAACTAAGGCAATTTTCAACATGAATATAATCAGTCAACAAGTCAAAAGCGCCAGCAAGAGCACCCTTAAATTTGAAGGACCTAAACAGACCTTCAAGAGCTAAGAAACCAATCATCCTTTCCAAGACTCAGTTGATTACCCAACGCACAGTCAAGCAAAGCCATTCGACTCATCAGTCAACGGTGACGTCAGATCAAAGCACGAATGGTCTAAATGGTGAAAACAAAGAACAATCATGGAAAATTGACTAAGTCAGGGCTAAAAGCGCCCCTACTGAAAAAAGGCACCCTTAAATTTGGAGCCTCAAACTCAGGTTTCTGACTTGATGACTCCCAGGCATACTTCTTCAAGATGGTTCCATCTCAACAACAGATCCATCAACAGCTGCTAAAGATCAACTGAACGACCGTGAGCAAGGATCGAACAAAGGCACCTCAGCCTAGAAAATTATAAAAAAAGTGTTTAACACTCAAGGAGGATGCCTAAAAGGTCAAAGGTGAATTTGTTGATTTGAGTTAAGAGATTTTGGAGGCAAAAGGAGCCAAATGTCCCACAATCAGTGGAAATCAGCTTTTAGAACTCCAGATCGGGCTAAATCACGCCTAAAGGCTAAAACATAAGTTCGCGCCCAAACTTAAAGGATTCAGACTTGAATCATTATATATCAACTCTAGGCATTCCTTTTTCATTATTTCTTTTGCAAGTTGAAGATCAAAACAACAATTTTCTCTCATGGACGTCTTTTCAAGATCTGGCAAGGGTTTTGTACCGTTCTTCAATATTTTTTGAAGATCAGTGGCATAAAGAGATTTATTCTTAGAGGTCGAGTCCAAAGACAAATTTTTACAAGGAGGCAGCTAAGAACTTCCAATCTACCTTTTGTCTACTTCCTCTCTTCTCTCTTAAATTTCTTGCATGTCACAGAAAACAAAAGGCTACCACATATCTAACTAACTGGGTATGATTAGCATAATTTTCCAATAAAACCCATCTCTTCAAATTTTCCAAGAACAACAAACATGCTGCCCTATATTTAGGGATTTTTCCCAGAAAGTCTCAGAATAAAAAATCTAAAGAACTAAGTTTGTTCAGCATTGGAGGACGAACAAAACCCATGTGCCAGATTTTTTCCAAAAAAATACTTCTCGACAAATGCTATTTTTTTAAGGGTTTTCAGAAATTGTCAGAACAGGGTCGTGTGCACAGTTGATCTTTAAGTTTTTCAGGATGTTGTACTCTCAAGTACAATACAAGACCAAAACGGTCTTGTACCATGATTTCCTGAAAACGACTAACACAAACTTACATTAGAAGAACCCAGAGGTCAATTCGGAGGATTTGGAGGGCATGAATCAAATCACACTACAAAGCATAGAAGAATCTGGATTGCTTCAAGCCACGTCAATCCCTATCACATTACAGAGTGTGGAGCTTGTAATTGCTTGTGTTAAGCATTACAATCCTACCACACGAGAAATCTGATCAATGGATGGGAGGGTGATCTGCAGCTTGAAACCAAAGGACATTGAAAAATGTTTTGATATTCCACCATGCCCAACCAATAAGGTCATATTGGTGAAAGAATGTAGAAAGGCATTTGAAGCATCTAAGGACAGGTGTTAGCAAAAAATGGTAGAACAATGGTTAAAGGTGAATGTGGCCAACTTGCCCAAATTGGTTGGACGAGGAGAATTCTAAGATGAGTATGCAGTGTTGACCACTCTACTCAGCAGGATCACTGGACAGAAAGATGGCAATTAGTTTTAGTCGTGCATGTTCTACATCATTGCCAAGATTATTAGCGAATGAGAACATTACAATTGGGCCACCTTGATCAATGACACACTCCACCAACAGTTTATCGGGTTTCTAGAGGCTCATAGATTCCGCATGTGTTCCTACCTTGTATACCTAATTTCCTTCCAAGGCGAGTTCAAGACAATAAACACTGTGGGGACCTTAGGTGTGCAGAAGGTCCATGAATACTTTTTGCATCTTGAGTTTACTCAAGCGGAATGACTCTTCAAATGGATAAGTGGCCTCTTCGTCATGCACACCGTACAAGATCTCGACCATGAGATGCACGTGTGTATATCACCAACAGCCAAGGAGGCAATGGTGGACTGGGCGGATTGGTTTATCCAATTCCCCACCTTCACCTACATACACATGTATGGTTACAATGGTCAACCCCCCATGATGCCATGCTACCCTTCAGATTAGGTAGCGTTCATGGAGTTCCTAAGGCAGTTGGTTGAAGTTCACACTCACCTACGCCTAAAGAAGAAGTCAACTGCGAACTTTCACATCCAGATGGGACTCTATAGATGTAAAACAACGATTGATGCCAAATTGATAAGCCAAGAAACAGTGAGACTCAATCTCAAATATCTCATTGAGAGAAGGTCATATGATCCAAGAGGCCTTTATGCAGCGCATCTTGAGCAATGTTCATACACGAATCTTCTATGGAAGATTATTGGATCAATTGTGACGATGAGTTTGAGGTATGAAGAAGGAACTATAGCCGACATAGGCTCTCACAAATTGTTGACTTTATGTCAGAAGACATTGAGGGCCTATCTGATGATGAGGGGGAAGTCATTCTCCCCTTGTTCTTCGTGGATCAAGTGGACTCACAACCACTCGGAAGAGTGGATTGGTATCCAAAAGAAAACACATCTATAGAGGAGAGAATGAGTAGAGTTGTCAGAAACAGTCAACTCTGCCTAGATAGCAAGAGGACAAGGAAGGTAGTATTTCCCTGAACAGAGCCGCCACCGGTTCAGTCTTCACTACCTTCCACGTCCAGGAAGAAGCCCAAACGAAAGCAATGGAGTAACCCTCCCAAAGGAAAGGGATGTGAATGTCAGGGCATACATGGGGAAGAACACAGATTGCTGATGTAAATCAGCAAAAAGTATAGGTGGAGACAACCACCAACTTACCTGAGATAGTAGAGATTGTTGTAGCCAAGCCAATGATTGAGATAATCACAGTAGAAACGGAACCCATAGCAGAAACAGCGGCAGCAAATATGGTGCTTGTGATAGAGACAGAGCCACCTACTTCACCACCATCACAGCAATCACAAAGTCCCATCGACTTGGACTCTCCACTGCAAGACATCACTACAACACAGTCTCATTCATCGGGCATTCAGGGGCCCAACATTCCTCCTTCCAGCAAGGCCAGTCGAGATTCTATCTGGCTTGAGGGTTTCCTAGGAAGGGAGAGGGAAAGGCCATCCAACCAGCTTGACTTCATAGAGTTCGATCATGTCCCTCAAGACATGGCAGCAAAGAAATTGAAGAAGCAAGTACATGTAGGAAGGAATGCGGATAATGAGTTCATCATAGAGACTGTTGCCCCACCTGACATACATGATGTAGAGGTTGAAGACTTCACATTGTCGAAGATCAACCTCGGAGAGACCACTCGTCAGGTGGAGGCAGACCTTCTCGAAATTGCCTTAGTGAGCATCCAAGAGAGAATGGCTAAGGACAGTCAAGACAAAGCAACCTTAAAGGTTGAATATCGATAGTTGAGGATGTACATTTCAAGCTTGATGCACGGCACTCCCAACTTCTCTGCTTTTCCATGAGAGTTGCTAGATCTCTCTGTGGAGCAAAATCATCACTAGCTGATTACATATGGCAAACACTTCAGAATCAAGTGGAAGAATTTGTTGTCAAAGGACGGTGTATACTGGCAAAAATGTACCACTTGAGAGACAGAGCACATGGACTCTGAACAGAGATTCAACAGTCAGAACTAAAGACAACAAAGAAGAGGCCTAGGGATGAAGTCACGGTTGCACATTTGCAACTGGCGTACCAATCAGTTACCACCGCAGAGAACAAGCAACATCTCTTTGCTTGGAAAGAACAGCTGGCATACAAGGTGAAAGCCTATGATGCCAATTTTGTGGAACTGATTGACTATCGATGGACTGTCGCAGGTATTATCAACTTTGCAAGAACATTGGTAATATCCTTCCCTCACATAGAATATTAGCACGAGGGAGCTGAGTACATTGAGCTAGGTACAGTGCAAAATCAATTCACAAATGTCATTTGTAGCACATTCCTTGATGATCCCGATGGGTGCAAGTTAACCAAAGTTGCAGCCATGTCTACCAAGTTAGATGATGTAGCTACCAAGTGCATAGACTATGAGCAACAGCTTGTGACAGGTGAAGAAATGCTAAAACGCCACGTCGTCATCTTGCAAAGCATTAATTGCCCAGAGGTTGAGGTGAGGTCAACGACTGGATAGAGGCATTGTTGACCAAAGGTGATGAGGTGTAAAGCACCCCAAGAGGGACGTCCTACCCTCCAGAAAGACATTAATTATGATTGAAGTTAACTTGATGCCCCTTTTCGAGTTAACTTCGGATCCCACAAATCATGCATGTCAGATCCCACTAATTAAGGATGTCTAATTTGACTTCCACGATTTGTGGATCTCAGATCTCCACTAAATATGGATGTCTATTTTGGAGGCACATTTTGTAATAAAGTTCACCTTTAGTTTAGTTTCAGTCAACTGAAGTAGAATTCCAGTTTGACTCGTATAATTTCAGTTAACTGCTTGCTCACCTACTTTTAAACTTAGGAATAAATCTTGTCGATTGGCAAGAACTGATTGTTAACTCAAGGAGACTTTAGGGTTGCCTACTCCTTTGATTTTCTATAAATAAGAGCCTTGGGCTCATTATTTGCTAACCTTTATTTACTATGCAAAATTGTTGCGCCATTGTTGCCACAAGCTTGCAAGTTTGTATTTGTTCACTCTTGGATGAGAGTTAATTGGTTGATCGCAATTGTGCATGATTTTGTGCCTTTGTTGTCCCAATCTTTGTAATTTGTTGAAAAAGCTGGAAGAAGAAAATCAGATGGCACATGCATGTTTGATCTAAAGATTTGAGTTTGTTCAATGTCTTGTTTTTAATAGCTTATTGTTTCAATCTCCTCCTCGGACAGGGGTTGTTCCTCCTTGGATATTTTGTTATTGATAGCTATCGTGTGATGTTGTTTAATGATCCAGATTTCAGCCTATACTTCGCATAGGGGTTCCTCCTCCTTAGCAATCCTGATATCCATATCATCGTACCTCGTTGTTTCTAGTGAGTTGTTTCCCAGCCTATACCTCGGACAGGGGTTCCTCCTCCTCGGCAAGTCTTAGATCCAACTTATCGTAAAGAGTGTTTGCTTGTATAAAACCTTATCCCAGCATATATCTGAGAGTTCAGAGCCTTGGCCATATTCTAAGGAGATGACGGATTCAAGTGATCCAACCCATCCATTTCGCTCCTATGCCCTCATGCTCTATCTATCTTGAGGAGATAGGATAGTTTATAAGCTAGTTTAGTCCAAGTTAAAATTTGCAAAAACCAAAGAAAACCTTAGCTACGGCGCATTGTGTTTATGCACCCTTGTGTCCTGTCGCTAACTAAAAAATATAGGAACCTTAGTACCCTTTTTTAAGTATAACATCAACAAAGAGAGATATTCCTCTCTATAGTTTGAAGAGCAGTATTATAACACTTGAAATAGTTGTTTGTTTCCAATAAGCACTCCAGAGGTGCTAATTGAAACGCCAACAAGTATGATAAAACGTCACAAGGTTATAACCTATTTTGTTTGATAAGGCAGCCAAAGGTAATTGTAAAGTAGGAGGTGTTCGCATGATAAAGTGTCATGAAGTTTGATTTCAGGTTCATGTTCAGTGGAAAAAATTCACAAAAAAAAAAAAAAAAATTGCAATTGGATAAAATTTGGAAAAATAATCATGATTAAGTTCAAGCAATTGAAATTTTCATATTTTGTGTTCATAAATTAAAAAGAAGTCTCTTTTAGATAAAATCCATTGTAAACTTTTATATTTTTATCTACTTATGTTGCACCCATATGAAATTTTTGTATTGTGCCAAGTTTAAAGCTCACATATATTGTTTTCCCAAGAGTAAGTCATGATTAAGTCTTGTCCAATTTGTTATGTTGTATTTGTGGCTCTTTTCTAAATGTTTGCAGGATCATGGAATGGAGCTCTTGAAGTCATCCGTTTTGATTAAGAACAAGAGGTTACTGTTGGATTCATTTACCATGTTCAAAGATCAGCATAGACCTGATATAGGAGAGAGTTCAAAATTTCAAGCATTGTCATGTAACAAGGCACATCCCTATGAAGTGCAGACTCATCCAAACTCAAGTCTATAATTTTCATTTTGAGGTACATGCCTCTATAGGTGGAAGTTAAGTCATGTTTGAAACGCAGAAAAAAACTGTTGAGTGTAGTTGTCAAGGGTTCACCTAACTAAAGAGATGAAAACCAAATTTCAAATTCAATAAGGAGGTGTACGTGTGAGACTAAGGTGCACACATAGAAGAAGTAAAGTCTAGATTCCCATTGTCAAGTGTGCATAGAAGCATTAAGTGTATGTGATGTCCCCACTCTAGTCAATTCTCAAGAGCAGTGGAGTTAGCCTATCTCTTGGACCCTTGTAGGCTAACAGGATTGGGTTAGAGGGTCAGTGGCCTTATTTGGTGGGTTTTGTCGTTTCCATCCTTTGAGTTCAATGATTGGATCACATCAGGCCTTGGCAGTGCAGTGACTGACAGCTTCTAACGACACGTCAATATGTTGAGTTATGAGCGAGATTAATTTTCCAGTGAATTAAAGTGTTTTACTTTATTTGATGGAATATTATAAAGTCAACTTGATTTTACTTTATCAGGAAAAAAAGAATACATGTGCTGCACATTGAACTATTGAACCATCAGCAGGGGTAGAATCAAAGAAAGGGAAAGTTAAGAAAATTAAAAAAAACAAATAGAAAATAATATATACATGCTGAACACTAAATCATGGTCACGGTGAGAATGAAGAAGGCTGTGAGAATTAAGAAGGCTTCAGCAAATCAAATCAAAATAAAAATAAATATTTCCTGTATTTAAATTTTTAAAATGTATTAAGAATAGTGGAATCATAGGTGGCTGAAAGAGAGGCTTCTGCAGATCAGATTCAGGTAAATACTTTTTAAATTCATATAAGAAGTTGATAAATATATTAAGTATACTATATTTAAATAATCAGCTTATGAAACAAGAATGTAAATATAATAAATTAATATTATAAGTGTATATATATTTTAATTTATAGATATGTTGATATATAAAATACATATATATATTTATATATATAAATAAGAGCTATTATAAATTGACAATTAGAAACAATGATGTATATGTATTTAAATAAGATGTGAATAGATATCATTTACGATTGTCCAATGATGATTATATATATATATATATATAATGCTAAAATCCATCGTACTTATGTATGAATTGAGCATAATCTCATTATTACACATTTATGCATGATATATTCATAATCTGAGTACTTAACGAATGCTAATTCTTCCCTTGTGAAAGGTCGGGTGTTGTTAGGGAGAGGCGGAGTAAATCCACCCCGAGGGCCCCAAGGGTGAAGGGACTTGATCCTAACATTTGGGCTGCATTAAGGAGGTGGTGTCATTGCGCCCATAGACAACCAAGCCCCCTTATCCAAGAATGGGGAATTAGAATGAATTAAGACCAGAACTTATAGTCCCTAGTGTTTATTTCTTCTAATTCTCCCTCCTTAGAGAGGTCAGGTGTTGTTAGGGAGAGGCGGAGTAAATCCATCCTGAGGGCCCCAAGGGTGATGGGACTTGATCCTAACATCTGGACTGCATTAAGGAGGTGGTGTCATCGCACCTGTAGACAACCAAGCCCCCTTATCTAAGGATCGGAAATTAGAATCAGATAAAGGTCAGAACTAGAATGAAGAATGATATCAATTAAACATGAATTTAATAAAATTAAGTATGTTATGAGCTTTAGTTCCTTTAATAAGTTAAGATGAGTAGAAGAATAATAATGCTTAGTAATATGTTTTAATTTGTTATCTCCAAAAAGGGGACATTACATCAGCTCAAAAGAAAACTTGAGGATCCATGATTGGAAATCAGCACTTATAAATAAAATGAGATAAAGACTCCTCTTCAAATACAATAAGCTTGGCAATAAATTCCCTCCTTAAAAAACGCAGAAGCAAAGGGAAGAAGATGGTTTGAGAAAAAACACACCATTAGAAGAAATGAAGAGACAAAGTCAAAATCGGGTTCCAAAGAAATAAAAGCAAGCTCCCTTGGAGATTTCGACTTCTCAAACTTGTAATCGGGCTTTACAGAAGCATTTACAAGTAATTCAAAACACAAAGCTTTTAAAATCAGGTCTTTTATGACCATTTACAAGCAACTTAAGTCATAAAGTTCTTAATGCGAACTTGTAATCAGGCCTCCAAGACCCGATTTCAAGTCATTTAAAAACTTAACTTTGAAACCTTTACTTGCACTCGGATCTTAGGTCCGATTACAAGTGACCACTTTTTAAAACATAAAAGTATTTTTAAAAGCCCTTTATGCAAAATCGGGTCTCAAGAGCCCGATTGCAAGTGAAAACATCACTTGCATTTAGGAACTCAAAACCGCCAAACTTGCAATGAACTGCCCAAAACCCAACTAGAGGAAAAAAATACACAAAAACAAGACCAAAAAGGCACCAAAACTAAATCGAAAAAGATCAAAACTAACTATGACCTTCTAGATTATACAAGGCACGACTTTCCCTTGAGAAACGTGGATTTAGAGAAACCAAAATAAAAAATTTAAAGAAAAATTCGTATAGGTTCTCCAGTTTTTGCTTTACAAAAACTGAAAACACATGCAATGTTCTGTAAACTTTATCAATAAGTGTCATTTTACACTTAGTATTTTAATAGTAATTCTCTTATCTATTTTTGTTGAAATTGTTGTTCACCAAGTATTCATTATTGTTAATCCAAGATACGATATTCATTTAGTAAAATTTATTATGCCCAGCTTGAAATTTGCTATTGTGATGTTTTGTTTTGTCAATGTGTGCTTAGGTAGATTAAATTGCTTTCAGCAAGTTTGAAAGCTTTGTATTGCCAGTTGCTCAAAGTTGGAGATTGGGGCCTTGTATCAATCCTTTGATTTAATTTACCAAAGCATTCATGTCCTCGTCTTTTAATCTACCCAATCATTTTGTGTGCTTGCACTACTTAGTCACTAATTTTAGATAAACATCGTAAAGCATATAATCATAGGATTTATTTTTAGTCAAAAAATATTCAAATACATTTTTCCTTGCATTGCAGTGTATGCCAGCCTTTTGTCCTAGAGCAATTCATAAAGATAAACATTTAATTTTATTCAACATCATTATGAACCACTCCAAAAGACATTGTAAATAGCAAGTATATATGGTGTAGATTAGGTTTTTTTTATTGAAAGGAGATTTTCCTTCAAATTTAAAGAGTGGCGCTACAACACATCTATTATGTTTTATGTCACACTAAAAGATGCAAATTAAAACAGTAACAACTTCAATAAATAAAACCTAATGTATATTTAATATTAAAATTTATAATATGACATACATCTTGTTGGAATGTTTGTCATTGATGTCAAACGTTGACAAGATTGTCATTGAAGTCAAAGATGAATAAAGAGATCGGTGTCAAGGAAGAATGACGAGATTGTCAAAGTGATTGTCGTTTAGGAGCAACAATTATGTTTTACAAAGAGATTGTCAAAGAGATGCAGTGATTAAAAATGAGGAGCAGCAACTAATATTCCTACAGAATGTGATTACCAATGGCAGCATAAAATGATATAATTTAGGCTGACCCTCATTGTGGAGTCAATGCTATTAGAGAAACTTAAAATGAATAAAATTTAATAGGCCAACCATACTTTGGCATATGTTCCAAGGTATATAAAAATAATTTAATCGCCCAAGTTAATATGATGATGAAGAGTAGTGAATATCGATTAATAAAGCAGCAACAAATATATCAGTACAAGGCAGCAATGAATAATATATACAGTGAGTAAAAATGATTAAAAAGGCAGAAATTTATATGTTATAAGAGGAGAAGTTAAAACAGATTTAATTAAAGTTAAATGAGGCCGACCCTTCAAATGTGTCACCTCCTTTCAGAAGGTTAAAATGATTTAAATGCTTTATCTGGCCGACCCTTTTGAAAAGTCACCTTCCTTTAAGCAAGCTGTCCCTCCTAAAGTCGCATCTCTTGCAAATTGAAGTGGTGTGTCTCTAAATTCAAAGAGACATATGGATTGTATTTAAGGGAGAATAGATGAGTTTTTCAAGACAAGAATATAATGAATAATTTCTGAGTAAAAGAATAGATATAAAGAAAAAGAGGCACAAAAATAATGAATTGCAATTCTGATCTATTCTAGAAGAAAGTATGTGTGATAGCATGAAAATGATATGAGCAGATTTATAAAATTAATATACATAGTGACCAAGTTTGAAGGAAAATATTGACAAAGTTTGGGTCAGATTAGTAAAAGAGAAGTGCGCATGCTTTGGATCATATTTTTCAAAAGAAGTACATGATAGTGATCAGATTTGTGAAAAGAAAGAGTGCATGATAGTGATCGGACTTGTAAATTGGATCAAACTTTGTAATTTGTGATCAGATTTGCGAGAGAAGTTTATTGTGTGAACTGTGATCAGATTTGAGAAAAGCATACAGTGTGGTTTGTAATCACATTTGTCAGAAAGATTAGTGCATGATGATAATCAGATTTGAAAAGGAAGAGAGTGATAACATTTAAATCAGATTTGGTGAAAGATTTTATCATATCAGCATTGAAGAATCAAGTAGATTGAAGCCTATCAAATAGAGGTTGGAGCCTCTTAGAGATTGGAGCTCAGTTTGTGTAAAGATTGGAGTACTTAGTAGTAGGTTGGAGCCTACAAGAAGAAGAAGATGATCAATATATATAAGCAATAATTTTCTGTGGTTTTCTCCCGCAAGGGTTTTGTAATGTCCCATTTTTTATTACATGGAGAAATATAATATTATTTTAATTATTTAATATTTTTTTCCAAATGTTAATTCAAAAAGGAAATATTATTAATTAAATAATATTATGTTTAAAGTGACTTATTAAATGCAGATTCAAAAATTAAGCCACAATTTGGAAATTTAAAAAAGAAAAGAAATTTGAACAGTCAAGCAAGCAGAAAGCCAAAAAACAAGGCAAAAGAATAAAAGTTTTCAAGAAGCTCATTGCAGGCAGGCATGGTTGATTGTGGTTTGGAGAGCTTGGCTCTTTCTCTTAACTTGAGGATGAAAACCCTCGTGTTCTCGGAATTGGACGAAAACCCAATTTCTAAACTAGCAAAGTCACTCAGGCTTCGCAGTTGATTTTAATGATTGAAGTTTGTGAAATTTGTGATGTTTCTACTAAGACAGACCTCATAGTACGGAGTTGATCAAGGTATTGAATTCATAACCAGTTTCAGTTTAATTGAATTAATTGGAATTATAAATTATTATTATTTGCAGAATTTCTTGCCATGTATCTGAGCTGGTTGATGTGCCAAAGTTTCAAAAAATAATCAATTTTGAATTTGAAAGATGGCTCGAGTCACGGAAGAAAATATTAGCGAAATACCATATTAAGAATTCTTGGAACAGTTACATTTGAATTAATCAGGATATCTGTTTTGGCTTCTTATCAAGATTTTCAAGATGGAAACCATATTAAGGAAATATCAATAAATTTGTATAATAAACTTTGAAGTAATTGCTATTCAAGATTTAATGGAATTCCAAAAGACACGGGATAAACAAGAAGGATGATGAGCAGAATATCGGCTTCTTTGGAGGAATCGTTTAACTTCATTGACTTTGATTGCTATTCATTGCTTGCTTGAAGGCAGAACCAGACATAATATTGATTCATAACAGGGGCAGTTATTAAATAATTCAATGGCATTAATATCTAATAGGAGGTGAATGTCTTAAGCTCGTTATTGATGCTTTAATAGATATCGTGGCAATTAGTTGGTAGCAATACAATCTCTTTGCCATGTTTCCTCTTCAAACCCACATCTTCAAAAGTTCGCTATTTTAATCATAGTTGAAAAACTCGGACTCGGCAATAACTCGGCAAGCCCAAAATTTTTGAAAACTCGAGACTCGGCAAAAGCTCGGGGAAAAACTCAACAATAACTTGACAAATTTATCGAACATTTGAAAATACACAATTTTTTAAAATATTCTTCAAAAACACACATAAATTGAAGGATAGGTCTTAGGATCATATAATAATTAATATTATAAATATTAAATATAGTCTATTATAGTTTTGTACAAAATTAAAAGTGAAATTATAATCTTAAAATAATATATATTACTAGAACTTTGTATGAACATATAATTTTAATTTTTATATACAATTATAAATATTAAATACATTACATTAATAATTTATAATTTTATATTTTAAATTTATATTAAGTGCAATAATAATTTTATAGTTAATAATTAATATTGTATAATTTATTAATTATTACATAAAGATTTTTGTTATATAATAATTAATAAATTATACAATATTAACTATTGTTACAATAATTAATAAATTATTAAGACTGTATAATAATTAACAAATTATAAATTATAATATTGTAAAATGATTTATTGAATTATAAATTATTATATGGTATAATAATTAATTTCTAATAAATTATAAATTACAATAGTTAATACTGTATAATAATTAATAAATTATACAGTATTAAGTTATTAACTATTAACTATAATATTATTATTGCAGTTAATATAATTTATTATTTGATTATGAAATTTAAACTTTTATAATACATATATACATTATAAAAATTAAATGAAAAACATTGAAATTTTTTATCAAAACGCAATACATCATAAAATTCAAATGTAAACAGTAAAACAATGAAATATTTCTAAAAATCGCGTGAAAGCCAGGCACGACGGGGTGCAAGTAAAATTCACGTGCAAGCCAACAACGGACAAGGTGAGGAAGCAAAGTCTGAACGCAAAAGAAAATCGCGTTTTAGAATTTGAATTACCTCGAACAATCGCCATTCGCATGAGAGCTGAGAGCAAAAAAAAACCCTCTTTGTCGTGTGGAAAAAGGAAACCCCTCTGCATCGCGTGAAATAAGAAGCCCATGAATTTTTTTGCCAAGTTTTTCAAGTTTAACACGCCCGTTATTAACGATTTGAGGCGATTTTAAGGGTTTGACGCGTCACGCGTTGCAGGAAAAAGAGGAGCCAAGTTTTTACGTGATTAACTCGCAGTCCATTACAGCTCGCGATTACTCGCAATTTCTGCGCTTTTTTGGTGCGTTTTTCAACTATGAATTTAATAAACATTAAAAGAGGAAATGGAATGCAAACAGGGTAAGTAAGGCGGAAAGTCTATGGTTGGGACTTTGCGTATAGAATATGGGATGTGCCCATGTGTTTTATATGTGTATATGTTGAAAAGGTTGGGTTTTAATATTTAGGGAGTCGGCATATGAAAAAGACCCAACAGTTTACTCTATAATCTTTATGCAGAAATTGGAAGAAAGAATTCTCAATAATTAAAAGATCAAAGGAGTTCATAAGAATGCAGCCTCAATAAAACCATCACGAGTATAAACGAAGCATATGTGATTAACTAAGAGTGGATATTGGAATTAAAGAGTCAGCCATTGAATTTTTCCTATCGGGCAATAACATTATATTATCCAAGGAAATAGTAGCCTTTCTTTGAAGTAGCTGGTCAAGGGAAGTCTTGAAGTTGTGATTAAGCCAATTCTGGAAGACATGGACTATAAGGAGATTTGCCGCCATCATTAGTGAAGCCATGAGAATTTAGAAGTTGGATATTACTTCAAATGTGCTACTACTGCTTGTGGAAATGTTCAAGAGTCAAAGAATTACATTAACGAGTTTGCGAATATTATGAATTGCTAAGAGAATTAAAATCAATTCAATTGATGAGGAGGCGTCATTATCTGTAGCAGTCGTTGGGAGCAACCCAACAAATTCTTAGGTAGGTTGTAATGTCTTCCAACGTATTCAAAAGTATATACTATCTTAGGTCCAGGAGAGACTTATCTGATCTTAGTGCAATTTTGAGTTAGCTGGAGAAACATCTCATATATCACAAGAAGGATAGAATATCATATGCATATTCTAGGTCAGCGATATACCTGATTGTAATGGTTTTGGTGATTCTGAAATATATTATCAAGTGTTAGATTTCTTGATAGATTCTAGTGGCTGCATATGTTATATGAGATTTATTTACTTTTTCCAAGCCAGCATATGTCTCTTATTATTATCATGTCAATGAAAGTGTGGGAAAGGTTAGATTTTCGATGTACTACATAAACATTCACCATAAACCCGGAAAACAAATTAGAAAATAGATTTTGAGCAACACGGTGGGCAAAGTGTTTGATGAAATGCCCATCCGTCAAACACCTTGATATCGAAAAAAATTGCATACCAATCAGGGGAAGACCATCTCATTGGTATCAGAGCCATAGATTCTGCCATCCGGTGGGTTCAAGCGCGAAATATTCATAGCAGAAAACTTCTGATCAGTTTTTGATTTTCCAACTACTTGCTTGCTCAGTTTTCAGTTAGTGTTCACCTTTCATCTTCCTTTGAAGTTCACTATGTCAAGCAATTCACCAGAGATGATGAAATCCATACAAGAAGGTATGACAAAAATGATGCAAGCTTTCAAAATTATAATAAGGCTTTGATGAAATTATTAGAGCATTCAAAAGAGATAGGCTCTCTCATTACAGATGAAGAGAAAGCAAAATCTAAAGGAAAAAAATCTTTCAATACAAGAAAAAAAGAAATCAGCAGAAATGAGCTTAGAAGACAATATCGTTGTTTCACATGTATAGAAATTCGGGAGCCTAACCACCAATGCATGGATGAAAAGGTGAAAAGGTCTGAAGAAGAAAAGACGATCACAGAAGAAGAGGCTAGAAAAGAGATACAAGTGGCTAACATTGTTCCTAATGGTTTTGTCATTACAAATATAGAAGATGGAGTTAGTTCTTCATGTATTTCCATCAGCGAAATGGGGCACATTGATCTTTATGATAGCATTGAGAATGAGCAATCTGCTGATCTGAAGTTCATTGAATCAGCAAATGGGGAGACAGGTACAAACAATCAGAGGATTGATTTGCATAATACCAAGGACATTGAGGAAGTCACAAGTGTAGAACCAATGGAGATTATTAATATGTCTGCTAATGATAATCTCCAATCAGCTAATGATTTGCTCTTTCATTTCAACAATTCGAGTGGATTTTGGTTTGAATTCCAAACCGAACATACGAGGGAAGAAGCTGAAAATTCTTCCATTACTAATGCTGATTTGATTATTTCTCAGGAGTCATGTATTGAGGAAGACACTGAGGAAGTTGGTTCTAGTGGTCACAAATCTGATTTATCTTTGCTTAAAACTGATTTGAAGCAAAGCCCTAGTGACCTTGAGAATACCATTGTTGAGATGAGGAGAGAAGCACAACAAATTTGTGACAGTCTTGGGAGCACAGTTGAGAAGAATTCCGATTTTTTTTCACCGCATAGCAGCACTTCGTCAACTTTGCCAGGTCATGATTGGAGCAATCAAAATTTGTTATCTACTAGAAAGGAAGTTCAAGCTTTGTCCAATCTTGAAGACATACATAGGTATGTGGAAAATCTGATTTATAATGAGCCAAGGAATCAAGATGTGTGTAACATTCCCCTTGCTGATTTGAAATCAATTAAGAATGTTATGGAAGAAATCAAGACAGATTTTTTGCATGTAGTTCATGATAGAGACAGGGCTACTATAGTTGTTGATGAAACTTTGGAATTGAACGAACAAACAAAGGCTGAATTGTTTGTTGTTCAAAAGTCTTTAAGAGAAGCTGAAAATCAGATTACTGCTGTTCATTTTTTCAAGGAACAAGAAAACAAAGAAAGAACTGAAGAGATTCAAGAAATCATTGAAGAGCTTGATGGCATACAAGAGACTTATGACTTGGATCATTGTCCTAAAAGAACAGAGAATTCAAATTGATAATGCAATGATCACATTCTTGATTGTATCAAGGTCGATCCTAGCAGGTCAAACAACATCTATCGGATCTTCCTTTTATCTTCTCTTAAAGTTGAATGAACTGATTGCAGAACATTAATAAATTTCGATGTTTGCATATCAAACAAGGATCCACCATAAATATGTGAGGAGAACCTGCCTCTAAGAGACACGTCTCTTGAGAGGACGTGTCTCCACACGTGGAGACATGTCCGCTCAAGGGACATGTCCTTTAGGTGCGCAGGTTTCTTTGGCAAATCCATTTGTCATGTGGTTAGTATATCTAACACATATACAACCTTCAATACTTTGGTGGATATTAAATGAATTCCAATTTATATTAAATGCGAAATTATAACATCTATTATTTCGAATTTATATATATGCTCATAAATTCAATTTCCAAAAATATGTATAATAATGATATTCTTTGATCACACATAAATAATGAAGATGCTTTCAGCATTCGTTATTTATATCTGACCGAAGCTATCATCCATTAACACTCCCTCTTAGCTAAGGAAGATATTTCAAATCAAATAAGTAGAGATATCACCTTCACACGCG
This sequence comes from Sequoiadendron giganteum, assembly GCA_007115665.2. NCBI lineage: Eukaryota > Viridiplantae > Streptophyta > Pinopsida > Cupressales > Cupressaceae > Sequoiadendron > Sequoiadendron giganteum. Next base: position 103,337,966 of record CM021110.1, on the reverse strand, counting down.
ATATCAAAGACATGGTATGTTTTCTCAATATTGTCAAGTCACATGACATTCTACATAACACATCTTCATTATTCAACACTCCCTCTTTAACTAGGGAGGATAACTTCTATTAAGTAAAAGTGATATCACCTAGCTCGTGATATCAGAAGATATGGTATGCTTCTGAAAGTGTCAAGTAACATGACATTCTCCATAACACATCTTTATTATGGTATGTGCACTGACATCAAGTCACATGATGTCTACCATAATTCATGGCATATCCACGGATATAAATATCAACCATGATTATCTCTTAAGGATCACAATGATCTAAAGATGACATCAAGTCCCATGATATCCATCAAAGTGTCCAAGAGATACTATCATAACATGTCCACAGATATCAAGTCACATGATAGTTTATCATTGTAGAGTCGTCAATTGACAATGTTACATACAAGTGTTCATTATTAGAAAAATCGTCACCTTTCAATAATGTACACAAGGGGAGTAGACCCATAAGGTCATGGAGTCACACTCATGACAAAAGAGTTTAAACATTAAACATCTTTATATATTAGTACAACTTATAAACAATTTGAATTTCAAACATAATATCAAATTACATACCAAGTTTTCTTCCCGAAGAGTTCAACCTTAACTCTGGAGAGAGGTTGTTTAGTATGTCCGTTGTTTAAACATTTGAACCAATATACTCCAACTGGATCACTTTCCTTTCCACCATATCTCTTGCATAATGATAGGGGATCTCAGTGTGCTTAGATTAAGGAGTCCCTCAAGCAATTTTACAAAGCCAAACTGCTTCTCTTGCCCCCATGGAGGCTGCAATGTAATCAGCTTTTGTCGAGCTTTGTGCTACAAAAGACTGTTTTCTGCAGATCCAAGAGATCATAGCCCAATCTGAATCAAAGTTTCCAGGTTGATCTAGTTGGGTTTTTCTATAAAGAATACCATATCCAATAGTACCGTGAAGATATCTCAATATGTGTTTTACAGCCATAAGGTGAATTTCCTTTGGCTCACACCTGAACTGGCTTAGAGTATTCACTAGGACCTTCCATTTGCAGCAGGAGTGTTCTATCAACTGAGCTACTGGCCCCTTGTGGCCAGACCATCATCAGTCCGGGTGTGGCTTATATCCAACCCCCCCCCCCCCCCTTAAGCCACACTACGAGTGCTTGGGGCTCTTCTGAAGTTAGATCCTAGGACCTATCGTCATGGAGTCTCTCAATTTCACGCCTCATCTCAGTATCAGAGATGAACAAGGCTTTTCACCTCATATCTCGCTATCTCAAAGCATTACAACAAGTGAAGATGAGACTCCCTTTGAAGCTCTAAGTACTTGCATCAGCCTCCTGACCTCCTCGTCCAAAAAAAATAAAAAAATTGTCTGTAATACTTGCTTTAGAGAAATGCTTTCCAATTCACACTTTTGTACAGATTTAGGCTGATTCTTTTCAACCTCATCCCAGATCACTCTTAATATGAATAGGTTTGCGGAGCTACCTGTTGTGACCTTTTTCATACATCACCCCATTCAAATGGGGACCCCCTAAATTTTGCTCCATTCTGGTCTTTTGGGCTTTGGTTTGCTCTCTCTCTGGTCTTTCGTCCTTTCGGGGATGTCCCATCGTTTGACCCAGGTTAAAATATTGATTAAATCTGTGCAATTAGGGTTTTCTATCCCTCAGGCTTTTTAAGGTCAAACCAGGTTATCAAATTGAAATCTGAGCTTAGTACAGCAATCACAAGGCTTCCAGCAAAGTCCCACTGAATTTTTATCGAATTCTAACAACTTACTATTTATAGTAAGTACTCAATCGGGGACTGCTTCAGCAGGATTTTGGAATTCTGTCAGCTTCGACACATTCAAAACACATCAAGCTGCTTGCACGTAAATTTTGAGTCAGATCAGACAACTTGCTATTTTTAGCAGTTCAGGCTTCAGGAGCCATTTTCAGGGGTCAAACATATGATTCTTCATTGCATGTCCGAAGATTACTTCTGGGTTTCTCGAAACCTTCGCAATGATATAACATGCAAACCAAGACGACCACTTTCAGAGTTCAGCCTTCGGAGGCTATTTTTAGGGTTTGCATGCAGAGTTTTTCAACGCATGTCCGGAGATTCCTTCTGGGTTTTTCAAGAGCTTCGCAACAATGTGACATGCAAGCGGAGAAGATCAAGTTTCGAGGACTTGCTATTTTTAGCCAGTGCCTGCATGCAGACCAGTTTTCTAGGTTTTTCTGGGTTTCTTTGAGATCCCACAGGCAATTTGACATGCAAAATCATCCGGCAATGGATGGGTCACTTTTCAAGAAGTTTCTATAAATAGCAATTTCACACCAGCCACCCAACACTTCAGTTCAGCATACAAAGCGACATGCAGAAGAGACAAAGTCAAACGGAGACCGTTCGGGATACATGCAAGTCAAATTAGGGTTTCCACTTTTATAGGGGATCAAATCCAGAAATTGTAAAAATGACATACCCCACCAATATCAGCATACTTCAAGGTACCTGCTGGCAAAATTTGAGCCGAATCGGAGAACTTACTATTTTTAGTAAGTCAGGGCACGGCTATGAATAGCAGGTCTGCACCCGAGGTTGGCATGAGCACGACACTCAAGTTATCAGGATCACGCATAGCAAGTTTCAAGTCAAACGAAGCTACTGAAGTCAGAAAGTCAAGAACTTACTATAAATAGCAGGTGGCTATAAATAACAGGTCAGGGCAAAGAACTAGCAAAACAGGTTCACAAGGCAAAGAAGATCAGATGGTGAAAATTTCAGGCAAAACGGAGATGTAGAAGTTGAAATTTAAGGGACCTGCTAAAAATAGCACAACTTGCTAAAAATAGAATGCAAGAGCAAGGGCAGGCAGGGGCATGGAAAATATTCTGAGTGTTGGGATTGAAAGTAGAGGCTCCAGAATGCGCCCTCAAGGAATGGTGAACATCAAATATTTCTAAGGCAAAATCAAAAGCTCCACCTTGTAAATGCGCCCATCACCTTGAGGCCACTTCAAAATTTGTCTAAGTCAAGAGTGAGAGCACACCCTCTCAAATGCGCCCACCTAGTAAAACAGAAGCATGGGGTCTCATTTGCGCCCAAGGAGAAAGAAAGCCTTTGAAAATAATCTAAGGCACGAAACGAGAGTACACCCTCTAGAATGCGCCCTCAAGCAAAATTCTAAGTGTTTGAAAATTTTCCAAGGCAAAAACAAAAGCACAAGGGTCAAAATGCACCCACCTTCAAGAGGGAGACTATGAAAATTCCTAAGGCGTAGAAACTTCAAGGGGTCACCTTCAAAATGCAGCTAAGTATGAAATTGAAAGTACAACACCTAAAATGCGCCCACCTTAGGAAGGTAAAATGAGAGAGCCTTGAAGTTTTTCTAAGGCACGAAATGAAAGCATGAGGTCTGAAATGCGCCCTCAAATGGAAGCTCATGCCATCAAATGCGCCCAAGTTGGAGGTGCCAAGAAAAAACGCCCAAGGCAATGGGAGCACATGCCATCAAATGCACCCAAGTTGGTGGTGCCAAGAAAAAACGCCCAAGGCAATGGGAGCTCATGCCATCAAATGCACCCAAGTTGGTGGTGCCAAGAAAAAACGCCTAAGGCATGAAAGTAAGAGTTGCCTACCTCATATGCGCCCAAGTCAAAAGGGAGGAAATAGAACCCCGAAATATTTCTAGGGCACAAAATCAAAGTAGCCTATGCCATTTGCGCCCTCAAGAAAGGTGATGGTATAAAAAGTTTTCTACGTGTGAAATGAAAGCTTCACATGTTATTTGCGCCCTCAAGCAAAAACATTACACCTAAAGTGCGCCCATCTTGAAGTGAGGATATTTTAAAAGTTTCTAAGTCATTGGAGATAAAAACATAGGTCCTCAAGTCCGCCACAAAATAGAAGTACCATGTGTTGAGTGCGCCCAAGAATGAAGTGGAGAAATTTGCCCAAGGCACAAGAACAAAAGCTCACAAGTGAAAATGCGGCCACCTTGCAAATGGAAAATATGCTAAGGCATGAGAATGAAAAAACGTCCAAGTATGAGAAATGAAGTAGACCCTCTCATTTGCGCCTAAAATGAAGGCTCCCTAAGCTATTTGCGCCCATGATGGAGTAGGCTGGAAATGCCTAAGTGTACAGGATAAAAGTTGAACGTATCAAATACGCCCCAAATAAAAGCTAGCACATAGAAATGCGCCCATAATGGGGAAGAGTTACAAAATATTTCCTAAGGCACGAAAATGGAAGTAAAAGGGTAGAAACGCGCCCTTGATAAGGTGATGGGAAAATACTCTAAGGCGTGAGAATCATCTAAGGCAAAAATGAGAGTAACACAAGCAAGGTGCGCCCATCAAGTGTTAGAGCCTTGAGAAAATTTCTAAGTCACAAAAACATAAATGCCAAGGGGTCAAGTGCCCCAGAGGTGTAAAGTGAGAAATTTTTCTAAATGAAATAAATATTTCATCAAAAATATACGCCTATGGTAGAGAAAATGTTAGAAATATTTTCTAAGTAAAATAACATTTGAAATATTCCAAGCCAATTTTTTTTTTGTTTTTTCCAATTACAAATTACAAACCAATGCACCCATTAAGGTTAGTAGCTAAACCAAAACGTTGCTGAAGCAACTCTAACCAGAATGTACACCAGGATCCCGATGTGGGCAAGGTGTGAGCATTGGTCAGAGGATCTTAATCAAAATGCTTATGCAAGAACTCTAACCAAGAATGGCGCCGATGATGGCGAGCATATGGTCAGAGGGTCTTCTACACTAACTACTGAAAGGGAACTCGACACCAAGTATGTGCTACCCAATCTAGTATGGAGTTGAGGCGACAATATGGCGGAGTGTAAGAAATTACAATGCTTGAAAGAAATAACTAAGATGCTGAAAGTACTCAACACCCAGAATGTGCTTTCTAACCCAGAGTGGGAAAGGAGCTACCATAGGGCGGAGGTAAAGGAAATACTATTGCAATTACTGAACGGACAAAGCTTTTAATGATTTCCTAACACCAATCCAAGAAGGAGAATGCAGATTTCTTCAAATCTGTTATGACATACCTGCACTTTAAATTATATAACCAGCATGCCTGTAACCCACTAAATTGCTCATATATCACTCAAAACTGATCCCCATGACCTCAAATTTGATGCAATAGACCTTCAAAAGATGGCACCTAGTTTAGTAATAAGAAATGGCAACTGAAAGTGGTTATTAATTACTGGCACGAATCCCAAGACACCCCAGAAAGTACGGCCTTCAAGGAATGACGAATTTACTTTATAAAATCATAAACTTCATATTAAAATCTGCAAATATTCATAACAGGTCACCTCCAAAAGGGAAACACAATGAGACAATACCCAGAACGATTCTTTTTGTATTTTTTGACTTATGAATAAAAAGACAATCTGCTGTAATGAAAATGCAACTCCAGAATTCACTAAAATGCAAATAAGCTGATCAACAAAACCACTCAATGAATAACAATGCAGAAATCCACTACAAATCACTCAACACTAAACTACTTCACCACTAGTCGCTATCTTTCAAGCGAGAAGCAATGCCAAGCTAGGAGGCTTTCATTCCTCGAAGCAATCCCAAAGCCAATCCGGCAGCATAACATTTCTGTAGACCAAAGATGCCGAAAAGAGAACCCAAAGCTTCCTTTTATAATTTGTTGTTGACCTTCTCGAAACCCTAACCTTCTTTTTTCAGAGTCAAAACCCTAATCCCAAGAGATGGCGTCCCTTTCTTCAAATCTTCAAGTTGACTTCTTTTAATTAAATTCCTCACTTAAATAAAGGCGTCCCACTTAAGGCTAAATTTGACCTTAATAATTATAAAATAATCTTCAATGAAGGCGCCACCCTCAAAAGACCACTTTTCAAAACAACATGAAGTCAATAGACTAGGCCAAGGGGTACTATAACATTAAAATATAATGTTATTTAAGTGAAATGAACTTATCTCTCAGAAACTGCATCTTGAAGCCAAAAACTGAATAAACCAATTGAGACAACTAAAAAGGAAAGTCAACTGTGCTGAGACCAACAGGCCCACTGCCCGAAATAGAATTTACTAAAAATAGTAAATTCCTGAAGATGCTCAGAATGCCAAGAAGAACATACTACTGCGAAGCTCTCTGAAAACCCAGAAAGAATCCGCCGTTGAAACAAACAACCTCGAGCAAGAGCATCCTTCAAAATAGGAAACCCTAATTTTACCTTCCGACTAGCCTACGGGTCTCTGGAATAGGCCAACGGTCACTAAAAAGATCAGGCTCGAGATGGGGAAATTACAACATTTCACTGGGAAAAATACACCCTTGGCATGGAAAGATAGCTTGATGAATTTTAAAATTTTCCAGAGGCAGTTGAATGAGGTTGACATATATTTTTCAAGGGGGAGAATTAATATTGATGAATATTTTTCATGGGTTAAATGAAAAATCAAATGAACCCGTTCAAAAGGCACCCATGGGTTGACAAAGTTGAAAAATTGATTTCCTAAGGGAAATTTTAATATTTCCAGAGGAAATTCGTTTTGACTAGATCATTTTCCCAACGGAAATTAAATCTCAGAAGGTGGATTACTTTGAGCGAGCAAGTGATTTCTGTCAACGGGTTGAATTATTTTAAAAGAGAAAATTTAAAATGTCTAAGGCAAATTTCATGAAATTGAGGATTTAAATGGCAGACATTTTAGCAGATTGCAAATAAATTTACAACTCCCACAAATTTTTCGAGTTGAATTAAATTAAACACTGCGAGAACTTTAAAATGGAGTTCTCAAACAAATCGGCGTGATTTTCTCGCAAATTGTTTAATCACCAGCAGTTAACTGGCAGACTAGAAGGAAAAATTCGAATTTTTACAAGGAAAGAATCTTCATTAATGGCAACTGCCATAATGACTGGCTGACAACTAGCCCACTACTGCGCCTGAAATGGAAGATGCCAAACAGAGAGAGTGGAGAATTGATGAAAGTGCTAAAAAATAACCCCAGCACTAATTGGCAGGATTCTTCGAGAAGAATTATTTAAGCAATCTCTCCTCTCATTTCTTCTCACATTTTTCAAAGTTGAGAGTTGCTGAAGAAGTTCTCGAGAGATTGAAATATTTTCAAGATTGCTGAGAATTGAAGTTCTTTGAGAGTTCTATTTTTATTTCGAAGTGTTGAGTTGCTGAGGAAGTTCTTGAGAGATTGAAATCTTTGAAAGTTGCTAAAAAGAGAAGTTATTTTGAGAGTTAACTTTATTTCCAAGTTGTTGGAGTTGTTGTAGATTTCCGGAGTTGCTGCAGATTTATTTTCTCTGGAGATCTTTAGTTTCAAACTGCTGAAAGTCGAAGTGTTGAAGAAGATGATTGTTGTTAGAGTTGAGAAAAAAAAAAATTCAAAATTTCATATTGCAGCAATCTCTTTATTTCTTCTAAAAATTGCTAAAGTTGATAAAGTGTGGTCAAAAAGTTTGATTTCTCTTGTGCTGGAAAATTAGCTACATTGCTGAAAGTTGTTAGTGTGCTGCAAATTTTCTTCGCCAGTCGGAAGCCAAGTTGCTGAAAGTTTTTTTCAAGCTTAGGGTTGTTATACAGTTTGAGGTTTGGAGTTAGAAAATTGTGCTGAAGAATTTCATTTTCAAAGCTAACTCCATATCCGCAGCCGTCTCGGAAGCTAGTGTATTTTATTAAAAATTTGCAATCTAACTTATTGTTATTTTATTCTATTTCACAGATGGTTGGAGCAAAGGATGTTGCAGGAACAAGCAGACCTGCAGGCAAAGCTGCAAACACTGAAACGGGCAAGGCTAGCTCATCCCGGCAGGCAATGATCAAAAGGCTTGCCAAGTCATTTCTTCCAAAATTGGCAATTGTTTCAAAATTGGCAAGATTAAGTGACACCAACCTGGGGTCATTTAATCTAAATGCACTCAAGTCTAGGATGTACGGACTGGGAAGCCATCAACCATCAGTTACGGCACATGACATCATCAAATATTTTGACGCGCATGGATATGGTAGATCAAGCCCGGGGCGATACCCGCATCTATCGAATGAAGATTGTTCTTTGTTTAGGGGCTTTGATGCATATACCTCTACAGACTTTGGTGGATGGAGGTGTGATTCAGGATGGTGACAGGTATGATTTCACCAGTTGGTACTCCTCGGTTTGAAAATTGTTTAAGTCGATCCTCGTCCTCCACCCTTTAGAAGTAGATTTGTAGAATTCCTATCCCTATCCTTTTTTAATTCAGTATTTCTCGGTTAATTTAGGAGTCAGAGCAATATTGTCAAATCATTCATGTCTTAATTGCTTCACAAAATCGAACAACTACGTAAGTCCCCTTGAATACCCAGCATATTCACATTAGCCAACTGAGTCTATTCACGTTAAAGGAACCTTGGAGTTGAACGCATGAACTTTCACGCAATCTTAGAATGCGGAATATTTTAATCAAGAGAGAATAGAATGACCGTTGGGCATTTTTATTCTGTGTTGATGTCGTCATAAAAAGCACGTCAACACTACCAATGTTAAATCCAAGTTGACAGACATGAGCAATTCTGATCTCAATTCTGAAGAGGTACTTCAAGAATTTAGCATCTGTCCTTGCAACTTTGAATCATAGAACTCCCTCTGAAGGTTAATGCTTCCTCTTCGAAGAGATGTCTTCAGCCATTCACACAACATCAAGGTTGCACACAGTGTCTCCATTTTCAACCTACAGGATGCATCAAGCTCTTCTCGGAAGCAATCTCTTTCATTTCTTTATACGTCCTAAAAGCATTAAGAAGAGATTACTAACAGTTCATGAGACTCAACTATCTCAAACAAGAAATTCTATCTCAATGTTATAGTATGAATTAATAATTAAACAATTCATAAACATTTTTTAACCATGCAATACTTATCTCATTAAAGAGTTTGATAAAAGCTAATCACTGTACTCAATATGATTTGTTGCTTTTGCTCTCAGATCAGTCCACAGCCTTCACGATTTGAACACAAACCCATTACTTAGAATTTGTTGAGGTGGCAGGGTAATTTTGAACATGGTCTTTGACCGTTCAAATTTATCGATGCACCCGGATGTAATGTCCCCTTCCCAGCTGTGACCGTTTCAGTTGACCGTTGGCCTATTCCGAAGACCCGTAGGCTACACAGATGGTGAAATTAGGGTTTCCTGGTATTGAGGAGGTTGTTGCTTGAGGTTCGGGATTCTGTTTGCGGATTCTTTCTGGGTTTTCAGAGAGCTTCGCAGTGATGTGTTCAGTTTGGCATTCCGGGCAACTTCGCGAATTTACTATTTTTAGTAAATTCTATTTTTGGCAGTGGACAGTTTGGGTTCAGTTCAGTTGGTCCTCTTCTTCAGTTGGTTCAGCTGGCACTTCAATTCTTGGCTTTGGGCGCATATTTCTTGGAGAGATAAGTATTTTCATTATAATATTATATTTTAATATTATACCCCTTGCCTAGCAGTACAACTTTAAGTTGTTTTTAAAAAAGGGGGAACTTTGAGGGTCTAGGCGTCATGGAGAGATAAGTTATATCTTTTAAATGTCAAATATTGAGATGAAGAAAGGGACGCCTATTTGAGAGAATTGATTTTATTTTAAAAGAAAAAACAAAGTGAAATATTTCATGGGTGAAAAAGGACGCCATTCTTTGGAGGGAAAAGGTGAATTTGAAATTAGGGTTTGGGCGCCTTCTGGAAGCTTCTAGATGTTTCTCTCTTGTCTATTTAATCAGGCCTCACTCTTCATTTGGCATCTTTTGTCTACTACACCGTTATGCTGCTGAATTGTCTTCAGGCACTCGCTTCGAGGAAAGCATTCCTCCTAGCATGGGCTCATCTTCTTGCTTGAAAGATAGCAACTAGTTGAGAGGTTAGCTTGTAATAGGTTTGAATTGCATTTCCAATTGAGTCATTGCATTTTGGGAGTTCTAGTTTACATTTTCTGTCATATTTTGATGTTGCTGAATGTCATTGAGGAATGTAAGATTTGCTCACAGCTCATGAAATAAAAATGCTATCATTCTGGGTATTGAACCTATCAATCTGTTTATGAGGGGCGACCATTCATGCCAATTTCCAGATTTTATTTGGGTCTCTTTGATTTTATAGAGGAAATTCGCCCTTGCAGCTGGGCCGTACCATCTTGAAGTACATTGAAGTTTGTGCAAAAATAAATAAGGCTTGTTTTGGGTGGTTTAGGGATTGCATCTTGGGCGCCTATATCAGTATAGTAATCTGCATTTGATTTCTCGTCAATAGGATGTGTTTAGAGTGAGTTATGTGCATTTTCGTGAGTGATTATGTTGCTGTTCTACATTAAATCTGTCAAATCAGTCATACCAGATTTAAGGAAGTTCATTAGTTGTGCGAGGGGTTGATATTCAAAGAGTTTGTGATTGTAGAAGAGGGATCTTATCTTGTTATAGCTTTGGAAGTTCTTACTCTTATGATATTTGGCAAGCTCTCTAATTTGCTGTAAGCTGAACAGTAGTACTGTCAGCAATTCATTCCCTTCATTTTGAATTTACATGTAATCCCCACTGAATAAGTGGAAGAGGCTGGCTTGCCGCCTATTTGCTTTCAGTTGAGTAGTTTAGGGACCCTCTGACCATATGCTCGCCATCCATCGGCGCCATTCTTGGTTAGGGTTACATTCTGTCATCATGCATTGATCCTCTGACCATATGCTCGCCATCACTCGGCGCCATTCTTGGTTAGAGTTCCTTCAGTTTGCATTGCATTGATCCTCTGACCATATGCTCACCATCACTCGGCGCCATTCTTGGTTAGAGTTCCTTCAGTTTGCATTGCATAGATCCTCTGACCAATGCTCACACCTTGCCCACATCGAGATCCTGGTGTACATCCTGGTTAGAGTTACTTTCCGCAACGTTTTGGTTTGTGCTAACCTTAACGGGTGCGTGTTGCATTGTAATCAATTGTGAAAAATCAAAAAAACATTTGGTCCGGTTCATTACACCGGACCAGAAGTGATGATCATTACTTCTAGAAGGCATAGGTCTGAAATTGGAACTCTTCCCATTACTTTTATTGCTGGAAGAATCTCTGCACTCTCAAGATCCGTCATTCATACTTCATCACACGGGAGAACTGGGCTGAGCGGAGTTTACACGGAAGGTCTCGAGATGCCATTTAGATCGCAGGACCCATACTTAGCATGGATAAATCCGTCATGCCCAATGAATTCTCCAACCACGAGCACTGGTATAGATCCTTACTTTCTTCTCTACTGTTTAAATGTTTTCTCCTTTTAGATCATATATCTAGCCCATCAAATCCTTTACATTTCCTATGTAATATCCTTTACACCTTGAAGACTTGAAGTGAAGTATGCCTCTTATAAATTCTCGCGCCTCTTATAAATTCTCACCCAGCAAAGTCAAGGCTCCACCTTATATCTACTCAACCTCTCGTCTTCACCTTAGATGTCCGGCCAAAGTGGGAGTCAATACATACAATTTCAGATGCGGCTGAGCAGATAGCCAGCCTAGACCCGATCCTTGTATCTATATTTGATTGGCACCATAAGATTTAAGCTGCTCCCAACTCCAACTCCGTTAGCCTTAGGAGTTCATCCTAGATAAGAAGGTGAAGCATAAACTCCAATCGGTGATGTGACCAATTCAGTCCATAACATACAACGGGAGATAGAGCTCTCAATTACACAAAAGAGCGTGGACATGCATGTGAACCAGTAGGTTGGTTTTGCAAGCATAAAGATAAGTCACCGCCTTCAAATATTATATGTCCAAAGTTATATACGATCTCATGTTCCCATTCAGAATATCTCCAACATACATATTTGGATTTAGAGATTCTTGCAATGAGAGAAGAATCGCACTTGAGAGTTTAATAAATATGCCGCCAGCAATGAGTGATCGAACTTCCTATATGGCTTGATATAATACTTCAACCCCTGAGGATAGTCAACGGCAAAAGCGACAACCAACATCACAATTGCTCTGAGTCTTATATCTCGTGTCCAACCAGCATATCCAACATCTCATCGCGTACACAATACACGATACTAGCAAGTATGATCTGTGACAGGTAAGCCACCATGCCCAATTACAAATGGTTCTGCATATGCGTCCTGTTGAGCCAAAATCAGCTTCAATTGCATTTACCCATGGTCGCTGCAAGCATAGGTAAGGAGTAATTTCTTGATTGAATCACCAATGAACCAGTATTTATTGAAACATTCCTCCCCATCATTTTAAGCATAGGTAATGACCCTTACACGATTCGTAATAACATCGTCCTCTGTTGAATGCCAACTTTATCATTTTAAATCTGCTTATCTGATCAGATCTTGCAACTTGGCTCTGATACCATGATAATGCAATGATCAGATTCTTGATTGTATAAAGGTCGATCCTAGCAGGTCAAACAACATCTATCGGATCTTCCTTTTATCTTCTCTTAAAGCTAAATGAACTGATTGCAAAACATTAATAAATTTCGATGTTTGCATATCAGACAAGGATCCACCATAAATATGTGAGGAGAACCCGCCTCTAAGAGACGCGTCTCTTGAGAGGACGTGTCTCCACATGTGGAGACATGTCCGCTCAAGGGACGTGTCCTTTGGGCGTGCGGGTTTCTTTGACAAATCCGTTTGTCATGTGGTTAGTATATCTAACACATATACAACCTTCAATACTTTGGTGGATATTAAATGAATTCCGATTTATATTAAATGCGAAATTCTAACATCTATTATTTCGAATTTATATATATGCTCATAAATTCGATTTCTAGTAACATGTATAATAATGATATTATTTGATCACATATAAATAATGAAGATGCTTTCAGCATTCGCAATTTATATCTGACCGAAGCTATCATCCATTAACACAAATTTTCATCAGCATGATATTCAGTTTTTTGATAATCCTTTATTTGAAGTGGGTGTTAGTACGACTTATGTAAATTTACTTTTTGAGTTAGATGAAGAAATTCTTCCAGATGCTAGTGATGAAAGGTGGAATTCAGATACATCTCCCAGTAGTGAATTGTTGATACAAGATCTAGATTGTGAATATGTTATTGCTATCCATTGCCCATTCACTCTACATGAAATGGAAAATCAAGGTATGCATATAAATGAGGTTCTCATTCCTGACCACCAACAGAGAATTGGTTGGGTAAGTTCGTTGAATAGAGCTGATTGGTAGTTTGATGGTGAGTTTTTTCGATCATTGTTACAGTTCATTGTGAGGATTCTATTAGATTCTATTCATGCATCAGTGTTTCCAAGCTCAGCTAATTTCAAAATTGAGTTCGATGATGAAGTGAATTTCCTTGAATTGTTTTGGAAATTCTTTTTCCATGGTTTTAGTTTCAATATCTTAATGGATTTCAAATTTGATGAGTACTTCTTGGAGTTTCAAGAAGTATTTATACAATTTGGGCATGCAAATCAGATGATTTTAATCAGAGTAGCGCAGTGTTTGCATGGTGGTTTTTTCCTACAACTCTCTTGGAATCTTGGAATCATGTGGGATTAAGTGATTGTTGAAGAAGAGTTTATTGATTTCATTCAATTGATTTTCAAAATGTTTGATAGGAACAATATGGTGATAAAAGTATCAGGCACTATTTTCAACAGAGATTCTTGGCAACCTCCAATATTGATTTGGGATCCTGGCATTCAATTTGGCTTGCACATGTGGATTGCTTAAGGGCAAGCAATCTTCGGGACGACTGGAATTGTAATGTCCCATTTTTTATTACATGGAGAAATATAAAATTATTTTAATTATTTAATATTTTCTTCCAAATGTTAATTCAAAAAGGAAATATTATTAATTAAATAATATTATATTTAAAGTGACTTATTAAATCTAGATTCAAAAATTGTCACAATTTGGAAATTTAAAAAAGAAAACAAATTTAACTAGTCAGGCAAGCAAAAAGCCAAGAGACAAGGCAAAAGAAAAAAAGTTTTCAAGAAGCTCATTGCAAGCAGGCATGGTTGATTGTGGTTTGGAGCACTGAAACAAGACTCGCCAGGACTCAGCGATTCACGAGTCGAGTCCCCCTAGCCGAGTCCTGGGGGCTCGGAATCAAACTCATCGAATCCAAGCAAGTCTCGTCAGCAAGACTCGGCAAGTAGGGTTTGAAAAGTGCAAAAAATTACATGAAATTTAAAGTTAAAACTTGTTTTTTTTTACTTATTGCGAATGCAAAATGATGTACGGCATGAAGGTTTGTATGGTTTTGGAGGTCTTAATTTGGGCTTGGTGGTGGGGGCTCCGCCCCTCGACCCCGCCCTATATCGTGACAGGCAGCGTGCCTAGGGCATTGCCCCGGAACCATGCGAGAAGCACTGCCCCTCGAGCCCATTGGGGGCACTACCGCCAAACCCCCACTGGGGGCGTTCCCCCAAACCCCACTAGGGGGTGCTACCCACAGACCCCCACAAGGGGCGTTGCCCCTTGACCCCACTGGGGGCACTGCCCCCACACCCCTACAAGGGGCACTACCCCCATACCCCCATGAGGGGCATTGCCCCTTGACCACACTAGAGGCATTGGGCCTAGACCCCCACAAAGGGCACTACCCCTCAACCCCATTAGGGCAATCGCTCTAATACTTGAGATTATGGCTACTGCATCATCTAGGACCTATCTTAGACACATTCATAGGAAGGATGCAGGCTCCTTTGAGCCATAGACTTCTAGTTATTGCTTTGAATCTTTTGATATTTCATATTTGTTTGGAACATTTGATGTCTTTGATTTCACATTCCACGAGTTTTGTATACATTTGACTATATTTATATATCTAAGTGTGATATTTCCCTCAGCAGCTCAGCTACAATTTGTGTACTTTATACTTATGTGACCGATGTATACTTGTGTATGTGATCAAATTTGCTTCTACTTAATGATGTTATTGTGTCTTTAAGCTTTATTCAATAAAGCGTGCTTAAAACAAGTTTTAAATCCTTAAAAATCTCTAAATTTCTAGTGTTCTTTCATTTTAGCAAGTCTGCGCCGAGTCCCGAGTCGAGTCACCTAGCCAAGTCTGAGTCTCATTACTATGGTTTGGAGAGCTTGGCTCTTTCTCGTAGCTTGAGAATGAAAACCCTCATGTTCACAGAATTCGACGAAAACCCAATTTTTGAACTAGCAAAGTCACTCAAATTCCGCAATTGATTTTAACGATTGAAGTTCGTGAAATTTGTGATGTTTGTACTAAGGCAGACTTCATAGTACGGAGTTGATCAAGGTATTGAATTCATAACCAGTTTTAATTTAATTAAATTAGTTGGAATGATAAATAATTATTATTTGCAGAATTTCTTGCCATATATCTGAGTTGGTTGATGTGCCAAAGTTTCAAATAATAATCAGTTTTGAATTTGAAAGATGGCTCGAGTCAAGGAAGAAAATATTAGGGAAAGCTTGTATTAAGAATTCTTGGAACAGTTAGATTTGAATAAATGGGGATATCTAGTTTGGGCTTCTTATAGGGATTTTCAAGATGGAAACCATATTAAGGAAATATCAATACGTGGTATCTAAAGGCAATATAGACAGGAAATATCAATAAATTTGTATCAAAACTTTGAAGTAATTGCTATTCAGGATTTAATGGAATTCCAAAAGACACGAGATAAACAAGAAGGATGATGAACACAGTATCAACTTCTTTGAAGGAGTCGTTTAACTTCATTGACTTCGATTGCTATCCGTTGCTTGCTTGAAGGCAAAACCAGACATAATATTGATTCATAACAAGGACGGTTATTAAATGATTCAGTGGCATTAATATCTAAAAGGCAGTGAATGTCTTAAGCTCGTTATTGATGGTTTAATAGATATCGTGGCAATTACCCGATAGCAATACAATCTCTTTGTCATGTTTCCTCTCCAGCGACACATCTTCATAAGGTTGCTATTTTAATAAACATTAAAAGAGGACGTGGAATGCAAACGGGGTAAGTAAAGCGAAAAGTCTATGGTCGGGACTTTGCGTATAGAATATGGTATGTGCCCATGTGTTTCATATGCGTATATGTAGAATGTTGATGATAATATACAGCCACGTGATGAATACTCCCAGGTTCGACTTGTGAAAGAATAAATTTAAATATAGCCATAAAGCTATTTAAATTTATACATCGATTATTAAACGTGAAGAGGCGCTTCATATTATGAAAATTAAATAAAGTGATTTTTATTTGTTACACCCCAATTGTATAGCTGCTATTGTATAGGGCAATTGATTGTAATGTTTGAATCATTGAGATGAATAAAACATGTTTTTGTTATCAAAATGAATGTGTTCTAATGATTGTCTCATTTGATTGATACTTCTATTAGTGTTATCCTTGATGAATGTTGCATGCATAGTTATTGAGTTGTGAATATTCTAACTTAAGATGTTTTGTATACTGTTAATGTTGTGAATAAGTAACTGCCGAGCTTTATGTCTATGGGTGCAGGAACAGGAACCATTCCTCCAAGCGGAGGGGAAATATCACTCGGGAGAGGAGCTTGGTCGGATAACCTGTAAAGTAAATCAATTGAGCATACACACACTTCACTAAAGGTTTGGAGGAACTAAGTCAAATAGGTTGATCTTGATAAATCATCCTTAGGCTTTAGGAGTTTGGATTACTTCTTTGTGCTTTGTAAATGATGTTATTTTTAAACCTGACTTATTGTTCTATGACCTTGGATGTGAAACATGATTGGATATATGTACATAGGCAGGGTGTATATGTGTTTACATCTATCTCGCATATATATGTATCTATATGTATGACATGGCGATACAGACGTATGATGGGCAAACCAATATGCCATACGTATGTGTCGACATGGCATACATACACATACATACACATGACGATATAATTGGCTATACACATCTATAAACATATACACACTACCTATTATGTGTGATTATAACATTATTATATTATCCTGAATTTGCATATATACATATATACACATACATACATGAATAGGTATATTGAAAGTATGCTGACTGGCTCACACTACACGTATTTAATCAATTATTATATAAATGTGTATATATATGTATAAATGTAAATATATATATATAATATTATACAAATATATATGTTATTATAGTTTTACCAAAATAAATGTATAGGTATATATAGATATATTTAAATATTAAATATTCAAATATATATATATATATACATATAATTATTTTGAAGGAAAATAAAACTATAATAAAATATATCTTAAGATAATACATTATATATATATATAAATAAAAATTATTTGGAAAATAAAAGACTCAACTTTATTAAGTCATTTGGTAATATCGATTGTTTCACCATGGAAAATAATATATGAAATTCGTTTCAAAATATTCAAGTATTTTATTCACCATAAAGTGCTGAGAATAATACGCCAAACATCAAATAGGAAATATTTCATCTGGCAATATAGTTGAAACTTTTGAAAAGAGAAGAAATAGCGCTGCCGCAAATGCGTGCACGGGAAGAGACCAGGTCGCAGAAATGCATGAAACGCAGCTCTTGAAGCATTTGGAAAACCCTGAAACAAAGGCCAGGTGGGACACCATTAAGTTGGGACATTTTCCCACTGTGATTAACACCCGCCAGATTTTATAAATGGCGCCAATGCAGGAGGATGCCTGTAGGTGTCAATCGAACCAATTTCATCATGTGCCATTTGAATCATTCTTCACTAAGAAGGGTCAACTCATCTTTAATTTGCTGAGTAAGGTTTTTAATTACTACCACCATGAGTTTGACACTTTCAATTTGACGTGTCAATTCTCATGCCAAATTTGTAGGATGGCATGAGAATCCGAACTCTATAAATAAGAGCTCCCTTACCTATCAATCTTACCAATTCACAATTTTCTTAAACCAATTTCGAAATTTGCTTTTTGCAATTCACAATCATCCATTATAATTTTGTCTAAGGTCTTGAGATATCATTTTGCTGCATATTCTTATGTACGCACCTACTGTAGAATCCATTTTGAAAATAACAGTAACCAGCAATTACCAGTGACTGATTTCAAGTCATTCTGAGCTTCAGCTAGGAGTTTAGCATCTAAGTTGGACAATTAAGAGAGAGATTCTTTAAGGGAAAAGAACAAAGGAGTTGTACCAGTTGGATCAGGAGCATTCAAAGGCAACCAGAAGGCCCAGCTTGAGGAAACAGGCATGAGGAATACTTTCCTAAATATCTTTGTTTTATGTAAAAACAGAAATCATGAAGTTTATTTTATGCATTGACTAAATTAAAGCATAGGTGGAACAATCTAGTGAAATAGAATTATGTTTTATGTTTATAATTGCATTGACTAAAGGAAATGTCTTCATTGCAAAATAATTATAAGGGAAAAGGGAAACTGTTGTTCTTACTTTGCTTAAAAATGGGATTTTAAGAATAAGGGATTAAAGAATGAATGTGATTAAGATGGATTGCATTTTGTATGTATGTAGCCTATACTGTATGATCTCCATTTAAGCAGAATATGTTTGAAGTAAATACTACATATTAGGAATGAAACGAAGATAGTGGTCTAGTAAGGTCTTTTCAACTTAAGTTATAGGGATAACTGAGGTAAGCTAAAGTACTCCTAGGATAAAGATTTCCTGATTATGAGGAATGGTATAAGACACTCGTGGACTGTCTCGTTTCTAAGTAGATTGTTTGAAGGTAGGTTGTCTGAAACAAGACATACCTCTCTTATGTAACAATTTGAAGTAGATTGTTTAAAGGTATGTTATCTGAAACAGGATATACCTATCTTGTGTAATTATTTAGTAGATTAATATGTTCTATGTTAGTCTGGGATAAAAGATTATCCAAAAGTAAAGGACGATACCTATGCGTAGTGTAAGATAGCCTTAAGTCAAATCGGCCTTGAGTAGTGTATATGATAGATGACCTTCATTCAAAGTACTGAATGAGAATACTTTGGCCACAGTAGTGAAATGTACGACATCCACTTAGATGTGAGATAGTTGAGACTACACTGTCAATTCATTGTGATCCTTCATGCTAGTTCGGGATTGTGAAATAGCAAGTTCTAGATATATAGCACACAGCACTATACTCAGTTAAATTGTCGCAACCAGATATTCTACCAATCTCTTCGTTCAAAGGGAGGGCCATCTATCGAATGATAGATGTGCGGGGGACAGCATTAATAGTCTGTGGTTGGCGGAAAAGCGCCCGAGTGATGTTTCTCCTCCACAGCAGGCGACCAATACACCAAGATTTGAAAGGAAGGGAACTTGGACCGTCTTACTACTATTTGTGCAAAAGCTTATGAGCTATGTACATAAGTGTTTTACTTTTATACTCTGATTTATATTTGCAATGAACATGGAATTCATGTGGAAATATATTGTAACTTGCATGTATTTATCAACAAAGAAAGGAAGAATTTTATTTTAATGTCTTCATTACTTGTTACTTTTATACGTTTGAAGTGAAATGTTGGACTAATTTTAATTACCCAAAGATGGGGTCATTACATTATTTAATAATAATTAAATATATTTTATTATGGGCAGACTCTTGAAGTGACGCGATTTTCTAAGACGCGCCTTATTTGCTGAGCCGACCTCTCCCTCCAAAGGGCGCGTCTTTCTCCTTGGACGTGTGCATAAATACAAGGAGATTGTCATTCATTTGATCATCAAGTTCGTTCAGCATTCTTCAAGTAGAAGTTCACACTATTGCAGTAGTTCGAGTTTCTCTCACAGCAGATTGACTCAAGGAGAAACTTATATTATTTGTATCTTTGCATCTAGAAGAGGTGTTGTTCATTGTATCTTTCAGGCATTGTGATTGTGCCTAAGTTGTAAGCAGATTGCTGCTCCTACTATTATCAATATATAGGAGATATATTGGCTAGGTTTTTCTCCCTCAGGTTGGAGGGTTTTGCCAGGGTATCAATTGTGTTCTTGTGTTAATTTTGAATTCATTTTCGCACTCTAATCTGATCATATAAAAGTAACATGGTATCAGAGCGGGTTTGAAGATGATCTCGATCAGATTTGTGTCTTGTTCAGCAATACCCTTATTTTATTTCTCATCTTTGTTCACCTCTATCTCTCTGTCAAGATGGTGAATGGCCTTAAGATTGAGGACAGGCTTGAGGGAGCGTCAAAATTCATTTCGTGGAGATTCAATATCATGCTCACTTTGGAGGAAAGCGAATTGGCAAAGTTTGTGGAGAAATCCGCCCCCAAGCCTACAGATGAGGAAGAGAAGGCCCTATGGAAGAAGAAAGATATTAGGGATAAGAAGATGTTAGTTGATTCCGTGAAGGATCATATTGTTCCTATTGCCTCCAAGTTAAGGACTACGAGAGAGATGTTCAAAACCCTGGACGAGATGTACGAGATCAACAACACAAGTCGGGCACTTGCACTGAAGCAACAACTCCATCATTTGAAGATGGCAAAGGGAGAATCTGTTATTGCCAACTTCATGAGAATAACCGAGTTAAGAGATCAGCTCTCGTCTATTGGGCATGTTGTCGATAGCAAGGATTTTGACAATGCTGGCACTTAATGGTCTTCCGTCATCTTGAATCTTATATTCAAGGAATCGGTGCAAGATCGAAACTTCCCAAGTTTGATCAGTTGAGGGCAGACTGTATTCAAAAGGAGTCTAGGTTGGCTGCAAGAGGTATTGGGCAAAGCTCCATTAATGAGGACATTCATGTTCTTGCCAGTCAATCCTCAAAGAAGAAAGGGAAAGATGGCAAGAAAGGTTATTTCAAGAGAAATAGAGATAAAGGAGTTGATGTTGGCCCCGCGTTCAAGAAGAAGAGGGACCTCTCCAAGATCCAATGTTTTCGATGTGACAAGTATGGTGACTTTGCAAAGGAATGTCCTGCTAGGCCTAGGCAGCAAGCCGCCATTGCAAATGTTGATGAAGTTTCTATATAAAAGGATTCAAGTGAATACCTGTTCTATTCAGCCTTGTCAAACAATGTAACTACTGACACCAACACTTGGTTGATCGATAGTGATGCCTCTCGCCACATCACCGGATTTAGGGAGCATCTATCTAATTTGGTCGACAAAGATTCTAGCGAACAAGTCATTATTGGAGATGATGCTAGTTATTCTGTTAAAGGAGTTGGGACCTCATCTCTTCACTTGGATTCTGACGATTCCTTACAATTGGATGATGTGCTATTTGTTCCAGGCATCAAGAGAAACCTTATTTCCATCTCAGCCTTTGAAGACAAGGGTTATCAAGTTGCCTTTTCAGAAGGCAAAGTTCTCATATGGGCAAAGAACTCCAACATCAAGACTGCTCGGGTGTCTCTATAGGCTATGCACTTGTCCCATTCAGACTTCTAGTGCATGATTCCTCAAGTTTGTGTGATCTTTGGCATCGAAGATTGCCTCACCTTCACTTTCGAGCTCTACCTATTATGGAGAAGATGGTGACCGGCCTTCCTAAATTCAACCTGAAGCATACAGGAACCAGCAAAGGCTACGCTTTGGGTAAGAATACAAAAGGTCCATTCCATAGTAGTGAAAGTAGATCAAAATGTGTTTTAGATCTTATTCATTCTGATTTATGTGGTCCAATGTATGTTGCTTCTTCGAGTGGTTTCTTGTATTACATTATTTTTATTGATGACTACTCTAGAAAGACTTGGATTTATTTCTTGAAATCTAAAGAATCTGAGGAGATATTAGAGAGATTCAAAGAGTTCAAAGCTCAGGTGGAGAATTTGTCTGGAAAGAAGATCAAGGTCTTGAGATCTGATAACGGAGGAGAGGACACTTTTGTTGTCTTCCGCAAATTTTGCATTGAAGCAAGGATTAAGAGGGAGTTCAGTGTTCCTTATAATCGTCAACAGAACAATGTTGCGGAGAGAAAGAACAAATCTATCGTGGAAGCGGTCAAAGCCATGATTCATGACCAAGACTTGCAAATCTCTATTTGGGCTGAAGCATCCAGGACTGTCGTCTATGTCCAAAATAGAAGTCCTCACAAAATCCTGGAGAATATAACTCATGAAGAAGCATTCTCTAGAGTGAAGCCTCAAGTAAGTCAATTGAGGATCTTTGGATGTCCAGTGTATGTTCATATACCAAAGGAAAAGAGGAAAAAGTTGGAACCTTCTGGTAAAAAGGGAATTTTGGTAGGCTATAGTAAGACATCAAAAGCCTACCGAATCTACATTCCAGGTCAGAAGACAATTAAGATCAGTAAAGATATCACATTTGAGGAAGATGTTGCATTCAAAAGATCCAAGGGCACTCATATGGAGACTGATGATGAAGAGCCTCCTCAAGATATGGAAGTTGACCATGTTCCTAAGATTCAGAGGGAGGCTCCAAAACCTAAAGAAGATGATGATCCAAACGAGCCCTTGGAACCTACTAATGGGCCTACAAATATTGTGATTAGAAGGAAAAGACTTCTTTAGGCCAGGAAAATAATGCAGGAGGCTGAAAGTTTGGCAACCCCAAGAGGAACCTTCAAAGAAAGTAAGAGACCTAATAAGTTCTCCAGTTATGTAGCCTTGATGAGTTAAATTATTGCGTCAGAGCCTTCCAGTGTTAAGGAAGCTTCTAGTCAACAAGTTTGGAAAGATGCTATGACTGAAGAGTATCAATCCATACTTCAGAATGATCTTTGGGACATCATTCCTAGACCCAAAGGCAAATCTGTGGTGTCTTCTAAATGGCTCTTCAAGATCAAGCATGCGGCTAATGGGAGCATTGAGAAGTACAAGGCCAGATTCGTGGCTAGAGGGTTTTCACAAAAAGAGGGAGTTCACTATGAAGAAACCTTTGCTTCAATGGCTCATTATACTTCTGTCAGGACCATTATTGCTATTGCTGCAACTAGAGGATGGAAGATTCACCAAATGGATGTAAAGACAGCCTTTCTGAATGGTGTAATAGAAGAATAGGTTTACATTCAGCAGCCTGATGGATTTGAGGTACATGGGAAGGAGTCTCATGTTTGCAAGCTGAAGAAGGCCTTATATGGTCTTAAGCAGACTCCTCGTGCTTGGTACGAAAGGATTGATCATTACCTATTGAGTTTAGGTTTCTCAAAGAATGATGTTGATTATAACCTCTACTTCAAGGTAATAAATGGTGAAGCATTGATTTTGGTTTTGTATGTTGATGATTTGATTATTACTAGAGAAGAACACCTCATTCTCAAATGTAAGGAGTTAGCTTCTGAGTTTGAAATGAAGAATCTTGGTCTCATGCATTACTTTCTTGGCTTAGAAGTTTGGCAAAAGTCAGATGAGATGATTCTAAGTCAAGGAAAGTATACCATTGACATTCTGAAGAGGTTTGGTATGATTGATTGCAAACCTATGTCTACACCTATGGAGACCAACCTACATAAGTTGAAGGAGGTTGCAGCTAGTTCAGAACTGGTGGATCCCATGATGTACAGGCAGTTGATTGGTTCATTGATGTATCTAGTTAACACTAGACCAGATATCTGCTATGCAGTGAGTGCACTTAGTTAGTTTATGTGTGAACCAAGGCAGATACATCTTGTTGCAGCAAAACATATCCTGAGATACTTGTGTGGCATAGTTGGATATGGGTTGAGATATTCTTCAGGTGTGGATTTGAAGCTGCATGGTTTTACCTATTCTGATTGGGCAGGGTGTGTCATTGATCCGAAGAGTACCTCTAGTTGTTGCTTCAGTTTGGGATCTGCTATGATTAACTGGTGCACCAAGAAGCAGTCTTCAATGGCATTGAGTACCGCAAAGGCCGAGTACATTGCAGGTTGTCTGGCATCTCGTGAAGCAGTGTGGCTTCGAAAGCTCCTTGCAGGATTGTTTGGACAATCAATGGAGCCTACTATCATTCATTGTGATAACCAAAGCTGTGTGAAACTTTCTATCAATCCTGTGTTTCATAACAGAACTAAACTTGTTTAGATCAAATACCATTATATCAGAGATATGGTATTGAGGAAAGCTATACAGTTGAGGTATATCAGCACTGATGAGCAGACGACAGACATTCTCACCAAACCCCTCTCCGGGATAAACTTTGTGTACTTTCGAGATAAGCTTTGTATGGTGGAGAATCAGGCCCTAGCTGAGAAGGAGTCTCAGTATCAGTGATCTTTTGTTAATTCATTTCTCTATTGAGAGAGATTTGAGGTGCAAGTCCTTGATAATGCATTTCTCTATTGAGAGATATTTGCGGTGCAAGCCCTTGATAATGCATTTCTCCTTGAGATTTGAGGTGAAAGCCCTTGTTTCGACCCTCTGGGAGAGCCATGGTGGATGTCTTGTGTGTGACTCCATGACAGCATCACATGAGGGAGTACGTGATGATCTTTCTTGTACTTGTGTTTCACCCTCTGGGTGAGCCATGGTGAAAGTCACGGTGACGTGACAACATCACATTGAGTGATGAGCACTTGTACATACCATCTATGGAGGTAGCCATGATGGTTGATATAATGATGAGGTGATATTCTTTCACGATGAGGTGATAAGATCTTTTCTTACATGGATGTAGCCATGTTGATTAACATCACTATGAGGTGATATGTCTTACACAGGTGGAAGTATTCCTCCCTAGTTGAGAGGGAGTGTTGATGATAATATACAACCACGTGATGAATACTCTCAGGTTCGACTTGTGAAAGAATAAATTTAAATATTGCCATAAGGCTACTTAAATTTATACATCGATTATTAAACATGAAGAGGCGCTTCATATTGTGAAAATTAAATAGTGATTTTTATTTAATAATAATTAAATATATTTTATTATGGGCCGACTCTAGAAGTGACGCGATTTTCTAAGAGGCGTCTTTCTTCCAGGGCGACCTCTCTCTCCAAAGGGCACATCTTTCGACTTGGACGTATGCATAAATACAAGGAGATTGTCATTCATTTGATCATCAAGTTCATTCAGCATTCTTCAAGTAGAAGTTCGCACTATTGCAGCAGTTTGAGTTTCTCTCACAGCAGATTGACTCAACGAGAACCTTATATTATTTGTATCTTTGCATCTAGAAGAGGTGTTGTTCATTGTATCTTTCAGGCATTTTGATTGTGCCTAAGTTGTAAGCAGATTGTTGCTCTTATTGTTATCAATATATAGGAGATATATTGGCTGGGTTTTTCTCCCTCAGGTTGGAGGGTTTTCCCAGGGTATTGGCTGTGTTCTTGTGTTGATTTTGAATTAATTTTCGCACTATAATCTGATCATCTAAATCTAACATTGAAGAGGTTGGGTTTTAATATTTAGGGAGTCGGCATATGAAAAAAGACCCAGCGGTTTATTCTGTAATCTTTAAGCACAAATTGGAAGAAAGAATTTTGGATGATTGGAAGATCGAAGGAGTTCATAAGAATGTGGCCTAAATAAAATCATCACGAGTATAAAGCAAGCATATGCGATTAATTAAGAGTGGAGCTTGGAATTAAAGAGTCAACCATTGCTATTTCTTATAGGGCCATAACATTATATTATCCAAGGAAATCGTAGCCTTTCTCTAAAGTAGCCGGTCAAGGGAAGTCTTGAAGTTGTGATTAAGCCAATTCTAGAAGATGTGGACTATAAGGAGATTGCCGCCATCATTAGTGAAGCTGTGAGAATTTGGAAGTTGGATATTACTTCAAATGTGCTACTACTACCTGTGGAAATGTTTCGGAGTCAAAGAATTACATTAAGGAGTTTGTGAATATTATGAATTGCTCAGAAAACTAAAATCAATTCAATTGATGAAGAGACATCATTATCTGTAGCAGTCGTTGGGAGCAACCCGATAGATTCTTAGGTAGGCTGTAATGTCTTCAAATGTATTCCAAAGTGTATACTATCTCTGGCCCAGGAAAGACTTATGTGATCTGAGTGTAATTCTGAGTTAGCTGGAGAAACATCTAATATATCACAAGAAGGATTGAATATCATATGCATATTCCAGGTCACCGATATCCTTGCTTGTAATGGTTTTGGTGATTCTGAAATATATTATCAAGTGTCAGATTTCTCGATAGATTCTAGTGGTTGAATATGTTATATGAGATTTATTTACCTTTTCCAACCCAGCATGTCTCTCTTATTATTATCATGTCACTGAAAGTGTGGGAAAGGTTAAATTTTTGATGTATTGCTGTGATGTCCCCGAGTGGGCCCCTAGCGGAAGGTGAAGTAGGTCTGTCCGCGCAGTTTGTCCCAGCCACATGTCTAAGGTCCTCGTCGGCGAGGCCTATCCTGGGGTTGCCCCCTTAACGCGGGAAGGTGTCGTTCACTACTAGTCCGAGCTTTTGGTGCAACGGTTACTAACTTGGTATCAAAGTCGAAGGTCTCGAGGTCGAGACCCGCGGAGCGTGGTGGGCTGTGATGTCCCCGAGTGGGCCCCTAGCAGAAGGTGACGTAGGTCTGTCCGCGCGGTTTGTCCCAGCCACGTGTCCGGAGTCCTCGTCGGAGAGGCCTATCCTAGGGTTGCCCCCTTAACGCGGGAAGGTGTCATTCACTACTAGTCCGGGTGAGAAATAAATGTAAATAAATTCATAAATAAATAGTAAAGCATGAAATGACTTCCAGAGCAATGGCAGATGATTTTATTATCATTATTGAACAACTACAATATTATTCCTGAGACAAATAGAAGTAATCATATGATATTATTTGAAGAACCTGATTATTACTTGCAGCCGTGTTGTGACCTTTTCACACATCGCCCCATTCAAATGGGGACCCCCAATTTTTGCTCCATTCTGGTCTTTTGCTGTTTGTTTTGCGTTTCTCTCTCTCTCTCTGATTTCTCTATTCTTTTGGGGATGTTTTTTTTTTAAATTTTGGCTGAGTCTGAAGTGAATCTGTGAAGTTAGGGTTTTGTTCTTCAGGATGGATTGAGTTTAAATCAAGTTGGTAAATTGACATCTGAGCACAGCAGTATAGTCAGAAGGCTCAAGGCAGGATCCCACTGAAATTTCGTTGAAATCTGACAACTTACTATTTTTAGTAAGTACCTAATTTGAGGCTTGTTCCTCAGGATTTTGGGATTCTAACTACTTCAACACGTTCAGGCAGTTTCTGAGCATCCACACGTGAAATTTGAATAGATTCAGACAACTAGCTATTTTTAGCAGTTCAGCCTTTGGAGGCTATTTTCAGGGCTTAAACATACAATTCTCCAATGCATGACGGGAGAATGGATCTGGGTTTTTCAAGACCTTCACAACGGTATAACATGCAAACTGAGACAAAGACTTTCAGAGTACAGCCTTCAGAGGCTATTTTTAGGGTTTGCATGCAGGAATTTTCAATGCATGTCCGGATATTCCATGTGGGTTTTGCGAGTGCTTCGCAGTGATATGACATGCAAACAGAATGAGTCAGTTTTAAGGGATTTACTATTTTTAGCCAGTGCCGGAACGTTGACCAGTTTTCTGGGTTTTTCTGGGTTTTTTGAGATCCCACAGGCACTATGACATGCAAGCTCATCCGACATCAGATTGGTCACCTTTCAGGCATTTACTATTTTTAGCAGGTTCACTCCCGCAGCAACCCGACCCTCCAGTTCAACAAGCAAAGCAGTATGCAGTAGAAATCAAGTCAAACGGAGACCATTCGAGGCACATGCAAGTCAGATTAGGGTTTCCAGCTTCGGGGCCTAGAAAGTAGGGTAAAAAGCCAGAATTTCAAAAAACGAAGATATCCCATCACGATCAGCATCCTTCTAGCAATCTACTGGTGAAATTTGGGCATAATCCGAACACTTACTATTTATAGTAAGTTGTCTCTAGAGCAAGGCTATAAATAGCAGGTCAGCACAAGGGGCAGGTGTGAACAAGTTCATCAAACTACAAGGACCACATGGTGAAAATTTCAAGCCAAACGGAGCTGTGAAAGTTGGAAAATCAAGGGGTTTACTAAAAATAGCAGGGTGGCTAAAAATAGCAAATGATCTCAGGCAACAAGTATGAGAAAGGTAGCAAGGTCACCGAGGCATAAACACACCAGCTCCAGTTTCAGAACAGGTGAAAAGGCATAGGAAGGCACACTTCTCCAAAAAATTACTGAAAATGGATGGCAAAGGTAGTTGAGGCGTTGAAAGAAATTTCTAAATCCACAAATGGAAACTGGCAGGAGAAGAGAAGAAATGCACCCAAGGGGTGATGAGATTTAAAAAATTCTCTAAGTGTGGAAAATGGAAGTACCACCCTTGAAATGCGCCCACCAAGGGAGTTTGCTGATAAAATTTCTAAGGCAATCAAATTTCCTTCACCTCATAGGAAATGCGCCCATCAAGGAGGTTTGCTGATTTGAAAAAGTTGCTAAGGCATTTGAAATTCCTTCACACCACCTCATATGCACCCAAGACTCCAGCAAATTCCTTCTCCACATGCCAATTGCGCCCACATGTGGAAGTCAACTAGGCTAGATGCGCCCAAGGTTTGAAGAAATTCCCTCTCCCATGCTATTTGTGCCCTCAAGGGTTGGAAATGGAAGTTGCACACATGAAATGTGCCCTCACTTGTAGATGTTCCCTCACATACATGAAAATGCGCCCAAGCAAGGAATGAAGGCGTGGAAATTTTCTAAGTCACAAAATGGAAGCTTGCATGTGGAAATGCGCCCAAGGCTGCAAGAAGGGTAAAAGGTAAATGCCTAAGGCATTGAGAATAGAAGCTTGATGGGCAAAATGCGCCCAAGGCAACATGAGGTAGAGACAAAAATTTCTAGGTGTAGAAAATAGAAGTGGTATGTGTGAAATGCGCCAAGGCATGGAAAAGCACAAAAAAGGTTTCTAAGGCGTGCATTTCCTTCACCACCCTCAAATGCGCCCAAGACATTAAAAGTTCCTCCTTCACATAGCAAATGCGCCCTCATGGGAGATATTTATAAGAAAAGTTTCTAAGTGAGAATGGAAGTCAACCAGGCTAAATGCGCCCAAGAATGGAAGACTACATGGTGAAATGCGCCCTCAAGCCCACATGTGGAAGAAGCATAGATAAAACGCGCCAAGGTGAAGAAGGCAAGAAAAAAAATTCCTAAGGCAAGGAGTTCCCCTCATGGGCACAAATGCGCCTTCACATGGAAGTGGTATAGGTAAAATGCGCCTAAGGTATGAGCAAAATGTTGAAAATATTCTAAGTGCGAGATTCCTCCTCCACCTAGGAAATGCGCCCAAGCCTAGAAGAGAAAAATGCTAAGGCATGAAGAGTTGAAGTAGGCACATGAATATGCGCCCAAGGGAGACATATGACAAGGAAGCCTAGGCGTGGAAGAATAAACTAAAAATAAATGCATGGGGTGAAATGCCCTTCATGGGTGGTTTGAAATTAAAATTTGTCTCAAGGCATTTTTCAAGGTAAAATAAAAATTCTCTAAGGCAGAGATGAAGTTGGAAATTCCCTCATGACACATGAAATGCGCCGGGGACAACGAGGAAATTTCTCAGGAAAATCAAGGGCAACGACAAGGCAAGAAATTGAAGACTGCAGATGTGGAAGATGTCCAGAACAAAAAATGGAATCAACCTTAGCAATTTTTATTATTTTTCTCAAAATAATAAAATTAAACTTACCCCTTCGTCCGGATACACATGGAAACAATGATTTTTGAGGGGAAATTTATTATGGGTATTGAAAATTTTCCACTGGGAGATGATTTAAAATTGTTCCACACCTTGCTCGCGTTGTTTTGAAAGAGATTTTAGCCTGGCGCCTGTTGATGAATCTCCTAGGCGAAAATAAATTCTCTAGGGCAAAAATAAAAGAAATGTTTTTACAGATGCCTCGGCTGGTGAAGTCAAAATAAGCGCCTGGATTACAGTGAATGAAATTTATAAAGCAGACAAGATTGTCCAAGGGAAAATGAAACTACAAGAGGTCAAGCACATTCACAGAGATGAAATTTGTCTAAGGCATGGAGGGATTTGAAGATGAAATGAAGCTCAAATATCAGGCATTCAAGTACATCCTCAAGATGAAGTATTTTTCTAAGACAAACTCCAAGCATGAGGTGGTGGATGCGCCCTTGAAAAGGAACTCGTGAAATGAACATCGTGCACCCAGTTGCTGAGAAGTTATGAAAATTTGCTCGAAGTGATGAATTCTATCAGATCCAAGGATCAATCAATCAGAACGTGAAAACTGGGTAAGTGAAGAGATTTTATCTTATAAATGTTCTGATGTTCTTCTTTTGTTTTGCAGGATGAATGTCGAGGCCAAGGCATGAGGACTTGAGGTGATGAAGCTGGACAACGTTACAACTCTGAAAAAGGAAATGGCGGTGAAGATTTGGCTAAGGCACTAAGAACGTGGTGCAAAAAGGGGCTAAATAAGCCCAATGCAGTGAGCTCAAGAAGCGTGAAAGTTGCAAGAGGAAGTGCGTCCAGGAGTCAAAGCAACAGGAGGGTTGAACGTCAAATCCTTTCAAATTTTATTATCTGCGGAGACGATCTTAGAGACTCTTTTACTCTCCTCCTAGCGCAACAGAATTGGCAGGCAGAACAATGGGAATGCGTTTCTGGACGGAATCTGCTGATGATGGTGGGCATTAATTGCTCATAGTGGTTCTTGCGGAGGAGTGGAGAATATATTGTGCATTCATTGCCCCACTCCTCTCTGTGGCGGTTTTTAGGGCAAAAACCCTAATTAGGGCATGCGTGGCTCAATCTGAGCCCTTCATTGTAATTGAATCTGAACCGTCCACTGAGATGGGCTTATTATAAAAGGGGCATCCCCCCTTCATTTGTAACTAAGTAGATGTTAGATCAGAGAGTATAGAAGATAGAAACTAGAATAGAAGTAGCATAGCATAGATTAAATAGTCTAGATTGAAGAGGAAAGGAAGTTTTCCCATTGAGGACTTTGTAAGAAGTTGTTGTGAACACTCTCATAATATAAAGATTTATCATTGTTCGGTGGTTCTATCTTCTATTGTGAGTAGCTAGCAAGGCTTGTTCGTCTTTCCAATTCAAGTAGATAGAGTAGAGTAGACTTTATTTTATGCAAGTAGTTGTTAGTTGTGGAGTGTGGCGTTGTGGTTTGAGCATATCTTCTTTCATCCATACCACTAGGGGGCTTGTTGATGGTAAGTTCGCCTTGTGTGGTCAACTGGAATATCAGTACCTAACTTTGGTTGTGATTCGTGTGTTCACTTGCATCGTTGTGACGGAGTGCACATGTTGAATCACAATTTGAAAATCCTACTCATCCTTTGAAGATTGCACCAACTTTGTCAAAGTTGTCCAAAGGGAGACGAAGCAAAGTCTGGTTTGAAGATTGTTTAAGCCGATCCTTGTCCTCCACCCTTTAGAGATAGATTGTAGAATTCCTATCCTTATATCCTTTTACATTCAACATTGTCTGGTTAGTTTAAGAACCTGAGCTTCATTGACAGATTTCCCGAAATTTGAAAATCCTTTCTTCGAAGTTGAGCAATTACGTAAGTCCCCTTGGAATACCCGGCATATTCACATCAACCAACTGAGTCTATTCGCAATAAAAGGAAACTTCGAGTTGAACACATGAACTTTCACGTAATCTTAGCAAGCGGAATAATTTGATCAAGAGAGAATAGAGTGACCGTTGGACATTTTATTCTGTGTTGGTGTTGTCATAAAAAACACATCCACAAGCCGCCTTGGAGAATGACTAGAAAGTATGGCCCAACTAGATATTGACCTCTCCTCACGAATAAATGCAGAAATGGACTCTCCTTACCTGTGCACCCAAGATAATGCAGATGGAAGGCTGAAATGATAGGCGTCTAGGATGCTAGAGGAAGAAACGCCCTTGCAGCAGTAAGTACGGCCTGTTAACAGCAATAAATATAGTCGTACCTTTCTTGGGAAGTGCACCAATTGCCAATAAAAGGATAGTCTCTGAAAGTCGATTCTTTTGGTGAATAATGGAACCCAAAACTAAATTGAAAACTTCACTGTAAGCTCTATATGACTTCTGGATAAAGCCACGCTGATGGATAAGCTTCAACTGGTATTTCACAGCCTCAGTATGCCAGATTCTGAAGAGGGAATGTTCTCCAAAATCAATGTCTGCAGAAATCCTTGTTTCACAAACCCCAACGCTCAGAGAGAAATAAGACAAATTAGAAAAATCATGAATGAATTCGATTTTTCTTTGAGGAAATGTATACCTCTCTCAAAAGTTCGACCCTTTTCATAAATCATTTAAAATCCGTTTAAATGATATAAATTCGCCTCTTTTAGACTTAGGCATTTTATTTAATAAAAGGTGTCCCACTTAAATAAGTAATGAATACTTATTTAATTATAACATTTCACCTTTATTATAAAGTATTAAATAATTTATAATTCGCCCTTCAATAAACATTTTAATATTTCATTAAAGTGACTTTATAATATAAAGTCAAATTAATAATCTTTTTAAATAATTATTAAATCCTCCGATAATCACTATTTGCTCATCAAATCATCCAACTAGGTCGAAACTGAGCTGACCAACTGAAAAAGGTGCCCTGCCAGAAATAGTAACCCCTGTCTGCCTGACTTACTAAAAATAGTAAGTATCTGAAACACACTCTATGAGAGTCTGCAAAGGCCCAAACCTAAATCAATTGATGGAGTAATGTTCCTGGACGTAGGATACTGCCTCAAGTGATCCTCTGCACATGTCTGTCAGCCTACGAGGATCAGAATGATAGGCTAACCTCTAAACTAGCTACACTGTCTAAGAAGGGGACATTACAGTCCACCCTCCTTCAAATTGCTTGTCCTCAAGCAATCTCAACTCTGGATGCTGTAAAATCTCCTTAGACTCCCATGTAGCATCCTCAACTGGCAAATCTCTTCACTTGATCAGATATTCCCTGATCACCCGCCTCCGAAGGTGTCTCTCTCTAACCTCGAGGATGGCCTCACGTACTAGTATCAACTTCCCCTCATCATCAAGGGGTGGCAGAACTGGAGAGGGTATCACATGCTGACCCAATGCCTTCTTCAGGCATGAAACATGAAACACGTTGTGAACCCTGCTATCCGCTGGTAAGTCCAACTCATATGCAACCTCGCCCACTCGTCTGATGACTCGAAATGAACCATAGTAACGAGGTTTCAATTTCTCTGCACCACTCTTCCACAGGGTCGACTGTTGGTAAGGCTGTAACATGAGATACACCATGTCACCCACTGCAAAAGAACGCTCAACCCTTTTCTGATCAGCATACTGTTTCTGCTGATTCTATGCCCGTTGAATATTGTCCCTGAGAGACCCCAAAATATCCTGTTGATCCTGCAACATATCCCCTGCGCTGGGCACTCTGCTATCACTCAACACCAAATCCAACAGGTTGGGCGCCTCATACCCATATAATGCCATGAAAGGTGTCATCTGTATAGTCATGTGATGGGTGGAGTTATAACAATACTCCCCAAGGTATATCCACCTCACCCAAGCCTTCTGTTGTCCAGCTATATAATTTCGTAAATATCCTTCCACCCACTTATTGACGATCTCTATCTGCCCATCTGTCTGTGGATGGTAGCTGGTACTCGGTGTCAATTTGGTTCCATAGAGTCTCAACAACTCCTGCCAAAAGTTGCTCATGAACCGACTGCCCCTATCACTGACTATAGTCTGAGGCAACCCATTTAATCGGAAAACCTCTCTGAAGAAGAGCTCTGCAGTCTGCAAAGCTGTGAATGTACTGGTGATCGGAAAGAAATGGGCATATTTTGTCAGCCGATCAACAACCACATAAATACAATCCTTCCCTTGGGCCTTCGGCAAGCCTGTGATAAAATCTATCGATAAACATTCCCACTTCCTGTCTGGTATCGCCAGTGGCTGAAGCAAACCGACAGGATATGTGAGTTCCAATTTGTTTTGTTGGCAAACAGAACACTCTCGTACATACTGAAGCACATCAGTCTTCAGGCCTTTCCAAGTGAACCGCTCCCGTACCAGCTTATATGTTTTAAAATACCCGAGATGGCCCGTCATAGGGAGATC
Organism: Sequoiadendron giganteum; assembly: GCA_007115665.2. Classification (NCBI taxonomy): domain Eukaryota; kingdom Viridiplantae; phylum Streptophyta; class Pinopsida; order Cupressales; family Cupressaceae; genus Sequoiadendron; species Sequoiadendron giganteum. The sequence goes on along the minus strand of CM021110.1, from coordinate 103,303,941 downwards.
ATGAAAGGCTTTCAGAACTGTATCCTTCACCTCCAAATCAGGAACCAAAAAAATCCGCCCCTTGTAAATGATCAAGTCATTCACAACGATATATCTACTATCCTGCTCTGCCCCATCAACTATGCTAGAAGACCATGGATTCTTAGCATACTCAACAATAATCCTATACCTCCAATCCTTGGAGATCTGTGCCATAGCATTCAACTGAGGTCTGCAAGATTATGCATCAGCTACCACATTCTGCTTCCCCTTAATGAAGGTAATATCAAAATCATATGATTGCAGTTTGCTGACCCATTTTCGTTGTCTTTCATTCAGGTCTCGCTGCCCAAGGAAGTGTTTCAAGCTATTATGGTTTGTACGCACACTGAATTTGCTGCCAACCAGGTATTGCCTGAACTTAGCCAAAGCATGCATAATGGCTAACATCTCCTTGTCATAAATGCTATAGAATCTTTCAGGACCTCTAAGCTTTCTACTCTCGAAAGCAATAGGGTGTCTCTCCTGCATCAGCACAGCACTGATGCCCTCTCCCGAGGCATCAAAGAATAAGTCAAAAGACTTCGTAAAGTCTGGTAGTGCTAACACTAGACATGAAGTCATGATTACCTTAAACCTGTCAAAGCACTCCTAAGCCTGTGGTGACCAAGCAAAAGCCCCCTTCTTTGTCAAATTGGTAAAGGGTGCAGCGTGTCGTGAGAACCCACTAACAAATCGTTTGTAGAAAGCACACAACCCAATATATCTTCTGAGTTGGGTAAGGTTCCCTGGAACTGCCACCTCAACTATAGCTCGAACCTTTTAGGGTCCATACTAACTCGCATTGATGATGTGCCCAAGATACAACAACTCATTGGACCAATACTTATCTCCACAGCTGAGAACTGAAAACTCTATTCATCGTAGCCTGAAAAGTGGTAGGGGCGTTGGTTAAACCGAAAGGCATAACCAAGAACTCAAAATGACCGCAATGGCACCTGAACGCGGTTTTCTCTATGTCCTGCTCCCTCATCCAAATCTGATGGTAGCTCGATCTCAAATCAATCTTCGTGAAGAAGATAGCACCATGCAACTCATCAATCAGCTCATCAATGCGGGGAATAGGATACCTGTTTTTTATAGTCTTCTTATTGAGCTGACGGTAATCAATACACATTCGTAGTGATCCATCCTTTTTCTTCACCAAAACAACCGATGAAGCAAAAGGTGATTTGCTAGGTCTGATGTGCCCCATAGCCAACAACTCACTAATTGTTTTCTCAATCTCATCCTTGAGGCATTTCGGATGTCTGTAGGGTGTGATCATAATGGGCTTTGCGCCTTCCTCCAACTCTAGAATGTGTTCAGTTCCTCTGTCTGGAGGTCTACCTGGTGGAATATCGTTAAACACTTTAGAGTGTTTAATCCTTATCTCCTGAATGTCGGGATGGTACTAATGCTTTTGTTGTTCCTGTTGTGCGGGCATCAACATACATTCAACAGCCCAATCTACCATATCATGACGAATGAGCCTCTCCATCCGTCTGTGAGATACCACTCTCAAGTTGCTATCCCTAATAGCTTTAATCACATGCGGCTTCCCATTAACTTTAAAATTCATCTCCATATCCCGAAGATTGAGTGTCAACTCACCCAACTCATGAAGCCATGCCATTCCAAGTACCACATCAATGTCCCCCATATTAACAACGTAGAATTCAGTCTTGAATTCATAGTTGTTTAATTTCATCGGAAGATCTGCTATTTTCTTGTCACATTTGAGGGTGTACCCATCTGCTACCTTAACTCGAATACCCTCAAACTCTTCCGTCTGAATGCCACGCTTCTCAACCAAACGTGCATCTATGAAGTTGTGTGTTGCACCTATGTCCAACAGTGTTATAACTTTCTGACCAGCTAGGAGCCCACGTAGTCTAAAGGCGCCATCTCTCTGAAGACTAGTCAAGTGTGCCTCCTGTAGTTTCCTTCCACCATCATGTTCTATTGTTTTCAGACTTTTCATCATTTGAATGCTCTGAATCAGCTTGTTGGTCCGACAGATCAGATTGTTCTTCACCCTCATAAAACCATTCCATCTGGTTACTTTTGGCTTTAGGGCGAAGAGGGCATATGTGTTTTTCATCATAAGGTGCCTTGCACCAAAAACACAAATTTTTCTTGCGTAGATCATTCAATGTCTCTCTATCAAACGGTGGTGCATTACTTCAACTAGGATCCGGTGGGTCTCTCTTCTTGTCGAAGGGTCTATCTCTATCAAAAGATCTATTCGGCCTTGAGTTTGGCGTGGAACTTGAAGAGAACTTGCTGCGAGGTGCTGCAAGCTCCATGCTGCATGCCTTCCTCATTGCCTCCTGAAGGGTGGGAGGATCAAATGCCTTGACCCAACCTCTCATTGGTTCATATAACCCCTCGGTGAATAGGATAACAAGTCTTCTCTCCGAAATACCTGTTACCATGACTACAATCTTCTGGAACTCCCCAATATAAGCATCCAAACTACCTGTCTGTCTAAGCTATGCTAGCTCTCTGAAGTAAAGTTCTGGATCCTTCTTATCAAATTGCTCAATGAGCCTGTTCGTGAACTCCTGGTAAGTAGTGACCTAGTGATGACCCAATGTGTACATATCGTGATGCCACCAATCATGCGCCAATCCATCAAGATGTAGTGTGGCGAATTTAATGGCCTCGTCCTCCTGCATAGGTCTCAAAGATAGGTAATTGTCTAATTTTTGTACCCAAGACCTCGCTGAATTTTTATCCGAGCCATCAAAATAAGGCAAGGTGATCTTGCTCACTGCATGCTGAAGATCCCTGTTCACCTGTGGTGGTGGCTGGTACTAGTATGTCCTGTGCTCAAATCTACCTCCACCCCTGGGCTTATGCACATCCATGAACTCATGAAATGACAATGACTACCTAATCTCGGGAGCCAAGGTTGAATACTCTCCAAACAATCTAGTAACATCTGCCACTGAAGTACCATGCTTGGGCTGAAACTCGGTATTGTGACCCTGTTGTTCTGCCTCCGAAGTCGGTGGTGCCTCCCGACTGATAAAGGTGGGTTGTCCAGGCCTGCGCTGATGAACAACCGGTGACAGCCGCGGTCGTGCAGACATCTGTGGCTGATCTATACCTCCCGAACCACTCGACTGTCCTATCTGAATATAATGTTGGTGGGGCGGAGTGTACTGTCTCATAGTACCTATCAACTACGACATCATGTCCATCATGTTGTCGTGTCTACTCCTGTATTTTGCCTCTGTCATCTCAGCAATTTCCTTTTCTTTCCCTGCATCTCTAGGAATCTCTTGATCCACCATGAGTGTAGTCACACTGTTTTCGATGCCACTAGAGCTAAACTTGTGAATACCAAGGATCCCTGATACTGTCTCACCTTCTGGAATGGGTGGACTTGTCCAATCCTCAACTCTGCTTGTTCCTCTACCCTTACTGTAGAAAATAACGTCTCTACTCATGAAAAAGCATCTAAAAAGCAAGCTTCAAACTGAAAAAGCAAAGGTTGGCAGGACTTCTGTGCTCTGATACCAAGTTAGTAACCGTTGCACCAAAAGCCCGGACTAGTAGTGAACGGCACCTTTCCGCATTAAGGGGGCAACCCTAGGACAGGCCTCGCCGACGAGGACCCCAGACACGTGGCTGGAACAAACCGCGCAAACAGACCTACGTCACCTTCCGCTAGGGGCCCACTCGGGGACATCACAATTGCAAAGATATTCACCATAAACCCATAAAACAAATTAGAAAACAGATTTGGAGCAACACAGTGGGCAAAGTGTTTGATGAAATGTCCATCCATCAAACACCTTGATATCAAACCAGTTCAGGTTTCCACGTAAGTCGTGTTCTATTTGTGTTCTTAATTGCTACATCTTGCATATGTGTAGTTGATGTGATTGATTGAGTTTGAAAAGTAAAGTTTTTAATATACTGATTCCCTCCCTCTCCCTCTCAATATAACCATGTGTTCATCACTTCTTCACAAAGTTTGTAGCAAATTAGAATTTATAATATACATCCCCACTTATATTGAGTCCATTATAATACATGCTTTAGAGTTTGTAAAGATGAGAGATTAATGATATTAAGTCATAGTTAGTATTATTTCCCTACAAGTGTGTTTGATGATCAAGGTTTCTAAATCTGAGTTTAGGGCTTTCATCGATGATAAATACTTGGGGTATAATAATCTTTATGACTGATTGAACAAGTAGTTGGGTAAGTGATCATGAAGCATGATGACAAAGGCATTATTAAACTATATACAAACTATAATTCTTCGTCCCTTTTAACACATAAAGTTCTTTGACTATAATTGAGAAATATTTGCAAAAATAACATCTCAAAATCCTTTTCTCAAGAAAAACAAAGGATCCTTTCAAAAATTAAAATCCTTCTGTTAGAGACCATCACTATCTTTGAGTATTATCTACTTTTCATATCAAATCCATTATGATAACTAGAGGAGACATTAAATTGAATCCATAAGTAGGAAGTTAAGAAGATATAAGCATCATGTGTGGGATAGCATCCCTCCTTGTTATCATCTATAGTGATTAGAGAAAGACAACTTTCTTGGGTTCCTCTATAGTAAAATGATTATTTTCAAGAAAGCATGGAACCCATCTTTCGATTTCTATAAACAAACAAAAAACAAGCCAAGAGCAACCTATAATTTTGGCCATGAATGGTCTTCCTCTCTTTCAAACCTTTGTGTGGCCATCATTTCTTCAAGGGAAGTACTTGGCCAGATCGGACTCTCACTCACGCTAATCACCTACATTGAAAAAGATGAAGATACCAAATCTTCAATCAAAGAAAAGGCATATAGCTAATGTTTACACCTTCAGATTCAATGACTGAAAACATAAGAATATGGCATTTTGCTAACAAAGACCATATGGATATATGTAATGTCCCTTACCTAGACTTGCCCTAAAATCCGTTTGTCTGCCCTAGAATTTGCTTGTTGATTAGGTTTAGGGTTTCTTCTTTCCAAATGAATGTCCTTTTAATACAATGACCCTAGATTAGAATTTGTATTCATCACATTAACAAGATACCTGTTAGCATTAATATATAGATATCCAAAATCAAACATAATCATAAATACAGATTAATAAACATAAGGGGAGTCACTCAACCCATCAGGAGAGGGGAACCCCCTTAAGGGGCCTACGGTCTACCACCTTTCAATGCCCAACCCTTATCTCAGGTCTGTGGGGCAGAAAGCCTAGGTGGAACCCTCACCCCTCCATGACCCAACCCTTGCAATGGGCCTGTGGGGCAGACTGCCCAACACTTGCTATGGGCCTGTGGGGCGCAATCTGGGTGACGTTTTTAGACAAACCACTTAAGTCATGACTCAGCTCTCCTGGCAGGATTACAATCACAATTCAAACAATTGATATGCAGTCACCAAATATACAGTAATTAGTACTTCATTCGTATTTACACATATTATGCAATAAGAGTATTTAATATGATCATACAGTTCCTCGAATCCTAATATTAAGGTATATCAAAATACAAAACTAAATTAAACAATATTCATGTCTACATATTCATTATGTTCTTTTGCAATTCAATAAATCCTGCGAGTCCAATATTTGCAAAAATCAAATATAAATGCAAATTGATCATCATTAGAACAATATTCATAGAAGATAAACCATTTGGCCTCTGATCAGTCAAGGACTTGTTGACGTGTGTTTTATGACAACACCAACACAGAATAAAAATGCCCAACGGTCATTCTATTCTCTCTTGATCAAAGTATTCCGCATGCTAACATTGCGTGAAAGTTCATGCGTTCAACTCCAAGGTTCCTTTTATCGCGAATAGACTCAGTTGGCTAATGTGAATATGTTGGGTATTCAAGGGGACTTAAGTAGTTGTTCGATTTTGTGAAGCAATTAAGACATGAATGATTCGAAAATATTGCTCTGACTCCTAAATTAACCGGGAAATACTGAATTTAAAGGGATAGGGATAGGAATTCTACAATCTACTTCTAAAAGGGTGGAATGTGAGGATTAGCTTCAACAATCTTCAAACCAAACTTTGTTTCGCCTCCCCGTCGGACAACTTTGACAAAGTAGGTGCAATCTTCAGAGGATAAATAAGATATTCAAATTATGATTCAACATGTGCACCCCATCACAACAATGCAAGTGAACACATACGAACCACAATCGAAGTTAAGTATTGAAATTCCAGTTGACCACGCAGGGCAAACTTACCGTCAGCAAGCCCGCTAGTGGTATGGATAGAGAAAGACTTGTCCAAACTAAACACCACACTCCACAATTAATGACTACTTGCATGAATTAAAAGTCTACTTTACTCTATCTATCTTGAATTGGAAAAATGAAATGGCCTTGCTAGCTACTCATAACAAAAGAAGAAATCACCAAGCAATGAAACTCTTTGTATTATGAAAAGTGTTCACAACAACCGTTTACAAAACTTTCAATGGAAAGTTTTCTTCCCTCCTCAATCTAAGCTAACTTCTAAGCTAAATGCTATATGCCTTCTACTCTCTAGCTCAACTCTATCTCTGATTCAATTCTAATTCTAATAGATTACAAATGAGGGGGGATGCCCCTTTTATAATTAGCCCATTTCAGTGAACGGCTCAGATTCAATTACAATAAAGGGCTCAGATTGAGCCACCTATGCCCCGATTAGGGTTTCTGCCCTAAAAACTGTCATAGAGAGGAGTGGGGCAATAAATGCACAGAATATTCTCCACTCCCCTACAGGGACCATACTGAGCAATTAATGCCCATCATCATCTTCCAGAAGATCTTCATCCAGCAGAGTGTTCCCATTGTCCTGTTCTCTAACTACAAACTCAATCAACCGAGCCAATACTGCCTCAACCTCCTGAACCGAAATTGGTGGAATATGGTTGAGCTGAAATTCCAAGACCGCTATCGTCTGCCCATGCCGAGTGTAAGACTTTCTCCATGCCGCCAGGGCGTTCTGGGTATTCTGAATTATACTGGAGAAAGTAGAGACATTCTCAAAGTCATCCTGGACAAGCGACCTCGCAGCTAAGAAGAATGGAGCCAATTTGTCTCTCAAGCTATCAACAATTATTTCCTCTGGAGCCAGCCTCCTAGCAAATATGGCCTCCAGTGTATTAAGAACTCCCTCCAAGATGTTGCCCATTGCCTTCCTGATTCTAGTCGAATCTGCCTTTGCCGCATCATGAAACCCACGGCCTATGACCACCAAGGAGTACCAACTGGTGAAATCATACCTGTCACCATCTTGACTCACACCTCCATCTACCAAAGTCTGTAGAGGTATATGCATCAAAGCCCCTAGACGAAGAATAGTCTTCGTCTGATAGATGCGAGTATCGCCCCAGGCTTGATCCACCACATCTATGCGTGCCAAGATATTCGAGGCCTGCTGATAAGCATCGACGAGGTCCTCCATAAATTTTTCTGTATCAGCCCGAACATGGCTAACCCATTTGTCTGCCTACGTCTCCATCTTCTTTAAATCCTCCAAGCCAATAACTGACTCCCTCGGAAGCTCAAGTGGGAGTTCTACCGTTGGGTCTGCCTGTTCACCTGGACGCGCTAGACTTTGCACATATCCAATCAAGGTTTTATGCTCCTTCTTTAACTTTTTATACTTCCCCTCTGTTTTCAACGCCTGATAGGAGCTATCAAACTCCTCGACAATTTGGGCTCCCGTAGGACGACCCAACTCTACAGTGGTGATCACATAGTTTTCAGGCCTCTCCTCGGCTCGATCATATTCCTCCCTTGGGACAGCAACTTGGAGTGTGCGGGAGCCTGACTCATCAGTCGAAATCTTCGAGAATTTTTTGGCTCTCTTCTTTCCTGGAGGCGCACTAATCCTTTTGAAGAATTCCTCCATCTCAATGGCTGGATTTGTATCATCCTTAGGCTCTCTTCTCATTCTATCCGTGAGCCAATCCAGCACTGTCTGCTGTGGATTGCAAATGACGAGGGGTTGCTCTTCTGTTGCCTCCACCTCGTGTACTTCTTCTCTTCTTGCAGTGTTCTGCTCGGGCTCATCATCTTCCACGAGTTGCGTATCTCCTGACCCTTGGGTCCCCTATTCTGTGTTTTCCTCTTCCTCTAATGTCATGTCCAACATCCACTGGAAACGGGTGTCGGCCACTGTTTCCTCTTCTTCCTCTTGTCGGCCAACCCTGGATGCACTGACACTTATACTATCTGATTCTCGGACGTTGGGCTGATCCACCTCCTCAAGTTCCTGCTCTTCACCCAATCCGACCCTCTGATCAGCAAATAATGAAATCACTCTCAAACTCGAAGACTGAGTTTGTGAGTGCATAGGTGATGCTTGTTCCATCCTCAACGATATCGGCTGCGTTGGTACTTCTGCTTGTGCTTCCGGTGCTTGAGCAACTTGTTTTCCCCTTCTCACCGATAACGGCCTTTGGTCACCCATCAAGTCATAAGTAAGGGCGATTGATCTACTCTTAAGTCTACATATATGTCTATCGACCCAAGCCCTTGTGAAAGTCATCACCGGAATAGAGAGTGTGTCCAAGTCCATGATTTCTAGCTCGGACCAATCAAGTGGTGAGACCGAAGTATCCCTGACTAAATCATAGTCAGGCTGTATAACGTTGACATCTTCTTCCACCTGGTCGGGAACTGGAATGATCTCACATTCCCTGATCAACTTGACGGGAAGTCTAGAAAACATCCTTTTCCTTATTTCAACCTCATCAACAGCATTTGCCCAAAAGTCCTCAATGTGGGCCTTATGTCGGTACTCAACGTTCTGTATCATTCGGATGTTTCTGTAAGAATCGAAATCGTGCCTGCCTGTGTGATACGATAGATGATAGAATTACAGCTCATCCTCTGCCTCTCAAGCTGTTTGCAAGGAGGGACACACCTCAGTGGAATTCCCCATGGCGATAGGGAAGTCAAGTCCTCCCTTCTTCTTCTTTTTCTGAATCCTATCATAGGCGATCAGCTGCCTAGATACTTCCAGCATTACAATGTGATCGGTGGGGTACCTCAGTAGCCGGTATGGGTACGAAGTGAACCCCTACAACATAGCGGAAGTGAATTTCGGAAATTGGATGAGCCAATATCCGTATTCCTCTATCAATGCTTGTGCCTCTTTGGATATTCTTTGCTGCGTTCTCCGCTGAAGGGTCCTCGTGATGTGCATTGTGAATGCATCACTAGCCCGCTTGTAACTAGCAAGGTTAGTTAGATGCAACTGCGTGCAGGCCTCATGGATTTTGAACTGGTCAGGGGCACTGCCAACTGGTTCGTTGTATGTAATCCCTCGGTACTTGGTCATTCTTGCCAGCATATATATCACATACGAGCTCATGTAAAAGGTTTTTGTCCTCCTCAGGCTCCTAAACTGTTCATCTATGTTATCACTAGTCATTCTTGCCCAGTCAACACACTCCTTTCCCTCCAAGATGATCTCGATGAAGTAGAACATCCAAGGCTCGAAGAAGTAGGCCTGCGCACTCCCATTTATTCGACTAAGCATCATGATCAAGTCGCAGTACTCTTGTTTCACATCTTCGGCAATTATCTGCTTTGGGAGTTTAGTGCGAGGTGGCTTTGGCTTCTGCATCCAGAATCTATTGATGACCGAAGCAACCCTCTCGAAGGAGGTGGAGTACATTTTATCCGCCCTCTCCTTTGATCTATACAGCATCTTTTCGGAAGTAGGAATCCCAAATGCCTCTCCGGTGGCATCTGGCGTGAAGTTGGCAAGCAATTTGCCATCCGGAGAGACAATGGTTCCACGCTCCAACTTGTAGTAGTTTGCACACTCCATGATTAGCTCCGGGCACTTAATTGCTGGTGGAAAACCGCCGGCTGCGTAGATACCACTCTTCATGATGTTATGTGCCGTGACTGACGGTTGATGGCCTCCCAATCCGTACATCCTTGACTTGAGTGCATTCAGATTAAATGACCCGAGATTGGTGTCACTTAATCCTGCCAACTTTGAAACAATTGCCGATTTTGGAAGAAAAGACTTGGCGAGCCTTTTGATCATTGCCTATCAGGATGAGCTAGCCTTGCCCGTTTCAGTGTTTGCAGCTCTGCCTGCGGCTCTGCTTGTTCTTGCAACATCTTTTGCTCCGGCCATCTGCGAAATAGAATAAAATAACAATAAGTTAGATTGCAGATTTTTAATAAAATAAAACAATTTCCGAGACGGCTGCGGATATGGAGTTAGCTTTGAAAATAAAATCTCTCAGCATAAATTTCTAACTCCAAACCTCAAACTGTATAAAGTCTCTGAGCTTAGGAAGAAGCTTTTAGCAACTTGGCCTCCGACTGGCGAAGAAAATTCACAGCACACTAACAACTTTCAGCAACTCAACAATTTTCCCAGCACAAAATAAATTAAATCTTTTGCCTCAACTTCTATGAACCTTCAAATTTCAAATTCAGCAACTTGAAGAATGAAGAGATCACTGCTAGTGTGGAAATTCGAATTTCTTCTTAACTCCAACAGCAACTAGCTTTCAGCAGCTCGAATAAATAAAATCTGCAACAACTTGGAGAACCTCTGCAACTTCAAAAAAAAATCTGTAGCAACTTCAACAGCTTGGAAATAAAACCTTAGCTCTCTAGCATACAATTTTGAAAATTGCAGCACACACTCCCAGCAGGTTGATAAATAAATCCTCCAGCAATTTCGCACTTTCAGCAACTCAACACTTAGAAAAAAAATAGAACTCTCAAAAAACTTCTCTTCTCAGCAACTTCGACAAATGTGAGAAGAAATGAGAGAAAAGACTGCTTAAATAATTCTTCTCGAAGAATCCTGCCAATTAGTGTTGGGGTTATTTTTAGTACCTTCATCAATTCTCCACTATCTCCGTTTAGCATCTTCTATTTTAGGCACAGTAGTGGGCTAGTCATCAGCCAGTCATCATGGCAATCACCATTAATGAGGATTCTTTCTTCTTCCAATTTCGAATTTTCCCTTCTAGTCTGCCAGTTAACTGCTGTTAATTAAACAGCTCGCGAGAAAATCACTTGACTTGATTTGAACAAAATTCATTTTAAAATTCTCGCTATATTCAATTAAATTCAACGCGAAAAAATTCATGGGAGATTTAAATTTATTTTCAACCTGCTAAAACATCTGCCATTTAAATCATCAACTTTGCGCGATTCGCCTTAGACATTTTAAATCTTCTCTTTTAAAATAATTCAACCTGCTGACAGAAATCACTTGCTCGCTCAGATTAATCCACCCTCTGAGATTTAATTTCCCTTAGGAAAATAATCTAGTAAAAACGAATTTCCTTTGAAAATGTCAAAATTTCCCTTAGGAAATTAATTTTTCAACTCTGTCAACCCATGGGTGCCTTTTAAACGGGTTCATTTAATTTTTATTTGACCCATGGAAAAATATATCAGTTGCTTCCGCCTTGGAAATAAAATTTCACCACTTTATTAATCTCCATGCTTGCCTTAGGAAAAATAAATTTCAAGCTCACCCATATTCAAGGCGTATTTTCTTCTCATTCAATTTTAAATTTCCATGCCTTAGGAATTTCTCCACTTCACACACTTAGTAGCAAATTTAAATCCTTACCCCCTTAGGCGTATATTTTTTCTTGATGAAATATTTATTTCATTTAGAAAAAAATTTCTTCACTTTACACCTCTGGCGCACTTGACCCCTTGGCATTTTATTTTTCATGACTTAGAAATTTTTCTCAAGTTTTCATTTCATGGGCGCAAAAGGGAGGGTGAGCTTTCATTTGCAATGCCTTAGCATTTTCTTCTCTTCTTTTTCTTGTGCTAACTCCTCCATGGTGGGTGCATTTAGGCATGTCCACTTTCATTTTTACTTGCCTTAGGCGCTTTTCCTCAAATAACAATCCTTGTTGGGTGCATTTCCACCGCTCTACTTTTGTTTTCCACACCTTGGAGTTTTTAATTTCATCAACCCCTTCAAGGGCGCATTCTTACCTTGGCACTTCCACTTACTTGCCTTAGAAATATTTCGCCTAACCACTCCTAGCACAAGGGCGCATTTTGCATGTGCTACTTCTACTTTCAGCACTTAGGCATTTTCACCTTCTGCAACCTTGGGCGCAAATGACATGGGTTACTCACATTTTCCACGCCTTAGACAACTTCACACTTGAGGTGGGCGCATTTTCACTTGTTTACTTCAATCTTCATGATGGGCGCAAATCACCCTTGATACTTTCATTTTGAACTTAGGCGATTTTAGCCAATTCCTTGGGTGCATATTGGGTAGACAACTTTTATCTAGGGGCGCATTTCATAGGGTGAACTTTCACTCTCCACGCCTTAGAACTTTTTCAAGGCATCACTACCCTTGGGCGCAAATGAGGTGTTGCACTTTCAATTTCATACTTAGCCGCTTTTCACCTATCCTCTTCTTCCTTGCGCGCATATTGATGGAGGAGCTTTCATATGAGGGCGCATTTTCACTAGCATGCTTCCATTTCTCCATACTTAGACATTTTAAGGGACTTATCAAGGTGGGTGCATTTGTTAGGGTGAACTTTTAATTTTGCCTTAGAAAATATTTGATGTTGACTTCTCCATGGTGGGCGCATTTAGCATAGTGAGGTTTCATGTGAGGGCGCATATGAGAAGGTGAGCTTTCACTTGAGGGCGCAAATAACATGTGCTACTCTCATTTCATACTTAGGCATTTTGCTAGGCATCCTCCTCCTTGGGTGCATATTAGAGGCCTCACTTTCAATTTCATCATGGGCGCATATTGGGTATCAAGGTCTTGTTTCATGCCTTAGAAATTTTCCTAGCACCCCTTTCTTGTGATGGGCGCATTTTCATACATGAGCTTTGATTCCCCCAAACTTAGAATATTTTAAGTCTTCATCACCTTGACTGGGGCGCATCTTCACTAGGCAACTTTCATTTTCCACACTTAGAAAATTTTCTCATACCTCTGCCTACCTTCGTCTTCACCGTCTATTTTTGGCAAGTCAGGCTATTTTTAGCAAGTTCTTTGATTTTCAACTTCCACAGCTCCGTTTTGCCTGAAAATTTCACCATAAGATCTTCTTTGCCTTGTGAACCTGTTTTGCCAGTCCTCTGCCCTGACCTGCTATTTATAGCCACCTGCTATTTATAGTAAGTTCTTGTCTTTCTGACTTCAGTAGCTCCGTTTGACTTGAAACTTGCTATGCCTGATCCTGATAACTTGAGTGTCGTGCTCATGCCAACCTCGGGTGCAGACCTGCTATTTATAGCCGTGCCCTGACTTACTAAAAATAGTAAGTTCTCCGATTCCGCTCAAATTTTGCCAGCAAGTACCCTGAAGTATGCTGATATTCGTGGGGTACTTCGTTCTGGCTATTTTTGGATTTCATCCCCTATAAAAGTGGAAACACTAATTTGACTTGCATGTATCTTGAACGGTCTCCGTTTGACTTTGTTTCTTCTGCATGTCGCTTTGTATGCTGAACTGAAGTGTTAGGTGGCTGGGGTGAAACTGCTATTTATAGAAACTTCCTGAAAAGTGACCCATCCATTGCCGGATGATTTTGCATGTCATATTGCCAGTGGGATCTCAAGAAACCCAGAAAAACCCAGAAAACTGGTCTGCATGCGGGCACTGGCTAAAAATAGTAAGTCCTCGAAACTTGGTCTTCTCCGCTTGCATGTCACACTGTTGCAAAGCTCTCGAAAAACCCAGAAGGAATATCCGGACATGCGTTAGAGAACTCTGCATGCAAACCCTGAAAATAGCCTCCGAAGGCTGAACTCTAAAAGTGATCATCTCGGTTTGCATGATATATCGTTGCAAAGGTTTCAAGAAACCCAGAAGTAATCTCCAGACATGCATTGAAAAATCACATGTTTGAACCCTGAAAAAGGCTCTTGAAGCCTGAACTGCCAAAAATAGCAGGTTGTCTGATCTTGCTCAAAATTTACGTGCAAGCAGTTGATAATTACCTGAATGTGATGGAATAGTCAAAACTCCAAAATCCTGCTGAAGCAGTCCCCGATTGAGTACTTACTATAAATAGTAAGTTGTCAGAATTCAATGAAAATTCAGTGGGACTTTGTTGGATGCCTTGTAACCGCAGTACTAAGCTCAGATTCCAATTTGATAACTTGGTTTGACCTTAAAAAGCCTGAAGGATAAAAAACCCTAATTTCACAGACTTAATCAATATTTTAACCTAGGTCAAACGATGGGACATCCCCGAAAGGACAAAAGACCAGAGAGAGAGCGAACCAAAGCCAAAAGACCATAATGGAGCAAAAAAATTAGGGGGTCCCCATTTGAATGGGGTGATGTGTGTAAAAAGGTTACAACAGGACTACACAGTCCGCCTAAGTTCAATGCCAATTACCAGTATAACGAGTCTATTTCCAGATTCGATGCTCAAAAACGAATGGTTCCAACACATCAAAGGCGACTGTGTGCATTCCAATGAATAAAGCATATTAATTATTTTTAATACACAGATCGGCTAGGCATACAAGGTTCATGCAGCATTATTATGTCAGATTGAGGACAACTAAATATTAAAGCTAAGTGAGTAGTCTCACCTGATCAGCTATGTCTTCCCATGACTCTTTATTCCTTAATTGTCCTCCTTCAACCTTAAACTGGATTGATCATAGGATGTGGACAATTCATAAATATACATAATCTACTTATGTTTATATTAAAGAGTCATCATTACTTATAAGTATCATTATTGCATAATCCTATATGTATATGTATATATATGTGTGTATATATATATAACTATTCTTTTACTTATATCCATTACTATTAATATATATATGTTTATATAATTATCCTTTCCTTATTCTTTCCTTATTCACACATATTCTTTATTCATTGCATATTATTCATTATAAAATTTATCTATATCTATGCATATATACTTGTATGCCTATTAAATAATATATATCATTGTTGCATAATAATCATTGTTGTTGCTGTTCTGAATTGCAGATCGTATTTCTCAATGTTTCTCCCTCTTCCTAATTTTCCTTCTTTCTATTTATACCATTCAAGGTAGGTGACTCATGGGACGAATGTATTGTTTGGTGAAAGAGGTGACTTTTCATAAAATATCCCTTTGTTAGATTTAATTGCTGCCTTTAAAGGCCTATTATCACAATAATATTTATTTTTAAAAATAATATATTATTACTAATAATTATGATATTTCAGATTATATATTTATTTTATTATTTTCTTTTGATGTTTTATTGAACATATTTTAACATTAAAGTATAATAATAAAACCAATTTGCTAATATCTTATTATTATTTTATTCCAATGTATTACAATCTTTGATGTGTAATGATTATAATATTTATTTATTATTTTTATTTTTATAATAAGTTATTTAATACTAGAATGTAATAACAATAAATTGCCTATATATTATTATTATATTTGTTATTTCATATTTATATATTTTTATATTGATATGGTACACATTTATTTTATATTTAATATTAATATTGCTATTATTAATTTATTTGTATTTTAACACTTGGTCTTTATGGTATTGCTATTTCGGGGACATGACAATATATAATACCTTTTGTTACACTAAGCTCCTGGATGGATGAACATGTATACTTTAGTGGGCTTCTCATGGGGGTTGCAGGAAAATAAAAAAGAATAATTTGATTAATCCTTCCACAAGAAGTGAAAGAAGTCTGGCTAATTATTCATCATAAAGCTGAGTTAAACATCTATCCAAACTAATAAAAATTTGGTTTTTATATGTTTCTAAAATATTTTGTAGTGTAGGTACTAAATGCAGCTTCTTATTTTTTCATTTGTTGGGGAGTATATCTAGGTCCATGAGAAAAGTGCATGTATCTCAGTAGTTTAAAGTGGATTTACATCTCTGGGAAAGTAACTAGAGAAAATTTACTAATAAGCTCTTTTCACAAAATAATATTTAAATTCTTTTGAGTACATAATCTTCGAAAAGAGACAAAAAAAATCATCTTTAGAGACCCACATTCAAGATCATTGAGCACAGCAATTGTAGCTTAGAACAGTGATTTTGCAAGATATTAAGGGCATGCTAATGTTAGAACATCACAAATAGTGTACTACTTATTGAAGACGGTTGCATTACATACCTATGCTAAAGTAGTTATAGAAAACACCTTTCGAGCAAGAAACACCTTTTAGATTCTCATCCTGTATGTAAAATATACCAGTTGTTACATTATGCAGAAATGACAAATAAAAACTAAAAAAAAATTAAAAATTAAATACTACCATTCAACAATTGTGTTTCATAAAACTACAAGGAAACAAGAAGTTATGAACTTTTCATGCCACTTCCACAATCTTGATTCTTCATATAATTTTATGCAATTTCTTAAAAATAAACATGATATGATTCGGAAACATAACCTCTGTTATATTTTGTACTACAACATTCTATTGGATACTTGTTTATAAGTAGTGTTCTAAGGAAGAAGTTTTAAGAGAGATTATAAATGGCAAATGTTGGCCAACCATCAATCACAATGTCCAAGAAAGCCCACGACATCAAGTGTTGGTTACCCATACCAAGCATCTTTGGTAACATAATGTTATGAGCTATTTTTTCCAATTACAGTGCATTCTATCACATTATAATATTGCTCTAATTTTCTTGGGTAGTTTGGCAGGAAATAACAGATAAATTTTAAATGAGAATAAAAAAAAATAGACCAAAGTCAAGAAATATGCATCCATTTGTACATGTGGTCTTCTAATTACAAACAATAAATTGAAGGGTACAAAGGAAACTAACTATTAAACTGAAAATAAATATCTACAACATAAAAGGAAATGTATCTAACGGGGCAGGTCAATACAAATATTTGAGAGAACATAGACCAAGACCTTGCAAAATGCATTCACTTAAAAAAGGAGTCTTTTATGTACAAACAAGAATGCAATGCACAGGAAGGAAGATAACTACCAAAATGTGGAAATGAAACTAAACTAGGCTATTGTTCAACTATCAAACAAAGCCTGTATCCTCTCCCTATGTCAAATGTCGTTCAGTCAAGTGGCAACCATCCAACATAAAAAGAGTAGGAACCAACACTGAACATCAGCATCAAGAATAAAAACATTCTACTTTTATAGATGTCAGAAATAAAAAATGTCAACTATTTCCCAGTACACCATCTAAACGACTAGCAACTCCATTTCCCTTCTCTAGTCTTCTTGCACAACTACTTGGAGCTTTCTCTCAGAGCTAACTCCCTTAATCCACCAAATAATTATTATTTAAGGTGCTAACTTTATTGTGACATCAACTTATAGCCTCATAAAAAACATAGCTTCTATTTATTATTCTATCTTAGAATGCAAAGCAAGGGCAATGTAAAATTCTCATTTGAGACTGTGTACTAGAAAATATAGGGCCATCAAACAAATAAATAACCACTATCAAGAATAATGACAAATTGCTTATTCAATGGAGAACAAAATGCTTCGTGCAAGTTACAACTGTCCCTTTCTTGCAATGCCTCTTTAAAAGTTCTTGATGTTATAGCAGCTTCGGGCTCATCCTTCCAGCCTCAAGTCAAGACATAAAATTGCATATAGCCTATTGGCTATTTATTTTATTGAGATAACTAAAAGTGAAGAGGCAGTTCACTTGGCACTATACTATAATATTTAATTATTGTGAATAATTAAATAATAAATAGGGCCGACCTCATTAAAGAAATTATATTTATTTAATTATTCCTATTTTCTTATGAGTCCGACCTACATGAAGAGACACAATGATTTGTATAAATATAAGGTGATGATCTCTCATTTGATCATCAAGTTCATTTCATCATATTTGCACTCCTTGAAGAAGTTCGCACTTGAGCAGCAAGTCTTTATCTTGAGCATCAGATCAGAAGTTCGCACTTGTGTAGCAGATCTTCATCTTGAGCAGCAGATCATTATATTGTTACAGCAGATTGATTTCAAGGTAGAAACATATTCATGTTGTAACTTCACATCTAGGAGAGGTGCTATTATTCATTGTATCAAATTCGGACTTGTGTTGGGTCTGAGTTGTAAGCAGATTTCTGCTCTTACTCCTGAAATATATAAGCGATATATTTGTTGGGATTTTCCCCTCCAGTTTCGAGGGTTTTCCCAGAATATCTTGTGGTGTTCATTGTCTTATGTGTTGCATTTTCTGATTGCTTTCATTTCTGATTTTAAAAACTAACAAAAGTTTCCTATGGTGTGGAGGGCACAGAGTGCAGTGCGATGCAAGAGAAGGCTACAGAGCAGACAAGAATTGTTGCAGATATTGTAGACAAACCCATCATCCAGGGGAGAGTAAGCCAATGGCTTCTCTTGCTGCAGGAGTTCACATTAACAATAACCGCACGTCCTGGAAAAAGTCAAGTGATCGCCAACCAGTTGTCACGAATCTGATCTGGCAAACCCGTCAAAGGTGGAGTGAATGAAGACTTTCGAGACACTCGTCTATTCTAGATTGCAGTACTCCCCCTACAGTAAGAGAAGATTGAAGAGTACCTGTCGACATCGACATTCCCTAAAGAAATGCCACCAACTGAACGAAGGAAACTCATACTGAAAAGAAAGACTTTTCAACTCATCAACGAGCTATTGTACAAGATGGGGTCAGACCAAATCATAAGGTGACGTGTTATGGAAGAGGAAATACCCAACGTACTAAAGGAAGCACATGAAGGTCTAGCTAGAGGACACATGGGACCAGAAGCCACAATACAGAAAGTCCTCCTGGCAGGATTGCGGTAGCCGATGATACAAAAAGACGCCCGAGAGTGGGTGACCGACTATGACACATGTTAGAGAGTTGGGAAGCCTCTAAAATCCGACTACATGCCATTGTTCCTGTCCCAACCTCAAGAGTTGTTCGAACAGTGGGGGCTAGACTTCATTGGACCACTGAAATTCAACCAGTTGTATCGGTGTAGGTACATAGTCATCACCACTAAGTATTTGACGAAATGGGTGGAGGCTCGGGCATTACTGGACAACACTGCACAGAGTATGACAAGATTTATCTATGAGAAGATAGTTACAAGGTACGGCATACTGATACAAATCACTAACGATCAAGGAGGGCATTTTGTCAACCATGTCATTCAAGTGATGACAACAGAGCTCCAAATATTTCACAATTTGTCAAGTTCATACTACCCGAGAGCTAACAGTCAAGCCAAGTCTACAAACAAAGTACTAGTTTCAATTATTCACAAGTCATGTAGCGTGGAAGAAGCTGACTGGGAGGAAAGGTTACCCACAATACTATGGGTGTACCCTATGACATACAAGGTGAGAATCGGGCGCACATCGTTCCAGTTGATGTACGGGAAAGAGGCGATAGTACTAGTCAAGTACATAGTGCCAAGCCTGAGAATAGTGGTCAAGAATAGCAACTCAGATTCTTCCGCTGACGGATTTGTTGCGAAGCCTGATCAAGTCATAGACAAACATTCTAGGTATCATTTGATCAAAAAAACCTTCATCTGGCACCTCAAAAAGACAGGCGCCCCTGGCTAGCAGGTGCGCTATTTGCTCCAGTGTTAAATCATTTTTCAAACTCCATTTCTCGTTCAATCTCCAGTTTTAGGTGCTAGACACATTTTTTGGATTGGTTGGTAGGATTGTCGCGAAGGTGACAGTATTTCGGAGAAGTCTTCTTGCAAGTGACAAATCTCAGAAAGTTTATCTGGGCCTCGGAAATCTAGGGTGCCCCTGGCCTCCAGGGGCTCTTCTATCTCCAGAGTTAGAAAAATTTCAATGATTTTCTCCTCAACGAAAAATCCCCTTTGAGACGAAGCATCATTTTGCACCTATCTCACCATAGAATCTTCGTTGGAGAATTTTAAGCTTAGTTTTCAACACCTGGTCTTTGGCCATCTGCCATTGACGACCTCGAAGGTCCTAACTTTTCACCTAAAAATTTGAAAACTACCCACCAAACTTAAACTAACCTATAACTAAATATGACTTCACCATTGTGATCGTGAAGTGAAATAAGCCAATCAAAACAATTTTCAATCAATTCTAACAAGTTTAAATTTTTAGGGTTTTTTGCCTAAAAATAGGGGTCCAAAAACCTTAATTTTCAAATTTTACCAGTATCTTCCTAACATCAAATTCACTAAAACCCCATACTTGATTTGCCCAAAAACTATGTTTTGACATCATTTTTACAAGGTTTAAATCATTTTAAGCAAAATGGAAAAATTCGGTTTGGGTACAACATTAGGCTCCGTCTAGTGACCATGTCGAATACTTACGGCATAGGAGAACCGAGAATCTCTGAGTTTTTGCAGACCAATGATTTAACAGTTGGGCATTGGAGTCGAGACTTATTTTCCTAATCACCTAATACTTGGACTTTTCCTAAAAATTACCTAAAACAAGACTACCTAAATCACCTAAAATAGGACTAAACTTCACAGAACGGGGAAACACATAACGACATAACGAAAACAGCAAAAATTACTTAAAGAAAATTTACTCCACCCCCGAAGAGATGAAGTGCTTTGGATATTGTCCATTGCATGGCAGCAGGAAGAGCCTCCCATCAATGTTGTTTCTGCCTGAAAGGCTTTACTTCTCTTTTGATGGGCATTGGAGGAAGCAATCCCTCTGGGATGAAGATTCTAAAGTATTCATATATCCATGCAAAGGTGCTTTGACAAAAGTCAAAATATAATGCAAATAAGAAAGTCGATACCCCTGAGGCATAAGTTTTGTTCTCGACCATCCTCAGGATGTTGGATTCTTCAAACCAGTCGATCGAGTTCCAAACTCGCTTTTTGTAATGTCGTAGGTAATCGTTTTTTACCTAAAAATATCCTTTGATTGGCTCATTGATCAACTCTATATCACCTTTAACACATAGGATTTTGATTCCCATGTCTTCGGCATCTTTGAGGCCTAACAAAAGCACCTCTTTTTCAGCTTCAATGAATTCCAGTTGCACAGATGGGTGCAACTGTCCTTTAGGGGAGATGATCAATTCCCCTACTTCTGAACTTGTATCTAAACAACCTCCATCGAACTGTATTGTCCATGACTTTGTATCCTCTACTGGTCTCTTTTTAGAACAAGCAATGTTATGGTCTTTAATTTCTATTTCTGACAAAGTCACATAATTACCAAGACCCATTTCAAGCTTTGCTTATGTTGGAGCAAATGACTTGAGCACACCCTACTTCTTTACAACTTTGAGAATCTGATCTAGTTGTTTTGGATGATCCTGAAGACATTCTAGTTCAGAGATTTCTACCTTAGTCTTCATCATGGAAGCTATGATGTCAAAATTCGTTGCACATGGATCTTGAGCAACTGGCATAGTGTTTGCATGTGAAGTTCTGGGATTGGAAATGGAAGACACCTCTTTATCCTTTTTGTTTGATTTTCGTCTTTCTTCTTCTTTTTTTTGTGCTTTGAAGTGTTGAGCACATGTGAACACAAGTGTTGAAACATTTTCATGATTCACAACAAGAGCGTACTGACGGTATTCTTCTTTTTTGTTCTTGATTTATAGGTTCCTTATCAAAGTATCCCGCAATGGAGTCACCATCGAACTTGTACGTCTGTGGTAATACAACCTTCAAACTTGGTGTTGGTACAAAACTAGAACTGGGAGCATCTTCAATGTATCCCATGATTTGGTTCATTCTCAAATTCTTTGGACATGTGGATCCAGTATATGCATCAGTGTCATGGAAACAACAAAATACTGCATGGTGGCAGCTTCAATCATTGGTCTTGATGGAGATGCTGCAAACCGTGGCTAAAGATTGTCTCTCTTTAGCTGGTACAGTTACTAAACTAGAGATTTGATAGAATTTGCTTTCATCAAGCCGGAAGTGATCATATTATCCTCCAACTTGATGGTGTGTTCTTGCGCACTCTTCAACTATGTCTCCTTTGTCGTCTTGAGGAAGAAGGCTATCTTTGATGGAAGAGCATTTATGAAACAGCTTATCAAAATCTCCGATGATGGATCAAGTATAGAAGAAAGTCTTGTAACAAGAAGATTAAATCTTGCCACAAAATCCCTCATGAGTCGTTGTGTTCCATCTTTCAATTTGTAAGCTAGGCAAACAACAAATGACTGTCTTCAACAGGCTTGAATCTCACCAAAAACTTCTCGCTCATAGTTGCCCAACTTGTGATACTGCTTGGCGCCAAGTGATTCAACCAGTTGGCAGCATTTCCCGCAAGAGTCTCGACAAAGAGACACACAATGATGTCTTCATATACTACGTGCAAGACAGTGCAAGCCGTTGTGAATGTAGAAAAATGTTCCTCCGGGTGTTGAGTTCCATTGCCATGAAACTAAGGAAAGCGCTTCCTTGACCCTTTAGGTGACTCATGATTTACCTAAAAAGCCAAAGCTCCAATGTTATTAACCCAAGGTAATGGGGGTGGACGTCACTGATTTCTATCAGCATTGCCAACATTATCGTTGTTATCATCCATTGCTTCTGTATGGATCATGCAATGGGATGCCAAAGTGTCATTCCCGTGAAATAAAACCGTTTAGCTTTTCTTGGATTTTTCTTGCCTCATGCCCCACAATGGGCACTAGAAAACTATTGGCGTTACAATTCGCACCTCTGGAGTGCAAATTGGCAACGGACAACTATGCATAGCGCGTAATGACTGCTCTTCAACTTAGGAGGGAAAGCTCCCTATTTTGCTGATATGCGTGAAAAAGTAAATTATTCTAAATCTTTTCTTTTTGACTCAGCTGGAAGAGGCACAAGGTTAAGAAAACCAATACATTGCAACTAAGGTTTTTCTCTAGTTTTGTAGATCTTAACTACAACTAACTTAATGCTAAACTATCCTATTTCCTCAAGAGAAGCAGGGCATGAGGACTTAGGAGCAGGGAATTTGTATACAATAAACTTTATCACAAGATTCCCAAGGAGGTAAAATAATCTATCCAACGTGTAGGTTGAAATAAAGGTTATTGAAAACGACAACAAACGGTAAACTAGTATTCAAGATTCCCAAGGAGGTAAAATAATCATTCTGAGGTGTAGATATGAAACAAAGTTTATTAATCACAACAAGAATAATAACTGGGACAGCAAATTGCAAAACGAGACACGCATACAATGAACGATCAAACCAGCAATTATATTTAACTAAGTGAACAAATACTAAATAGCGATACTACAGGCAAGGTGGGCACAGCATGTTCGCTATCACAAGCAAAATTTCATTACAAATGAGCAAGCGTTTTATTTATAGACTTCAAGGAGTAGGGAACCCTAAAATCTCCTTGAGTTTACAACCAGTCTTGTAAGCATGCAAGATTTTTATTCTCTAAGTCTAACTATAAGCAACTAATCAGTTAACCGGAAAACTACCATTAGTTAACTAAACTAATACAAACTAAATGAACTTTTGCAACATGCAAGTCCTTATTAAAATGAAATTCAACTGATAACTAACATCAGTTAACTGGACCCTAACTGAAAGTCCGACCTCTTGTGAAGATATCTCCAAAGATGAGATAAACATGCATGCAACCAGTAATCAAAACTCAAGAATAACGTCGAGTTAACTGTTGCTTTTGACTCTATCTTCGGGAACACTCCAGAATCCAACTGTCTATCTACTCTAGATCATCATGCTATATCATCTCCTCCAAGAATTCGTTGATTGTCTCATCTTCTGGCACTTTGGCACTATCCATGATGATAGACTACTTGCTCAACTCCTTTTCTCCATCCTTGATCATTCTTTGGCACTCGCTGACCTCTCCAATTGCCTTGTTGAAACTAGTTGACATCACTGAGAAATGATCCAACTTGGACACCACAGGATCACTATCAAGGCCATCACGAACCAGATTCTCAAACTCGGTCTGCACAACATCAAGATCAACATATATACCATCCTCCCGAAGATAACAACACGAGATCTGAGTGATAAACCAACCAATGAGTTTGAGAGCCCCAACAACATCTTCTTTGAGCGTAGCCATCCTTGTAGAGATTGTACCATATGTTTCAACTTTGAAGAGGTGTTCTCCCCAAGCGAAAAAGCTTTCTTTTATCTTCATCTGCTACAACGGCATCGTACGCAACTGCCAACTAAGATATGAGTATCAAATCCTTCGACTTGCACTCTGCTATAGATAATTCAAGTTGTTGGATTCCCTGACGAAGATCATGTGCCTTGTATCTCAAGTGATACATCTTCATGAGGTGTGTGCCTAAAGTAATGAGATTCTCCATCCAATCTTCCAAGAGCTTTCCTCAATTGACTAACCAACCCAGCTTCCGTTGTTTTGCAAGTGTTTCTCGGAGCTGTGGAAGAATAGTCACCTGGCTTGAAGTTCCATGAATAAGATCTGAGATATACTGCCAGAGCTGCTTGTTCTCAGCCTTGAGGGATGCCTTGTCTTCTCTGTCCTTCATGACACATTCTTCAAGATTACTTGCAGCAACCTTGAAAAGGGTCACATCCACGTGTCGAATGCTCCTACCCAGATTAGCTTTAACGAAGATGAAATCACCAACTTCAACTTCATCCAAAATCTTGCCTACCGGGGGTGTAGCAACTTCACCAATGATCTTTGCCTCAGGAGTCTTCTCTATATGCACTTGCTTCTTGACCACCTTATTTGACTTGTCCTGATAGGGACTGCCAAACTCAGATAGATCAAGCTGATATGAAGGCTTTCGCCTCCTCCCCAAAGTCCTCTCGAGCCAACACGAGTGATCAATGTTATCCTCTCGAGGAGAAACTATTGCTGCTATGTCAACCACTGGTGGATCAACGAGTACTGAAGTTTCATGAACCGGCATTTCTGGCTCTGAGCCAATATCAATCTCGACGGGAGGTGACTGAGGAGAAAAGGGTGAATGTAATGTCCCCGTCTCAAGCCTGATCTTTTCAGTGATCGTTGGCCTATTCCGGAGACCCGTAGGCTAGTCGAAAGGTAAAATTAGGGTTTCCTATTTTGATGGAAGTTCTTGCTCGGAGTTGGTTGTTTCAATGGCGGATTCTTTCTGGGTTTTCAGAGAGCTTCACAGTGGTATGTTCTTCTGGGCATTCTGAGCATCTTCAAGAATTTACTATTTTTAGTAAATTCTATTCCGGGCAGTAAACAGGTTGGTCTCAGGCAGTTGACTTTCCTCTTCAACTGATTCAATTGGCGTATTCAGATTTTGGCCTCGGGATGCAGTTTGAGGTGATAAGCTGAATTATTTTGAAGAAGTTATGTTTAATGTTATATTTTAACATTGACCCTTGGCCTAGCAACTTTACTTTAAGTTGTTTTTAAAAGAGGTTCTTTATGGGTGGGCGCCTCATTAAAGGAATTGATTATATTTCTTTTTAAAAGATTTATTCCCCAAGCAAAAGTGGACGCCATCTTCAATGAAGGAATAATTTAATAATTAAAAAGTCAAAATTGCAGCTAGAAGGAAAGGACGCCATTGGTTGAAGGATTAGGGTTTGACTCTTAAGAGAAGGTTAGGGTTTCGAGAAGAGTCAACCGAAAATTATAAAAGGAAGACTTTCATCCTCAATTCATTATCTTTTGTCTACAGTATTGTTACTCTGTCGGAATGGTATTGGATTGCTTCGAGGAATGAAGGCCTCCTAGCTCGGGCATTGCTTCTTGCTTGCAACACAGCAACTAGTGGTGAATTAGTATAGTTTTGTGAGTTTCATTGGGATTTGTGCATTGTAATCAGCATTGTGACTCTTTAGTTTCTGATTTTTGCATATTGAGATTCTCCAGACTTGCATTTTAGCTACAGCAGATTTGTGTTTTTACTCGTAAATCAGAAAATACAAAAATATTGCTTCTAGGTATTGTTCCATTCTCTCTGTCTTGGCTAGGCGCCCCTTTGTCCTAAGTTATAGAATTTTTAGAAGAGTCTTCAATTTTTAAATGCAAAATCACCCTCTTGCTGGGTCGTACTGTTCAGATCTGCCTTGAATTTCATGCATTAAATAATTAGAGTCATTTGAGTGAGTTTCAGTGTTCTCAGTTGGTCGCCATCATAGTACGATCATACTGCAATTTGTTTGGTGGAATTTGGCTAAGTTTTGAGCAAGTTGTGAGTGGATTTGTGAAATACAGGGCTGCTGTTCGTGCACACAGAAATCTGTACTATCGTAAATCAGAATTAGAGGTTGGTCTGTTCAGTGCACTTTCAGATCTAATCTTTATTATTTAGTAAAGGAAGTTCAATACAGATTATTGCAGCTTGATTTATATGTTGATTCACATTTCTAGCAAGATATTATCCTTCATATTGTAAACTGGCAGTAGTAATGACAGTATAATTATTCTTGCTCATCATAGTTTGTAATGTTCAGCTTTACGCTCAGTATTTGCTATTGTATTCAATTTTCCTCCGCCCTATGGTAGCTACTTTTCCACTCTGGATTAAAAAGCAAATTCTGGGTGTTGAGTGCTTTCAGCATTTCAGTTATTTCTCTCAAGCATTGTAATTTGTAATACTCCGCCATATGGTCGCCTCAACTCCATACTGGATTGGGTAGCACATACTTGGTGTCGAGTTCCCTTTCAGTACTTAGTGTATAAGACCCTCTGACCATATGCTCACCATCATCGGCGCAATTCTTGGTTAGAGTTCTTGCACAAGCATTTTGATTAAGATCCTTTGACCAATGCTCAGACCTTGCCCACATCGGGATCCGGGTGTACATTCTGGTTAGAGTTGCTTCAGCATCGTTTTGGTTTAGCTGCTAACCTTGACGAGTGCATTGGTTGTAATTTGTAAATTGAAAATACGAAAAAATTTGGCTCGGAATATTTCAGTGAACCAGGAGAAGAAGAACCAACTTCCGCTTGTATTATTGTCTCCACTAGAACTTCTGGTGCTTTCTCCTTTTGAACTCTATTTCCTTTCCTTGTTCTTCCACCAACTCTAGCACCTTCAATCGGATTGCTCCTTTGCTTCACTCTGGGTTTTGGCTGTGATGTATAAGGCAATGAAGAAAACACCTATGGCAGCTCCATAGCTGAAACTACCTTTTGCCTTCTCTTGCTATCCAAGAAGTACATGCTTGTTTTGATAACTCCTCTCGACAAGTCCTCAATTCAAGTACTCTCCCTAGCGTACCAATCCGGTTGGCAAAGCAGCTTGGTCCTTCACAAATGTGCTAAGTAACACCTCTTTGTCATTAACTGACAACCCCTCAAAGCCTTCTGATAGAAAATCAGCAAGCTGAGGAAGAGTAAGTCTGCAGTAATGACGTCGGTGCATTTCAAACTCACCTTCACAGTTCACCCAAAAGTCCTCAAGTGTTGGCCTGTGTGACTAACTTCGCTCCAACTGTGTTGCATAATGACCTGCACTATCATAGGTGCGCTTCTCGATGAGATACTTGAGATGGAGTTTCGACAACTCATTAGTGATCAACTTGCAATCGGCTGTTATCGTGCACTTGTATATGCCTAACCCAAAAGCAAAGGTGAATGCTTGCTTATGCCGATTGCGAAGAAAAATGTGAACCTCTTGAGCCTGTCTTAGAAACTCCATTGTAATGTCCCCTTCCTAGGCAGAACAGTTGGTTCAAAGGTTAGCCTATCATTTTGATCCTCGTAGGCTGACAGATGTGTTTAAAGGATCACTTGAGGCAATTATCCAGTGTTCAGGAATATTACTCCTTCAGTTGATTCAGGTTTGGGCCCTGGCAAACGTCTCCAGAGTGATTTACAAATACTTACTATTTATAGTAAGTCGGCCACGCAGGAGCTGCTATTTATGGCAGGGCACCTGGTTCAGTTGGTTAGCTCAGTTTCGACCCAGTTTGATGATCTAATGAGCAAACAGTGTTTACTTGGGCATTTAATGTTTATTAAAAGTTTATTAATTTGACTTTATAATATAAAGTCACTTTAATGAAATATTACAAAAATTAAATGGCGAATTATAAAGTATATAATACTTTATAAAAAGGGCAGTTAAAATAATAATTAAATGAGCATTTAATTATTAATCAAAAGGGGATGCCATTTATTAATATTTGTCCTAAGTCTTAAAAGGGCGAATTCATCATTTATTTAAATGACTATTAAAATGTCTTTTAGGTCGAACTTATGAAAAGAGATATAAATACTGGCAAGACAAATCGAACTCACATATGTTATGATTATTCAAATTTGCCTTTTCTCTCTGAGAGCATCGGGGTTTGCGAAACAAGGGTTTGAGCAGATCATTGGATTTTGGAGAACGTTCCCTCTTCAGAATCAGGCATACTGAGACTGTGCAATATCAGTTGAAGCTTGTCAACAAAGTGACTTCATTCAAAGGTTGCATTTGTGCTTACTGTGATAGTTTCAAAATAAGTTTGAGAAGAAATTACTTCCAGATACCAGAGACAACTTGACTAGGGATCATTTTCAGTTGTTTGTGAGCCTTATTTATCCCATCCGTACTTTCTTTATTGCTGGTACAGGCCGTACTTTGCTGCAGCAAGGGTCGTACTTTTCTTGTAGGTAGATACGACTTGCCTTTGTGACTTCTGCTTTCAACAGCTGGGGCGCCTAGATCTCTGGAGTTTTGGCAACGACTTCGAGGCTGGAGAAGTCATTATCTCACTTGACCGTACTGATTCTTCTTCATAAATGGCGGCTGCAATAATCAGGTTTTCTTGAAATAAAAGTATTGCCTTTTTCTTAAAGGTTAGAATTCAATTCATTGTATGGCACCAGAAGGTTAATAAATATATGCGCCATCATCTGAGTAGTGTTTTGTTGCTTATCTACCATATATGAATTTATTATGAATTTTTATAGCATTCTTGAGCAAAATCGCAATTTATCTTTATTTGCAAAAACCTACAAAAACATCAAAAATACTGAAAACAAACAAAAACTTAGCAGTATCAGCTGGTGATCAGGTTGAGAGACACCTGGTCTCTTACAATGGTATCAGAGCACAGAAGTCTTGCCAGCCTGTGCTTTTTTAGTTTAAAGTTTGGCTTTCAAATGCTTTTTCATGAGTAGAGACATTATTTTCTACAGTAAGGGTAGAGGAACAGGCAGAGTTGAGAATTGGACAAGTCCACCCATTCCAGAAGGTGGAACAGTATCAAGGATTCTTAGTATTCACAAATCTAGCTCCAGTAGTAGTGAAAACAATGTGACTACACTCATGGCAGATCCAGAGATTCCTACAGATTCAGGGAAAGAAAAAGAAAATGCTTAGATGACTGAGGCAGAATACAGGAGTAGACATGACAACATGATGGACATGATGTCACAGCTGATAGGTGTCATGAGACAGTATACTCCGCCTCACCAGCATTGCATTTAGATAGGGCAGTCTAGTGGCTCAGGAGGCATAGACCAGCCACAGATATCTGTACGGCAACAGCTGTCACTGGTTCTTCATGAGCGTAGGCCTGAACAGCCTACCTTTACCAACATGATATGGTAGAGTGGGTTGTTGAATGTATGTTGATGCCTTCACAACAGGAACAGCAAAAGCATGAGTACCATCCCGACATTCAGGAGATAAGGATTAAACACTCCAAAGTGTTTAACAATATTCCACCAAGTAGACTTCCAAACAGAGGAACTGAACACATCATAGAGTTGGAGGAGGGCGCAAAGCCCATTATGATCACACCATACAGACATCCAAAACGTCTCAAGGATGAGATTGAGAAAACAATCAATGAGTTGTTAGCTATGGGGCACATCAGACCTAGCAAATCACCTTTTGCTTCATCGGTTGTATTGGTGAAGAAAAAGGATCGATCACTACGGATGTGTATTGATTACCGTCAACTCAATAAGAGGACTATTAAAAACAGGTATCCTATTCCCCGCATTGATGAGTTGATTGATGAGTTGCATGGTGCTATCTTCTTCACGAAGATTAATTTGAGATCGAGGTACCATTAGATTCGGATGAGGGAGTAGGACATTGAGAAAATCGCATTCAAGTGCCATTGCGGTCATTTTGAGTTCTTGGTTATGCCCTTTGGTTTAACCAACGCCCCTGCCACTTTCCAGGCTACGATAAACAGAGTTTTCAGTTCTAAGCTGTGGAGATATTCATTGGTCTTCTTTGATGACATTCTGGTGTATAGTAGGTCATGGGAGGAGCATTTAGCTCACTTGGATACAGTACTGAGTATTTTGGCTGAGGAGTCCTTGTATGCCAAGGAGTCCAAGTGTGAGCAAGGCATGGCTGAGTTGTTGTATCTTGGGCACATCATCAATGCCAAGGGAGTCAGTATGGACCCTGAGAAGGTCCGAGCTATAGTTGAGTGGCCAGTTCTAGAGAACCTTACCCAACTCAGAGGATCGATTGGGTTGTGTGCTTTCTACAGACGATTTGTTAGTGGGTTCTCACATCACGCCGCACCCCTTACTAATTTGACAAAGAATGGGGCATTTGCTTGGTCACCGCAGGCTCAGGAGTGCTTTGACAGGTTTAAGGTGATTATGACTTCATGTCCAGTGTTAGCACTACCAAACTTTACGAAGTCTTTTGACTTATTCTGTGATGCCTCGGGAGAGGGCATCGGTGTCGTGTTGATATAGGAGAGACACCCTATTGCTTTTGAGAGCAGGAAGCTTAGGGGTCCTGAGAGATTTTATAGCATTTATGACAAGAAAATGTTAGCCATTATGCATGCTTTGGCTAAGTTCAGGAAATACCTGGTAGGCAGCAAATTCAGTGTGCGTACAGACCATAATAGCCCGAAACACTTCCTTGGACAGCGAGACTTAAATGAAAGACAGCAAAAATGGGTCAGCAAGTTATAATCGTATGATTTTGATATTACCTTCATTAAGGGAAAGCAAAATGTTGTAGCTAACGCATTGTCTCGCAGACCTCAGTTGAATCCTATGGCACAAATCTTCGAGGATTGGAGGTACAGGATTATCGCTGAGTATTCTAAGAACCCATGGGCTTCTAGCATAGTTGATGGGACAGAGCAGGATAGTAGATATATCGTTGTGAATGACTTGATCATTTACAAGGGGCGGATTTTTCTGGTTCCTGACTCAGATGTGAGGGATACAGTTCTGAAAGACTTTCATGATCTCCCTATGACGGGCCATCCCGATTATTTTAAAACATACAAGCTGGTACAGGAGCGGTTTACTTGGAAAGGCCTGAAGACTGATGTACTTCAGTATGTACGTGAGTGTTCCGTTTGCCAACAAAACAAACAAGAACACACATATCCTGCTGGTTTGCTTCAACCACTTCTAATACCCGACAGGAAGTGGGAATGTTTATCGATGGATTTCATCACGCGCTTGCCGAAAGCCCAAGGGAAGGATTGTATTTTCGTGGTTGTTGATCGGCTGACAAAATATGCCCATTTCTTTCTAATCACCACTACATACACAGCATCGCAAACTGCAGAGCTCTTCTTCAGAGAAGTTTTCCGGTTACATGGTTTGCCACGGACTATAGTCAACGATAGAGACAGTTGGTTCATGAGCAACTTTTGGCAGGAGTTGTTCAAACTCTGTGGAACACCTAGTACCAGCTACCATCCACAGACAGATGGGCAGACAAAGATCGTCAATAAGTGGGTGGAAGGATATCTACGTAATTATATAACTGGACAGCAGAGATCTTGGGTAAGGTGGATATATCTCTGTGAGTATTGTTATAACTCTACTCACCACATGTCTATACAGATGACACCTTTCATAGCATTATACGGGTATAAGGCGCCCAACCTTTTGGACTTGGTGTTGAGTGATAGCAGAGTGCCCAGCGCAGGTGATATGTTGCAGGATCAGCAAGATATTTTGAGGTCTCTCAGAGACAATATTCAACGCGCATAGAATCAGCAGAAGCAGTATGCTATTCAAAAAAGGGTTGAGTGTTATTTTGCAGTAGGTGACATGGTGTATCTCATGTTACAGCCGTACCGCCAGTCCACTTTGTGGAAGAGTGGTGCAGAGAAATTGAAACCTTGTTACTATGGTCCATTTCGAGCCATCAGACGAGTGGGTGACGTTGCTTATGAGTTGGATTTACCGGCGGATAGCAGGGTTCACAACGTGTTTCACGTCTCTCGCCTGAAGAAGGCATTGGGTCAGCATGTGATAACCTCTCCAGTACTGCCACTGCTTGATGATGAGGGGAAGTTGATACTAGTACCTAAGGCCATCCTCGATGTTAGAGAGAGACATCTTCAGAGGCGAGTGATCAGGGAATATCTGATCAAGTGGAGAGACTTGTCGGTTGAGGATGCTACATGGGATTCTGAGGAGATTTTACAGCATCCGGAGCTGAGATTGCTTGAGGACAAGCAATTTCAGGGAGGGTGGATTGTAGTGTCCCCTTCCTAGGCAAAACAGTTGGTTCAGAGGTTAGCCTATCATTCTGATCCTCGTAGGCTGATAGATGTGTTTAGAGGATCACTTGAGGCAGTTATCCAGTGTTCAGGAACATTACTCCTTCAGTTGATTCAGGTTTGGGCCCTGGCAGACGTCTCCAAAGTGATTTATAGTAAGTCGAGCAGGCAGGAGCTGCTATTTTTGGCAAGGCACCTGGTTCAGTTCGTCAGCTCAGTTTCGACCTAGTTTGATGTTCTGATGAGCAAACAGTGTTTACTTGGGCATTTAATGTTTATTAAAAGTTTATTAATTTGACTTTATAATATAAAGTCACTTTAATGAAATATTAAAATAATTAAATGGCGAATTATAAAGTATTTAATAATTTATAAAAAGGGGAGTTAAAATAATAATTAAATGAGCATTTAATTATTAATCAAAAGGGGACGCCATTTATTAATATTTCTCCTAAGTCTTAAAAGGGCAATTTATCATTTATTTAAATGATTATTAAAATGCCTTTTAGGTCGAACTTATGAAGAGAGATATAAATACCGCCACGACAAATCGAACTCACATATGTTATGATTATTTAAATTTGTCTTTTCTCTCTTAGAGCATTGGGGTTTGCGAAACAAGGGTTTCAGCAAATCATTGGATTTTGGAGAACATTCCCTCTTCAGAATCAGGCATACTGAGACTGTGCAATATCAGTTGAAGCTTGTCAACAGGGTGACTTCATTCAGAGGTTGCATTTGTGCTTACTGTGATAGTTTCGGAATAAGTTCGAGAAGAGATTACTTCCAGATACCAGAGGCGACTTGATTGGGGATCATTTTCAGTTGTTTGTGAACCTTATTTATCCCATCCGTACTTTCGTTATTGCTGGTACAGGTCCTACTTTGCTGCAGCAAGGGCCGTACTTTTCTTGTAGGCAGATACGACTTACCTTTGTGACTTCTGCTTTCAACAGCTGGGGCGCCTAGATCTCTGGAGTGTTTGGCGACGACTTCGAGGCTAGAGAAGTCATTATCTCACTTGGCCGTACTGATTCTTCTTCATAAATGGCGGCTGCAATAATCAGGTTTTCTTGACATAAAAGTGTTGCCTTTTTCTTAAAGGTTCGAATTCTATTCATTGTATGGCACCAGAAGGTTAATAAATATATGCGCCATCATCTGAGTAGTGTTTTGTTGTTTATTTACCATCTATGAATTTATTATGAATTTTTATAGCATTCTTGAGCAAAATCGCAATTTATCTTTATTTGCAAAAACCTACAAAAACATCAAAATACTGAAAACAAACAAAAACTTAGCAGTATCAGCTGGTGATCAGGTTGAGAGACACCTGGTCTTTTACATCCATGAATAGGACCTTGTCTGGCGAGTACCTCGGTAGCATCAGAGGTTCTCTGTTGTAACCATACACTCGAATATATATGGAAGTAGGGAATTGAAGGAACCAATCCGCCCAATCATCCATTGTTGATTTCTCCTCTGGTGAAATTTTGATGTGCATCTCATTATCCAGGTCTCTGACTATCTTCATTAGGAAGTGATCATTCACCGCTTTGAAATCCTATTCAGCCTTTGAGAACTCCAATTGTTACTAATATTCGTGCACATGCTGAACGCAAAGAGTTCCATTGGTCTTCAAATTTCTAAAATTGCTTTGGAATGCAATTAAATAGACCAGATAAGAAACCATGTGAAACTCGTGGATTTTAAGGAAACCTGTGATTTGTCGGTGAAGACACTCACTGATCAACATAGCCCAATCGAAGTGTTCATTATTATGGATAATTTTATTGATGGCATAGAACATCCACGGTCAAAAAATATGAGCCTTCTCTTGACCTGTAGCCCAGTTGAGCAAAGTAATCGGGATAGCAATCTGTAATATTCCCCTTTTGGCAGTAACCTTGTCAGTGGCTCATCAGCCTATTCCGGAATCCTGTAGGCTCGTGGAGGTGAATCAA
The DNA here is from genome assembly GCA_007115665.2 of Sequoiadendron giganteum. NCBI lineage: Eukaryota > Viridiplantae > Streptophyta > Pinopsida > Cupressales > Cupressaceae > Sequoiadendron > Sequoiadendron giganteum. Next base: position 103,269,585 of record CM021110.1, on the reverse strand, counting down.
AGGATTCCAATTTTGGAGGTTTTGTGGTCATTCCTCAATATTTACTATTTATAGTAAATACTATTTTTGGCAGTTAGCAGTTGTCAGCCTTCAATTCATCACGCCATTGGAAGCAGTATTCAGTACTAAGCCTTGGCCATTTTAAAAATGTTATTTTAATAAATTCCTTCATTAAATGGGCAAATTGTTCTAATTTGCAGTTGACCCCTTGGCCTAAGGTATTAACTTCAAGTTGTGTTAAAAAGGGGACTTAAGGGTGGCGCCTCATGGAGAATTTAAAAAGGTTTTTTATTTAATTCTTCCTTGTTTTAAGTGGGACGTACTTTTGAGGAGAATTATATCTTTTTTGAAAATTAAAAAGCGTGTTGGATTTTGGTGTACCTTCTCTGGGATTTGAACAATCTCCTCTCTTCCTTTAAAAATGAGGCTTGGATCTAGCATTTGGCATCCATTATTTTGCTAAACTTATACTGTCGAAATGATTTATCATTTTATACTTTGAGGAATGCTGACCTCCTAGTTCCTATTTCAGTTTCGTGTTTGAAAGATAACACCTAATTGAATTGTTGTTGCTTCTCATCCAGACTAGCAGATAGAGTTTCAAGGTGAAATTTTGAAGTGTTTTCCAGTTTTGCAGTTGTTGTTTGCATAGTTGAAAGTCGATTTTGTTCATGGCTGAGTGTAAGATTTTAATTTGGTTTTGGGCATTTGCTAATATGATTCCTAACGTCTAGGCGACCATCTCCATTCAGTTTCAGATTTTATTTTGAAGTGTTGATTTTTATAATGAAAAATCGCCCCTCTCAAGGGTCGTACCTTTCAGCATGCATTGGGAATTGTGCAATTAAATATCATACATGTTTTGGAGCTGTTTCTTTGTCTCAACAGGGGCGCCTATCTTCCAATTGACCTTTGCCTTCAATTTCACACAATTCGGAGGTATTTTGATTGGGTTGTGAACATTTTAAGAATTTTTGTAGTTGTTGATTGCCATTTCCAGAATTGCTGATTTTTGAGATAGAAGCAATTAATTTGTTGTTTCCCTATTCTTCTTCTTTTCTCATTATACTCTAACGTGGAAACATTCTATAAAGTGGTGCTTAGGAAAATTGTGATGAACAATGTAAATTGCAGCTTTTCTCTTTGTACAAACTGCCAACAGTAGTACTGTTTCAGTTTTAGTTTTTGCTGCATTAATTAATTAACTTCACATTAAGCACCCCTGGATGGTATACCGCCAGTGTGGATAATCTATTTTGTAATCTCTTTCATGCCCACTACCCGTGGTGAATCCCCACTCTTCAGTGGATGCCTGCCGCAGCAGAAGAAGTAATCATTTTGTAATCTTTTCCCCCCACTGTCTGGTGGTAGCATGGAAAGTTCTTTGGCTGTTTATCCGCCTTGTTTCATTTGAATTCAACAATAGTACTCCACCATATGTTAGCACCTCACCTGTCAAAGGATCTTGAGTGCACATTCTTGGTGTCGAGTTTAATATTTCCATTTCAGTGTAATCTCGTACTCATTGATTCAGTAGATCCTAGGGATCCTCTAACCATATGCCCGCCCCTCCTCCTTAAGTGGTTTTAGGGCGCATTCTTGGTTAGAGTTCTTTCATGTACGTTTTGGGTTATGCTAACCTTAACGGGTGATTGATTCTATTGTAAAT
>CM021110.1:103134407-103267816 GCA_007115665.2 Sequoiadendron giganteum | reverse complement strand
CGGGCAAATAACTGGTGACTATCTTCGGCACGTTTGAACCTTGCTAAGAATTTGTCACTCATGTCCTCCCAGTTTCTGATTGCTCCAGCTGGTAAGTGATGGAACCAATCGGAAGCATTTGCTTCAAGAGTTTCGACAAAGAGTCGAGCGGCGATATCTTCATGTGGCACGGACAGAACGGAGCAAGCCGCTGTGAACGCTGATAGATGCTCGTCGGGGTGTTTAGCCCCGTCACCGAAAAATCTTGGAAAGTGCTTTCGCGATCCCTTTGGAAGGTCATGATTGCCTTGTAAGGCCAAGGGGCCAATGTTATTACCCCATGGCAAAGGTGCTTGGCGCCTCACGGGTCTTGCATTACGGCCATTGCCGAATAGGTTATATCCGTTGTTGTAGTTGCCGTTACCGTTATCGTTGCCATTGCCATTGCCATCATTATCGTCATTGCCGTTGTTACGGCCATTGTTACGACCATTGTTACGACCATTGCCGTTGTTGCCAATGCCGTTGTTATGGGCATTGTCATCATGGAGACGGTTGTCTGCCATTGCTTGAGCTGGAGGTTCTTGCTGGTGTTCTTCTAGAAAGTGTTCAGGAACCTCTTCAAAGACTTGCTCAATATCGGATGCTTCTCCGATGTCTTCTTGAAAACGGGGATTATTTCTCCTCCGCACGTATACTTGGTGAGCCAGGATGCTTACTGCCACGCGGGTGGTGGTAACACTGGTCTCTCAGCTGCAAGGTCAGCCTTTCTTTCTTCCTCGTCCAGAGTAATAGCTGCGGCTCTCCACTGAGCTGGTGATGTATTCTTTTCAAAGATGAAAGTACGCAAGCTACTGATGATGTCCGTCTGCTCTCCTTCAATGAATGTAAGATCTGGTTGGAGAGTTGCTGGAGCAAGATCAGGTTGTTCAACTGGTGCCGAAGGACGCCAGATGCCCATTTCGTGTCATTAAAGCGTTAAGCTTTTCTTGAAGTTTTATGCCTCGTTGCCCCACGGTGGGCGCCAGAAAACTGTTGGCGTTTCAATTAGCACCTCTGGAGTGCTTATTGGAAACGGACAGCTATTGCAAGTGTGTTAGTACATGCTCTTCGGATTATAGAGAGGAAGATCTCTCTTTACTGATTTTATACTGTAAAAAAGGGGTGTACTAAGATTTCCTATCTTTTTTACTCAGCGGTAGGACACAAGGGTGCATAAACCAATGCGCCGTAGCTAAGCTTTTTCTCTGGTTTCCGCAGATCTTAACTACGACTAACTAAGCTTCTAAACTATCCTACCTCCTCAAGAAAAGCAGAGCATGAGGGCATAGGAGCGAAATGGTATGGTTGGATCACTTGAATCCTCCGTCTCAATGGAATATGGCCGAGGCTCTGAACCTTCGGATATATACCAAGATAGGGCTCGATACAAGCAAACACTCGTTACGGTAAACTGGATCTGAGACTTGCCCAGGAGGAGGAACCCCTATCCGAGGTATAGGCTTGGAAGCAGCTCACTGGAAACAACAAGGAACGATGGCCTTTCTAACAGGATTCCCGAGGAGGTGACGACACCTGTCCAAAGTCTAGGCTGCAAGAAAGATCATTAAACAACATCAAGCGATAATGATTGATGACAAAATATCCAAGGAGGCGACGACACCTGTCCAAGGAGGAGATTGAAACAATGCACTATTTAAAAACAAGACTTTGAATAACTCAAATAATTAGATCAATCAAGCTTGCACCATCTGATTTATTCTTTAAGATTCTTCAAAGAATTACAAAGGTCGGGACAGCAAAGGCACGAAATCATGCACAATTGCGATCAACCAGCGAACTCTCATCCAAGAGTGAACAGATATAAACAAGCGAACTCTGGCAACAGTGGCGCAGCAATTTTGCTAGCAAATAAAGGTTAAACAAATAAAGAACCTAAGGCTCTTATTTATAGGAACTCAAAGGAGTAGGCAACCCTAAAATCTCCTTGAGTTAACAAACAGTTCTTGCCAATCAGCAAGATATTATTCTATGTCTAAATGTGGGTGAGCAAACAGTTAACTGGAAATCTACTTCAGTTAACTGAAACTAAACAAAATTCAAACTAGGAAACTACCTCAGTTGACTGATACCTAACTAAAAGTGAACTTATGTTTAAAATATGTCTCCAAATAGACATCCACCTTTTGAGGAGATCTGAGATCCACAAATCGTGGGAGTCAAATAGACATCCTAGATTAGTGGGATCTGACATGCATGATCTGTGGAGATCTGGAGTCAACTTGGAAAGGGGCATCAAGTTGACTTCAGTCATCATTAATGCTATTTGGAGGGTAGGGCGTCCTCCCTTGGTGCTTTACACCTCTTCACCACTGGTCAACAAAGTCTCTATCCAGTCATTGACCTCTTCGGCCTCCGGGCAATTAATGCTCTTCAAGATGACCATGTGGCGTCTAAGCATTTCTTCACCCGTCGTAAGCTGCTGATGATAGGTTATGCATTAGGCAGCTGCTTCATCTAACTGGACAGACATGGCTGCAATTTTGGCTAATTTGCAGCCATTGGGATCTTCAAGGAATGAAGGTCGGATGACATCCTGGAATCGTGTCTGCACGGTTTCAAGTTCCACATATTCTCCTCCTTCCCGCTGATATTCTAACTCTGGGAAGGATATTACCAACGTTCTTGCGAAGTTGATAATATTGGCGACGAAGCGTCTATAGTCAATCGGCTCCACAGAGTTGGCATCATAGGCTCTCACCTTGTATGCCACCTGTTCTTTCCACTCAAAGAGATGGTGTTTATTTTCTGTGGTCGTAACTGATTCATATGCTTGTTGCAAATCAGCAACTGTCGCCTCCTCTCTCGGCCTCTCTTGAGCTGCCTTTATATCTGATTTCTGGAATTCTGATCGAAGTCCATGTGCTCTGTCTCTCAGCTGATATGCTTCTGTCAACACACACCGCCCTTTGACAACAAACTCATCCACTTGACGTCTCAAGTGTTTACCGTATGTAATCAACTGATGATGGTTCCTTTCAGCTGGGAGATCCAACAGTCCTTGAGGCAAAGCCGGGGAGTTTGGAGTGTCATGTATCAAACTAGAAATGTACAACTTTAGCTGACGGATTTCAGCCTTCAAGGCTGCTTTGTCTTGTCCATCTTTTGTCATCCTTTCTTTGACACTCGCCGAGGCAATTCCAAGAAGGTCTGCCTCCACCTGTCGAGTGGTCTTTCCAAGGTTCACCTTTGAAAGCGTGAAATCCTCAACCCTCACATTATGTATATCTTTGTCTTCGGGTGGGGCAGCAGTCTCTATGATGACCTCGTTCTCTGCATTCTTTTCTACATGTGTCTGCTTCTTCAACTTCTTTACCGGCATGTCTTGTGGGGCATGATGGAATTCAGAGAAGTCAAGCTGATATGAAGGCCTCTCCCTCTTTCTCCCAAGCGAGCTTTCCAGCCAGATAGAATCTCGGCTAGCATCGTTGGGAGGGGGAACATAGGTCCCCTGAATGCTAGAAGAACGAGACTGTGCCGTGGCAATGTCTCGTGGTGGCGAGTCCAAATCAATAGGACTTTGTGACCTCTGTGATGGTGGTGAAGATGGTGGCTCTGTTTCTATCACTGGCACCGCTTCTGCTACAACTTCTTCTACAATGGTTTCCGCCTCTACAGCGATTATTTCAATTACTGGTTCTTGTGTAGTTGCAGCGGTCTCAACTGTCTCAGGCAAATTGGTGGCTGTCTCCACCTGTACCTCTTGCCGGCTTGTGCTGGCAATTCCTTTTCTCCCCCATGTGCTTCCTGACATCCGCATTCCTTCTGGAGGAAAGCTCATCTTCTTCTGTCTGGGTTTCCTCCTAGGCGTGGAAGGTAGTGTAGACTGAACCGCTGGCGGCTCTGATCGGGGAAGTACTACCTTCCTTGTCCTTTTACTGTCCAGGTAGAGTTGACTGTGTCGAACTACTCTACCCGTTCTTTCCTCAATAGACGTACTCTCTTTCGCGTACCGGTCTACCTTGCCGAGTGGTTGTGAATCCACTAGACCCGTGAAGAAGGAAGAAAGAATAACTTCTCCTTCGTCTTCAGATAAGCCCTCGATGTCTTCTGACATGAATTCTGCAATCTGTGAGAGCTTGAATCTGCTATGGTTCCTTCTTCTCACTTCGAACTCATCTTCGCAGTTGACCCAAAATCTTCCATGAAAGGTTCATGTGATGATCTTTGCTCAAGGTGAGCTGCGAAGATGCCTCTGGGGTCATAGGATGGCCCCCTGTCGATGAGGTACTTGAGATTAAATCTCACTATTTCTTGGCTTATCAACCTTGCATCAGCTGCTGTTCTGCATCTGTAGAGTCCCATCTGAAGAGGAAAGTTCACTGCAGCCTTTTTCTTTACGCGAAGGTAAGAGTGAACATCGACCAATTGCCTCAGGAATTCCATGAACACTACCCTATCTGAGGGGTAACGTGGCATCATGGCGGGGTGGCCATTATAGCCATACACGCGTATGTAGGTGAAAGTGGGGAATTGTATGAACCAATCCGCCCAGTCCACCATTGCTGCCTTATCTGCTGGTGAAATACGCACGTGCATCTCATGGTCTAGCTCGTGCACGGTGTGCATAGTAAAAAGGTCATTTATTCTTTTGAAATGTCTTTCCGCTAGAGTGAACTCCAAGCGAGGAAAGTATTCTTGTACCTTTTGCACACCCAGGGTTCCCACAGTGTTTAATGTTCTGAAATCGCCTTGGAAGGCTATCAGGTAGACCAGGTATGAACACATGTGGAAGCGGTGCTCTTCTAGAAATCCGGTGAATTGTTGGTGGAGTGTGTCACTGATCAGGGAGGCCCAGTCGTAACGTTCTTTTCTGCTGATTATCTTGCCAATAATGTAGAACATCCACGGCTGGAAGGATTTTCCCTCCTCTTGTCCAGTGACTCTGCTGAGTAGGGTGATTAGCACTCCGTACTCGTCTTTGAATTCTCCTCTACCAACTACTCTGGGCAAACTGTTCCTCTTTGTTTTCAGCCAATGTTCAGCCATTATAAGCGAACACTTGTCTTTTGAAGCCTCGAATGCCTTTTCGCATTCTGTCACTGATATGACCTTCTTGGTAGGGCATGGTGGGATTGCAAAACAAGTCTCTATGTCTACTGGCTTCAAGCTGCAAATCACCCTCCCGTCAACTGACAGGATCTCTCTTGTAGTCGGGTTGTAATGCTTAATGCAAGCAATTACAAGCTCGATGCTTTGTAAGGTGATTGGAATAGATGCTGCTTGAAACAAACCGGATTCTTCGATGTTCTGCAATGTGATTTGATTCATGCCCTCCAAGTCTTCAGAACTGACCTCTGGATTTTTCTGCCATAAGTCTGTATCAGTCGTTTTCAGGTAATCATGGTATAAGACTGTTTTGGTCTTGTATTGTACCTGAGAGTACTGCATTCTGAAAACCTTGAATATTGACTGGGCACTTGACCCTGTTCTGACACTTTTCTGGAAATGCTAAAAATAGCCTCGCCGGGGGTAGTTTTTACGAAAAAATCTGAGACATGGGTTTGTTAAGAATGATTTTCTAAACAGACCCAGATCGTCAGAAATTCGAAAAAACGAGTTTTTCTTTGACATGCAAGAGCCCTTCGGTGGCAGAGGCAGCAAGGGCACCAGAAAGTGATTTTTCTCGAAAAAATCTAACACATGGGTTTTGTTCGTGCTTCAGAGCCAAACAAACCCAGTTTGTCCGTTTTTCAATATTATGACTTTTTCCGGAAACCCTAAAAAATAGGGGCAGCAGGGCTACTTTTTCTGAAAAAATCTACCATGTGGGTTTTGTTGAAAAAGCTGTGCTGATCATACCCAGTTGGTCAGATCTGTGAAAATCTGTCGTTTCCTGTGACATGCAAAAGAAATATAGACAGAAGTAGAGGAAATAGACAGAAGATGGATTGGAAGTTATAAACTGCCACTTGTAATAATCTGTCTCTGGAAACAATCTTGGGAGAAGAATGCTTTTACTGCCAATTATCTTCAAAAATATTGAAGATCCGTTCAAAACCCCTGCCAGATCTTGAAAACTTGTTCTTGGGAGCTACTTGATGTTTTATCCTTCAACCTGCAAAAAAGAATAATGAGGAAAAGGGACGCCTAGCATGAATATAAAGCAATTAGGGTTAAGATCCACAAAGTATGGAAGATAACTCATCATTCAGTCCTGATTTGGAGTTCTAAAAGATGATTTCCACTGATTGTGGAGTGTTTTTCTCTTTTTTGGCTCCAAATTTGCTAACTCAAGTCAACATTTCTGTTTGACTTTCCTTTAGGCGTCCAACCTTGAGTTTGATCTTTTTTGTCTATTTTGCAAGCTGAAGTGCTCCTGTTTGATCTTCGATTCAGGTTGCTCAGTTGATCTCGAGGCAGTATCTGACAGTTCTGTTGTTGAGGCAGGATCAATGTGATTAGATATGCCTGGGAGAGGTTAGCTCAGAAAACTGAGTTTAGGCCTCCAGAAAGAAGGGCACCTTTTCTTGAAAGGGGCGCTTTTGACAATGCCTTAGTCAATTTTCACTGACTCGTTCTTCGTTTTGACCTTTTCAGACCCTCTTTGCTTTGATCTGACGTTCCCGATGTTTGATGAATCAGATGATTCTGCTTGATGATGTGTCGGGTAGCTGGTTCAGTCTTGTTCACGATGCCTGACTTTCAGTGGAAGCTGGCAAGTTTTGGGCCTCCAAACTAAAGGGCGCCCCTGGCCAGCAGGGGCGCTTTTAGCTTTTGCCTAGTTTTATCTTGGTTGTGGACTGCCAGCCTTTGACCTTCTTCATCAGTCGATTGATTTGTCGGAAGTTCTTGCTGATAGTCTCGCTGACGAGATAGGTCATAGCTGAGAAGGTCATCCTGGGAGGCAGTGAAGATTCCGGCTGAATCTGGACACCTTTAGGAAAGGGCGCCTTTCCTTGAGAGGGGCGCTTTTAGCCATGCCTTAGCCATTTTCTGGCTTATCTTTCCAGTTTTTCAAATTTGGCTTTTTCTGCTTGATCTCGTCTCGTGATCGTCTGGTGTGTCTTGTGGACTTGCTGTTAGATTGATCACGTAGCCGGGAGGAAGCTGGAAAGATATCATGTATAAAGCTACAGCTCTTGGATTCATCTAATGTCTGCAACTGAGGGGCGCCCCTGGCCAGCAAGGGCGCTTTTACCTTGAAGCTTTCAGATTTGGCACTTCTGTCGTCAATGGATCCTCCATACTTCGCTGACGGTCGGTCAATGATTGCTGAATCAGATAATCTTGCTGATTGTTTCGTTGTCGAGCTAGTATGAAAGTGAAGAGGACGACTGTTTTGACACTGCCAGATGTTTTGATTTGCCCTCTGAGGTTCAAGGGCGCCTTTCTTCAAGAGGGGCGCTTTTAGCCACTGTAGACTGTGTTTTGCCTTGGTAGACAAAACGTGCACCTTCCAGACTTAGCCAAATTTTGGCCTTTTTCGTTTTGAGAATCTCCTTCGTTGAACGTCATCATTTTTATCTTTTTCCGCCATGGTTTCTTCGTTGAAGCTTTTGAGGTTTAGCTTTCAGCACCTGGTACTGGCCAATCTGCCATTAATGGCTGCGGAGCTCCTAACTTTGTTCCTGAAAAATAGAAATAGACCCACCAGAGTAAAACATATTTTTTGATAATTCTGACTTGATCAGTGTGATCGTGAAGGCAATTAAGCCTATCAGAATTATTTTCAATCATTTCCGGGAAGGTCCTATTTTTTAGGGTTTCCATAAAAATAGGGGTGTAAAACCCTAATTTTCGTTTTTTCAAAATTTTAACCATAGGTTCCTTGACAGAAACCCACAAGGATTTCATATTTGGTTTGACCTAAAACATACTTTAGATGGCATTTTTACGTTGTTTAGCTCAATTTAAGCAGAATGCCAAAAATTTCATTTTGGCATAGAGATGGAAGTTCTTGCTCGGAGTTGGTTGTTTCAATGGCGGATTCTTTCTGGGTTTTCAGAGAGCTTCACAGTGGTATGTTCTTCTGGGCATTCTGAGCATCTTCAAGAATTTACTATTTTTAGTAAATTCTATTCCGGGCAGTAAACAGGTTGGTCTCAGGCAGTTGACTTTCCTCTTCAACTGATTCAATTGGCGTATTCAGATTCTGGCCTCGGGATGCAGTTTGAGGTGATAAGCTGAATTATTTTGAAGAAGTTATGTTTAATGTTATATTTTAACATTGACCCTTGGCCTAGCAACTTTACTTTAAGTTGTTTTTAAAAGAGGTTCTTTATGGGTGGGCGCCTCATTAAAGGAATTGATTATATTTCTTTTTAAAAGATTTATTCCCCAAGCAAAAGTGGACGCCATCTTCAATGAAGGAATAATTTAATAATTAAAAAGTCAAAATTGCAGCTAGAAGGAAAGGACGCCATTGGTTGAAGGATTAGGGTTTGACTCTTAAGAGAAGGTTAGGGTTTCGAGAAGAGTCAACCGAAAATTATAAAAGGAAGACTTTCATCCTCAATTCATTATCTTTTGTCTACAGTATTGTTACTCTGTCGGAATGGTATTGGATTGCTTCGAGGAATGAAGGCCTCCTAGCTCGGGCATTGCTTCTTGCTTGCAACACAGCAACTAGTGGTGAATTAGTATAGTTTTGTGAGTTTCATTGGGATTTGTGCATTGTAATCAGCATTGTGACTCTTTAGTTTCTGATTTTTGCATATTGAGATTCTCCAGACTTGCATTTTAGCTACAGCAGATTTGTGTTTTTACTCGTAAATCAGAAAATACAAAAATATTGCTTCTAGGTATTGTTCCATTCTCTCTGTCTTGGCTAGGCGCCCCTTTGTCCTAAGTTATAGAATTTTTAGAAGAGTCTTCAATTTTTAAATGCAAAATCACCCTCTTGCTGGGTCGTACTGTTCAGATCTGCCTTGAATTTCATGCATTAAATAATTAGAGTCATTTGAGTGAGTTTCAGTGTTCTCAGTTGGTCGCCATCATAGTACGATCATACTGCAATTTGTTTGGTGGAATTTGGCTAAGTTTTGAGCAAGTTGTGAGTGGATTTGTGAAATACAGGGCTGCTGTTCGTGCACACAGAAATCTGTACTATCGTAAATCAGAATTAGAGGTTGGTCTGTTCAGTGCACTTTCAGATCTAATCTTTATTATTTAGTAAAGGAAGTTCAATACAGATTATTGCAGCTTGATTTATATGTTGATTCACATTTCTAGCAAGATATTATCCTTCATATTGTAAACTGGCAGTAGTAATGACAGTATAATTATTCTTGCTCATCATAGTTTGTAATGTTCAGCTTTACGCTCAGTATTTGCTATTGTATTCAATTTTCCTCCGCCCTATGGTAGCTACTTTTCCACTCTGGATTAAAAAGCAAATTCTGGGTGTTGAGTGCTTTCAGCATTTCAGTTATTTCTCTCAAGCATTGTAATTTGTAATACTCCGCCATATGGTCGCCTCAACTCCATACTGGATTGGGTAGCACATACTTGGTGTCGAGTTCCCTTTCAGTACTTAGTGTATAAGACCCTCTGACCATATGCTCACCATCATCGGCGCAATTCTTGGTTAGAGTTCTTGCACAAGCATTTTGATTAAGATCCTTTGACCAATGCTCAGACCTTGCCCACATCGGGATCCGGGTGTACATTCTGGTTAGAGTTGCTTCAGCATCGTTTTGGTTTAGCTGCTAACCTTGACGAGTGCATTGGTTGTAATTTGTAAATTGAAAATACGAAAAAATTTGGCTCGGAATATTTCAGTGAACCAGGAGAAGAAGAACCAACTTCCGCTTGTATTATTGTCTCCACTAGAACTTCTGGTGCTTTCTCCTTTTGAACTCTATTTCCTTTCCTTGTTCTTCCACCAACTCTAGCACCTTCAATCGGATTGCTCCTTTGCTTCACTCTGGGTTTTGGCTGTGATGTATAAGGCAATGAAGAAAACACCTATGGCAGCTCCATAGCTGAAACTACCTTTTGCCTTCTCTTGCTATCCAAGAAGTACATGCTTGTTTTGATAACTCCTCTCGACAAGTCCTCAATTCAAGTACTCTCCCTAGCGTACCAATCCGGTTGGCAAAGCAGCTTGGTCCTTCACAAATGTGCTAAGTAACACCTCTTTGTCATTAACTGACAACCCCTCAAAGCCTTCTGATAGAAAATCAGCAAGCTGAGGAAGAGTAAGTCTGCAGTAATGACGTCGGTGCATTTCAAACTCACCTTCACAGTTCACCCAAAAGTCCTCAAGTGTTGGCCTGTGTGACTAACTTCGCTCCAACTGTGTTGCATAATGACCTGCACTATCATAGGTGCGCTTCTCGATGAGATACTTGAGATGGAGTTTCGACAACTCATTAGTGATCAACTTGCAATCGGCTGTTATCGTGCACTTGTATATGCCTAACCCAAAAGCAAAGGTGAATGCTTGCTTATGCCGATTGCGAAGAAAAATGTGAACCTCTTGAGCCTGTCTTAGAAACTCCATTGTAATGTCCCCTTCCTAGGCAGAACAGTTGGTTCAAAGGTTAGCCTATCATTTTGATCCTCGTAGGCTGACAGATGTGTTTAAAGGATCACTTGAGGCAATTATCCAGTGTTCAGGAATATTACTCCTTCAGTTGATTCAGGTTTGGGCCCTGGCAAACGTCTCCAGAGTGATTTACAAATACTTACTATTTATAGTAAGTCGGCCACGCAGGAGCTGCTATTTATGGCAGGGCACCTGGTTCAGTTGGTTAGCTCAGTTTCGACCCAGTTTGATGATCTAATGAGCAAACAGTGTTTACTTGGGCATTTAATGTTTATTAAAAGTTTATTAATTTGACTTTATAATATAAAGTCACTTTAATGAAATATTACAAAAATTAAATGGCGAATTATAAAGTATATAATACTTTATAAAAAGGGCAGTTAAAATAATAATTAAATGAGCATTTAATTATTAATCAAAAGGGGATGCCATTTATTAATATTTGTCCTAAGTCTTAAAAGGGCGAATTCATCATTTATTTAAATGACTATTAAAATGTCTTTTAGGTCGAACTTATGAAAAGAGATATAAATACTGGCAAGACAAATCGAACTCACATATGTTATGATTATTCAAATTTGCCTTTTCTCTCTGAGAGCATCGGGGTTTGCGAAACAAGGGTTTGAGCAGATCATTGGATTTTGGAGAACGTTCCCTCTTCAGAATCAGGCATACTGAGACTGTGCAATATCAGTTGAAGCTTGTCAACAAAGTGACTTCATTCAAAGGTTGCATTTGTGCTTACTGTGATAGTTTCAAAATAAGTTTGAGAAGAAATTACTTCCAGATACCAGAGACAACTTGACTAGGGATCATTTTCAGTTGTTTGTGAGCCTTATTTATCCCATCCGTACTTTCTTTATTGCTGGTACAGGCCGTACTTTGCTGCAGCAAGGGTCGTACTTTTCTTGTAGGTAGATACGACTTGCCTTTGTGACTTCTGCTTTCAACAGCTGGGGCGCCTAGATCTCTGGAGTTTTGGCAACGACTTCGAGGCTGGAGAAGTCATTATCTCACTTGACCGTACTGATTCTTCTTCATAAATGGCGGCTGCAATAATCAGGTTTTCTTGAAATAAAAGTATTGCCTTTTTCTTAAAGGTTAGAATTCAATTCATTGTATGGCACCAGAAGGTTAATAAATATATGCGCCATCATCTGAGTAGTGTTTTGTTGCTTATCTACCATATATGAATTTATTATGAATTTTTATAGCATTCTTGAGCAAAATCGCAATTTATCTTTATTTGCAAAAACCTACAAAAACATCAAAAATACTGAAAACAAACAAAAACTTAGCAGTATCAGCTGGTGATCAGGTTGAGAGACACCTGGTCTCTTACAATGGTATCAGAGCACAGAAGTCTTGCCAGCCTGTGCTTTTTTAGTTTAAAGTTTGGCTTTCAAATGCTTTTTCATGAGTAGAGACATTATTTTCTACAGTAAGGGTAGAGGAACAGGCAGAGTTGAGAATTGGACAAGTCCACCCATTCCAGAAGGTGGAACAGTATCAAGGATTCTTAGTATTCACAAATCTAGCTCCAGTAGTAGTGAAAACAATGTGACTACACTCATGGCAGATCCAGAGATTCCTACAGATTCAGGGAAAGAAAAAGAAAATGCTTAGATGACTGAGGCAGAATACAGGAGTAGACATGACAACATGATGGACATGATGTCACAGCTGATAGGTGTCATGAGACAGTATACTCCGCCTCACCAGCATTGCATTTAGATAGGGCAGTCTAGTGGCTCAGGAGGCATAGACCAGCCACAGATATCTGTACGGCAACAGCTGTCACTGGTTCTTCATGAGCGTAGGCCTGAACAGCCTACCTTTACCAACATGATATGGTAGAGTGGGTTGTTGAATGTATGTTGATGCCTTCACAACAGGAACAGCAAAAGCATGAGTACCATCCCGACATTCAGGAGATAAGGATTAAACACTCCAAAGTGTTTAACAATATTCCACCAAGTAGACTTCCAAACAGAGGAACTGAACACATCATAGAGTTGGAGGAGGGCGCAAAGCCCATTATGATCACACCATACAGACATCCAAAACGTCTCAAGGATGAGATTGAGAAAACAATCAATGAGTTGTTAGCTATGGGGCACATCAGACCTAGCAAATCACCTTTTGCTTCATCGGTTGTATTGGTGAAGAAAAAGGATCGATCACTACGGATGTGTATTGATTACCGTCAACTCAATAAGAGGACTATTAAAAACAGGTATCCTATTCCCCGCATTGATGAGTTGATTGATGAGTTGCATGGTGCTATCTTCTTCACGAAGATTAATTTGAGATCGAGGTACCATTAGATTCGGATGAGGGAGTAGGACATTGAGAAAATCGCATTCAAGTGCCATTGCGGTCATTTTGAGTTCTTGGTTATGCCCTTTGGTTTAACCAACGCCCCTGCCACTTTCCAGGCTACGATAAACAGAGTTTTCAGTTCTAAGCTGTGGAGATATTCATTGGTCTTCTTTGATGACATTCTGGTGTATAGTAGGTCATGGGAGGAGCATTTAGCTCACTTGGATACAGTACTGAGTATTTTGGCTGAGGAGTCCTTGTATGCCAAGGAGTCCAAGTGTGAGCAAGGCATGGCTGAGTTGTTGTATCTTGGGCACATCATCAATGCCAAGGGAGTCAGTATGGACCCTGAGAAGGTCCGAGCTATAGTTGAGTGGCCAGTTCTAGAGAACCTTACCCAACTCAGAGGATCGATTGGGTTGTGTGCTTTCTACAGACGATTTGTTAGTGGGTTCTCACATCACGCCGCACCCCTTACTAATTTGACAAAGAATGGGGCATTTGCTTGGTCACCGCAGGCTCAGGAGTGCTTTGACAGGTTTAAGGTGATTATGACTTCATGTCCAGTGTTAGCACTACCAAACTTTACGAAGTCTTTTGACTTATTCTGTGATGCCTCGGGAGAGGGCATCGGTGTCGTGTTGATATAGGAGAGACACCCTATTGCTTTTGAGAGCAGGAAGCTTAGGGGTCCTGAGAGATTTTATAGCATTTATGACAAGAAAATGTTAGCCATTATGCATGCTTTGGCTAAGTTCAGGAAATACCTGGTAGGCAGCAAATTCAGTGTGCGTACAGACCATAATAGCCCGAAACACTTCCTTGGACAGCGAGACTTAAATGAAAGACAGCAAAAATGGGTCAGCAAGTTATAATCGTATGATTTTGATATTACCTTCATTAAGGGAAAGCAAAATGTTGTAGCTAACGCATTGTCTCGCAGACCTCAGTTGAATCCTATGGCACAAATCTTCGAGGATTGGAGGTACAGGATTATCGCTGAGTATTCTAAGAACCCATGGGCTTCTAGCATAGTTGATGGGACAGAGCAGGATAGTAGATATATCGTTGTGAATGACTTGATCATTTACAAGGGGCGGATTTTTCTGGTTCCTGACTCAGATGTGAGGGATACAGTTCTGAAAGACTTTCATGATCTCCCTATGACGGGCCATCCCGATTATTTTAAAACATACAAGCTGGTACAGGAGCGGTTTACTTGGAAAGGCCTGAAGACTGATGTACTTCAGTATGTACGTGAGTGTTCCGTTTGCCAACAAAACAAACAAGAACACACATATCCTGCTGGTTTGCTTCAACCACTTCTAATACCCGACAGGAAGTGGGAATGTTTATCGATGGATTTCATCACGCGCTTGCCGAAAGCCCAAGGGAAGGATTGTATTTTCGTGGTTGTTGATCGGCTGACAAAATATGCCCATTTCTTTCTAATCACCACTACATACACAGCATCGCAAACTGCAGAGCTCTTCTTCAGAGAAGTTTTCCGGTTACATGGTTTGCCACGGACTATAGTCAACGATAGAGACAGTTGGTTCATGAGCAACTTTTGGCAGGAGTTGTTCAAACTCTGTGGAACACCTAGTACCAGCTACCATCCACAGACAGATGGGCAGACAAAGATCGTCAATAAGTGGGTGGAAGGATATCTACGTAATTATATAACTGGACAGCAGAGATCTTGGGTAAGGTGGATATATCTCTGTGAGTATTGTTATAACTCTACTCACCACATGTCTATACAGATGACACCTTTCATAGCATTATACGGGTATAAGGCGCCCAACCTTTTGGACTTGGTGTTGAGTGATAGCAGAGTGCCCAGCGCAGGTGATATGTTGCAGGATCAGCAAGATATTTTGAGGTCTCTCAGAGACAATATTCAACGCGCATAGAATCAGCAGAAGCAGTATGCTATTCAAAAAAGGGTTGAGTGTTATTTTGCAGTAGGTGACATGGTGTATCTCATGTTACAGCCGTACCGCCAGTCCACTTTGTGGAAGAGTGGTGCAGAGAAATTGAAACCTTGTTACTATGGTCCATTTCGAGCCATCAGACGAGTGGGTGACGTTGCTTATGAGTTGGATTTACCGGCGGATAGCAGGGTTCACAACGTGTTTCACGTCTCTCGCCTGAAGAAGGCATTGGGTCAGCATGTGATAACCTCTCCAGTACTGCCACTGCTTGATGATGAGGGGAAGTTGATACTAGTACCTAAGGCCATCCTCGATGTTAGAGAGAGACATCTTCAGAGGCGAGTGATCAGGGAATATCTGATCAAGTGGAGAGACTTGTCGGTTGAGGATGCTACATGGGATTCTGAGGAGATTTTACAGCATCCGGAGCTGAGATTGCTTGAGGACAAGCAATTTCAGGGAGGGTGGATTGTAGTGTCCCCTTCCTAGGCAAAACAGTTGGTTCAGAGGTTAGCCTATCATTCTGATCCTCGTAGGCTGATAGATGTGTTTAGAGGATCACTTGAGGCAGTTATCCAGTGTTCAGGAACATTACTCCTTCAGTTGATTCAGGTTTGGGCCCTGGCAGACGTCTCCAAAGTGATTTATAGTAAGTCGAGCAGGCAGGAGCTGCTATTTTTGGCAAGGCACCTGGTTCAGTTCGTCAGCTCAGTTTCGACCTAGTTTGATGTTCTGATGAGCAAACAGTGTTTACTTGGGCATTTAATGTTTATTAAAAGTTTATTAATTTGACTTTATAATATAAAGTCACTTTAATGAAATATTAAAATAATTAAATGGCGAATTATAAAGTATTTAATAATTTATAAAAAGGGGAGTTAAAATAATAATTAAATGAGCATTTAATTATTAATCAAAAGGGGACGCCATTTATTAATATTTCTCCTAAGTCTTAAAAGGGCAATTTATCATTTATTTAAATGATTATTAAAATGCCTTTTAGGTCGAACTTATGAAGAGAGATATAAATACCGCCACGACAAATCGAACTCACATATGTTATGATTATTTAAATTTGTCTTTTCTCTCTTAGAGCATTGGGGTTTGCGAAACAAGGGTTTCAGCAAATCATTGGATTTTGGAGAACATTCCCTCTTCAGAATCAGGCATACTGAGACTGTGCAATATCAGTTGAAGCTTGTCAACAGGGTGACTTCATTCAGAGGTTGCATTTGTGCTTACTGTGATAGTTTCGGAATAAGTTCGAGAAGAGATTACTTCCAGATACCAGAGGCGACTTGATTGGGGATCATTTTCAGTTGTTTGTGAACCTTATTTATCCCATCCGTACTTTCGTTATTGCTGGTACAGGTCCTACTTTGCTGCAGCAAGGGCCGTACTTTTCTTGTAGGCAGATACGACTTACCTTTGTGACTTCTGCTTTCAACAGCTGGGGCGCCTAGATCTCTGGAGTGTTTGGCGACGACTTCGAGGCTAGAGAAGTCATTATCTCACTTGGCCGTACTGATTCTTCTTCATAAATGGCGGCTGCAATAATCAGGTTTTCTTGACATAAAAGTGTTGCCTTTTTCTTAAAGGTTCGAATTCTATTCATTGTATGGCACCAGAAGGTTAATAAATATATGCGCCATCATCTGAGTAGTGTTTTGTTGTTTATTTACCATCTATGAATTTATTATGAATTTTTATAGCATTCTTGAGCAAAATCGCAATTTATCTTTATTTGCAAAAACCTACAAAAACATCAAAATACTGAAAACAAACAAAAACTTAGCAGTATCAGCTGGTGATCAGGTTGAGAGACACCTGGTCTTTTACATCCATGAATAGGACCTTGTCTGGCGAGTACCTCGGTAGCATCAGAGGTTCTCTGTTGTAACCATACACTCGAATATATATGGAAGTAGGGAATTGAAGGAACCAATCCGCCCAATCATCCATTGTTGATTTCTCCTCTGGTGAAATTTTGATGTGCATCTCATTATCCAGGTCTCTGACTATCTTCATTAGGAAGTGATCATTCACCGCTTTGAAATCCTATTCAGCCTTTGAGAACTCCAATTGTTACTAATATTCGTGCACATGCTGAACGCAAAGAGTTCCATTGGTCTTCAAATTTCTAAAATTGCTTTGGAATGCAATTAAATAGACCAGATAAGAAACCATGTGAAACTCGTGGATTTTAAGGAAACCTGTGATTTGTCGGTGAAGACACTCACTGATCAACATAGCCCAATCGAAGTGTTCATTATTATGGATAATTTTATTGATGGCATAGAACATCCACGGTCAAAAAATATGAGCCTTCTCTTGACCTGTAGCCCAGTTGAGCAAAGTAATCGGGATAGCAATCTGTAATATTCCCCTTTTGGCAGTAACCTTGTCAGTGGCTCATCAGCCTATTCCGGAATCCTGTAGGCTCGTGGAGGTGAATCAAAGGATTCCAATTTTGGAGGTTTTGTGGTCATTCCTCAATATTTACTATTTATAGTAAATACTATTTTTGGCAGTTAGCAGTTGTCAGCCTTCAATTCATCACGCCATTGGAAGCAGTATTCAGTACTAAGCCTTGGCCATTTTAAAAATGTTATTTTAATAAATTCCTTCATTAAATGGGCAAATTGTTCTAATTTGCAGTTGACCCCTTGGCCTAAGGTATTAACTTCAAGTTGTGTTAAAAAGGGGACTTAAGGGTGGCGCCTCATGGAGAATTTAAAAAGGTTTTTTATTTAATTCTTCCTTGTTTTAAGTGGGACGTACTTTTGAGGAGAATTATATCTTTTTTGAAAATTAAAAAGCGTGTTGGATTTTGGTGTACCTTCTCTGGGATTTGAACAATCTCCTCTCTTCCTTTAAAAATGAGGCTTGGATCTAGCATTTGGCATCCATTATTTTGCTAAACTTATACTGTCGAAATGATTTATCATTTTATACTTTGAGGAATGCTGACCTCCTAGTTCCTATTTCAGTTTCGTGTTTGAAAGATAACACCTAATTGAATTGTTGTTGCTTCTCATCCAGACTAGCAGATAGAGTTTCAAGGTGAAATTTTGAAGTGTTTTCCAGTTTTGCAGTTGTTGTTTGCATAGTTGAAAGTCGATTTTGTTCATGGCTGAGTGTAAGATTTTAATTTGGTTTTGGGCATTTGCTAATATGATTCCTAACGTCTAGGCGACCATCTCCATTCAGTTTCAGATTTTATTTTGAAGTGTTGATTTTTATAATGAAAAATCGCCCCTCTCAAGGGTCGTACCTTTCAGCATGCATTGGGAATTGTGCAATTAAATATCATACATGTTTTGGAGCTGTTTCTTTGTCTCAACAGGGGCGCCTATCTTCCAATTGACCTTTGCCTTCAATTTCACACAATTCGGAGGTATTTTGATTGGGTTGTGAACATTTTAAGAATTTTTGTAGTTGTTGATTGCCATTTCCAGAATTGCTGATTTTTGAGATAGAAGCAATTAATTTGTTGTTTCCCTATTCTTCTTCTTTTCTCATTATACTCTAACGTGGAAACATTCTATAAAGTGGTGCTTAGGAAAATTGTGATGAACAATGTAAATTGCAGCTTTTCTCTTTGTACAAACTGCCAACAGTAGTACTGTTTCAGTTTTAGTTTTTGCTGCATTAATTAATTAACTTCACATTAAGCACCCCTGGATGGTATACCGCCAGTGTGGATAATCTATTTTGTAATCTCTTTCATGCCCACTACCCGTGGTGAATCCCCACTCTTCAGTGGATGCCTGCCGCAGCAGAAGAAGTAATCATTTTGTAATCTTTTCCCCCCACTGTCTGGTGGTAGCATGGAAAGTTCTTTGGCTGTTTATCCGCCTTGTTTCATTTGAATTCAACAATAGTACTCCACCATATGTTAGCACCTCACCTGTCAAAGGATCTTGAGTGCACATTCTTGGTGTCGAGTTTAATATTTCCATTTCAGTGTAATCTCGTACTCATTGATTCAGTAGATCCTAGGGATCCTCTAACCATATGCCCGCCCCTCCTCCTTAAGTGGTTTTAGGGCGCATTCTTGGTTAGAGTTCTTTCATGTACGTTTTGGGTTATGCTAACCTTAACAGGTGATTGATTCTATTGTAAATGTTTGGTTTAAAAATCAAAAAAATTAAGAGAGAATATTTCACAATCTCGTCCTTGAACTCTCCACGCCCAACCTTCTTCAGCAAATTGATCTTTTGTTCTTTTACCCATCTTTGAGCAACTTTTCTCTAAGATCTTTCTTTGTCTCCCACCCATATCTTGACACAATCTTCCATGACTATGGTAAAGTTATTTGAGCGAGGTGGAATAGCAAAGCACTTCTCGACGTCTCTCGGATTGAGGGTGCAAATTATTTGCCCAGTTGCTGATCGGATTTGTCTTGTAGATGAGTCGTAATACTTTATGCATGCAATTACGAACTCAAGATCAGCCACCGTGATGAGAATAGATGCCACTGCTAGCAATCCGAAATGCTTAATATTCTTGACTGTCGTGTTGTCGATGCTCTCCAACGTGCTCAACTTGACCACTAGATAGACGTGACCCAAGCCTATGTCAAAGCTTTTTAAAAATTCATGTACTAAGACCAATTTGGCCTTTTATTCTATTGGGTTGAATTGCATTTTGAAAATCTGGACTTTTGATTGTAAAGTCAAATATTTTCGAACAAAGGTCAGAAAAAGCAAAAAATGACTCTGGATGAGGCTAAAAATAGCCGGTTGAGGGAAAAAATTTAGGAAGTTTTCTGAAATGTGGGTTTTGTAGAGAATTAAATTCTAAGCGAACCTTAATTGTCAAAAATTTGAAAAAATGAGTTTTAGCAAGGCATGCAAAGGCTTTTCAATCGAGAACTGCAATGGCTATAGGGGCTCTATGGGCAATTTTCCAAGAAAAACTGAAACATGGGTTTTGTAGAGAATGAAATTCCAAGTAAACCTAGATGATTTGATTTTGGAAAAATTGAGTTTTAGGCCCACATGCAAAAGAATCTTTAGAAAAAAGCACAGTGCTTCAGAATGTGAAGTAGTGGGCCAATTTTCTCGAAATATTCTAGAACATGGGTTTTGCTGCTAATGCTGAAATATGTGAACCCAAATGATTAGATTCTGAAAATTTTGCCATTTACTTTGACATGCGAGAGAAAACCTAAGACAAGGATAGAAGAATTTTAGAGATATAAAATAGAAGTTATTATTCTACCGCTGAAAAAGTTGCCTATGCTTGAATTGGATTTGATGAAGTTTACATACACTTAAACAATGAAGTCTGAAAAATACTTCCTCTAAACAATCTGGACCTGGTACTACGAAAAACATTGAAAAATATTGCCTGTAGCACCTCCAGATCTTTGCTTGCACAAGAAAATATAAGTTTGCCTCCACTTGTGATGAGAACAATGGACGCCTAATGCTTTAATAAATAAAATTTATGAGTTAAGGCATCACAAATGCATGCAATTGCCCCATAAATGGACACCACCTTCAGATTGGACCTCAAACTCAGTTAACTGGATGAAAAATTAGCTCGAAATTGGGCGCCACCTCCATGCACTTCAGTTAACTGTGCATGGAAAAAGAAATTTACCATTTGCAAGCAAAAATAAAGTCCAGTTGAAGTCGACTTTTGAAGTTTTAATAGTATTTAATTCAATTAACTGACTCCTCCATTTTGGTGCGGCCCATGCACCTCAGTTCAGAAAGTCAAACTTTGACTTGGCCGTCACTTTTCCAGACTTAGCCAAATTCTTGAAAATTTGAATTTGCAAACGTCATCGAAATCCATGTTCGATCACTGATTTTGATTGATAGATGTATCCAAAAAACTGGCTGACAGTTTCATTGAAGAGTAGTATCAAAACTGACAACAGACTCCTTGAGGCTGCAAACCCTAATTCTGACATCTGAAGCCTCAAAATTCGCGGCGCCCATGGCCTCCAAGGGTGCTTTTAGCTTCAAACTTAGCAAAATTTTCATGGATTTTCATCATTTTAAAGGTGATTTTGACCTTACTTCATCTCGCATTCTCTGGCAACTGGGAAAACTTCAGAACTGGCTGACAGACTCACTATAGAGTTGGCTGAATTTTGAAAATGAACTCTTGGAGAACACTTTCCTAAAAACATCATTTAGCAGCTTAAAAACTTGGGTGCCCGTGGCCTCTAGGAGCGCTTTTCTTCCCAAACTTCCATTTACCAAACTGGCTGATAATCCACTTAATATCCGACTGTAGGTTGTTGACAAGTCCTTTGACCAAGTAGAGGTATGCAACGGAAAGCTAGAAGCGTCACAAACAGGATGAATATTTGAGATAACACAAAAGACTACATTTGAGGCTCTAAAAGGCGCCCCTGGCCTCCAAGGGCGATTTTGTTGTTTACTGACATTTCTGACCATGATAAAACCTTATGTTTGTGTAAAATGCTCACTCATTTTTTCTTGATTTTAACACCAATTATAATGCAACACGCACCCGTTAAGGTTAGCTCCAAAACCAAAATGATGCGGAATAGTAACCCTGACCAAGAACGCGCCCTAAGACCCAATGAGGGAGGAGGGGCGGGCATATGGTCAAAGGATCCCTAAGATCTAAATAACTGTAACTGATTACAACTGAAAGAAATTCGATGCCAAGAATGCACACACAATCCCAAGGAAGGAGAGGTGCTGTCATATGGCGGAGAAAACTAAGCAAATACTGAAATGAAGTTACAATTGAAAGTGGAAAGATAAAACTCAACACCAAGAATGTTCACCAAGATCCTTAGAAGGCGAGGTGATAGCATATGGCGGAGTAATTAAACAAAAATAGAATGTAGATAGGCAGTGAACCAGCCATGAGAGATTTCCACGCTACCACTTAATTAGTGGGGGGAAAAACATTACAATTCAAACTAATTCATCTGTTGCGGCAAGCATCCACTTAGTAGTGGGAATTCGCCACTTTTCAGTGGGGCAGATAGATAGATACAAATGTTTATTTTTCCACACTGGCAGTAAACCATCGAAGGGTTACAATGTGTGAATTGAAACACAGGTAAATGCATAAATATAAATGACTGGATTCGTACTACTAATTCTCAGCCTTACAATGTAAATTATCTGC
Organism: Sequoiadendron giganteum; assembly: GCA_007115665.2. Taxonomy (NCBI): domain Eukaryota; kingdom Viridiplantae; phylum Streptophyta; class Pinopsida; order Cupressales; family Cupressaceae; genus Sequoiadendron; species Sequoiadendron giganteum. Next base: position 103,245,898 of record CM021110.1, on the reverse strand, counting down.
AAATTACATAGATTTCCAATAGAAATTTGCTCCAAAACAGCTGTAATGATGACACTATATTTCTGATTACAAATAAGAATGAACACACCCAAGAAATATAGCATGAAATGGAAATATGGTCTGATATACAAAACCAGCAAACCAAATGTTCAGACGAACAAGCTAGGAGATCACTAAAATGCTCATATCTCCTTCAATACTCAACCAAATGACACCAAATCAATTGCAAATGAAAGCTAGATGAAGGGCGACCAAGAACAAGTCATTAAACAACTTCAATACCCTTCAAATTATTAAGCACGCATCCCAATAAGAAATCTGGAAATGATAAACCCTCTTGGACAAGGTGACCTGCTCTAGAAAATTGTAGACATCATAATAAAATCTGAAAATGCACAAGAATGATCGCCTATAGCATAGGAAATGATTGAGAAAATACCCATATGCAAATTAAAATCACTTCAAAAGCTGTAAATGAAAACTCGTTTCAGCCATGCTTGAACCAGCAAGTACAAAACTGGAAATTATTACCAAAATCTTCAAAATCTTTCAACGATGAAACTCAATATGTCCTTCTGAATGAAGCACACTCCCAATTGACCGTCTAGGGGACCATAGTTTCAGGCCCGAAGAATGGAGTAAATTTGCTAAGCTTTCCCTTAGCCGGATTCTAGATTTCAAACCAGCAGTATAACTTTACAATATTTTCCAAAGATCATAAATGAGAGAGCGAAGGCCTTCTTTTATACGTTTTGAGGTGACCCTTCAACTTCTCCATAAAAAACTCCCTTTCTTGCTCGTGAAAATATTTTAATTTTTAAAATATTTCTTCCCTCTTATTTTGGCGTCCAAACTTTAGGGAGATGATAAACTTTTAATAAAATAGTAACCATCTCCAAAGTGGCATCTCATCCTTAAAATAATTAACTAACTTTAGAAAAATTAAATATTTCTTTCATGAGGCATCCTCCCTTTTATGACCACTTTTAAAAACAACATGAAGTTATTATGCTAGGCCAAGGTCATAAAATATTAAAATCATTAAATGATTTAAATAAATCATTTATTCACAAATGCACCTCAAAAACCCAAATTTGGGAAAACTCAACTGCTTCATTCAAAGTGAAAAGCTTACTGAGTTGTTGCCGACTGCAGTCCTGCTAAAAATAGAACTTACTAAAACTAGTAAATTCTGAGAAGTTGCTCCGCTCACTTTCCATGTCATACCATTGCGAAGCTCTTAGAAAACCCAGAAAGAATCTGAACTCCAAATCTCGAAACTCCAATGTGTTGGCTAAAAATAGCAAGTTTTGGAAAAGGTTGTCTGATGGAGATGCATGTCACACCATTATGAAGCTCTCCAAAAACCCAGAAAACATCACCAGACATGCATCAGAAACTCATACATGCAAACCCTCAAAATCGCTACAAAATCCCAATAGCATAGGAAACCCTAATTTTACCTCTGACAAGCCTACGGGCTTCCGAAAATAGGCTATCAGGTATTCAAGGGCGAATGGCAAAAATGGGGACATTACAGTGACTCCTGATTCTGAAAGTTGAACAACTCTAATTCATCCGCTGACGGATTCATTGCGAAGCATGATCAAGTTTGAGACAAACATTCTGAGTATCATTTCATCAAAAACCTTCATCTGTCACCTCAAAAAGATGGGCACCCCTGGCTAGCAGGTGCGCTTTTTGCTTCAGTGTTAATCATTTTTCGAACTCCCTCATTTCTTGTTCAATCTCCAATTTCAGGTACTAGAGACATTTTCCAGACTGGCTAGTAGGCTCATCACGAAGGTGACAGTATTCCGGAGAAGTTTTCTTGGAAGTGACAAATCTCAAAAAGTTGATCTAGGCCTCTAAAATCTAGGGCACCCCTGGCCTCCAGGGGCTCTTCTGTCTCCATAGTTGAAATTTTTTTGATGATTTTCTTCTCAACGAAAATCCCCTCCAAGACAAAGCATCATTTTGTACCTATCTCACCATAGAATCTTTGTTGAAGCGTATTAAGATTAGTTTTCGACACCTGGTCTCTGGCCCTATGCCATTGACGACCTCGAAGGTCCTAACTTTTCACCTAAAAAAAGTGAAAACTACCCACCAGACTTAAAATGACTTATAACTGAATTTAACTTCACCATTGTGATCATGAAGTGAAATAAGCCAATCAAAACAATTTTCAATCAATTCTAAAAAGTTTCAATTTTAGGGTTTTTTTCTAAAAAATAGGGGTCCAAAACCCTAATTTTCAAATTTTTCAAATTTTACCAGTATACTCTTGACATCAAACTAACTAAAAGCCCATACTTGATTTGCCCAAAAACTATGTTTTAACATCATTTTTACAAGGTCTAAACCATTTTAAGCAAAATGCCTTAATGAAGCAAAAAAATTGGTTTGGGTACAATAGGGAGTTCGAACCTTATCTCCAGAGAATGATTATCCATTACGACCGACATGGCCACAAGTTGGTCATTAATTACAGGGGATGCCAAGTTACCATCTCATTTGGGTTGCTAGAGTTTACAAGGGTATTTAGAATACCTTCTCGAGGGGCTTTAGTTGCAAAGCTCTCGAGGAAGATGTCAAACGGAAGGAGAATCTGGTGGCAAGGGTGTGTAGATCCAATCTCACCCAAGAGGAGAGAGATAGCATCTAGAGTGTTGGCAATAGGGCGTTGCAGAAGAACATCCTCGACAATGTTGAATGGAAGTGTTTACTATATCTAATTAAGAGTCGACTGACTGGAACGAGCAAGGCATCAGACATAGCAGTGTGGATGATTGGCTTGATGACGAGGTTGTATGCAAGCAAAGTGTACAACTGGGCAACAGTACTCTCAGAGCGGATTCAAGAGTTCTTGTGCCTACGACACAAGGCATTTTACATGACGCAGCATGCCATTAGGTTGTTGTTGGATGCTATTTACACTCAAGTATCAACCGACAACTACGGCAGATTACAGCCAGTCAGTCAACTAGATCAGGATTGGCTGATCATGTTTTATTTAGCAAACTTGGGGGTTCAGATAGTAGGCGATGACATACCCCACTCAGTATGACCAATGAAGAGGAAGCAAATAGACATATCACCGCCTCGGCAGAGTGAGGATGACCGTGAGCACAGTGGAGACGACCATACACCCAATGTAGAGGAGGCCATAGAGTTGTCCTCTTCGGAGGAGGAGATGAGCACGAAGGAGGTATCCCTCATAAGGGATGAGGGCTCAAAGGAGGTGGAGGAGGTGATACCCTTAGAGCTGGTAGTGGAGCCACAACTAGCCATACCAATACAACTGACATTATCTATGCCCGTACCACCACCAGTTGCAAAGACAATAATATTTGTACCACCACCAATTGCAGTGGATGAGGGTGCGGAGAAGGACGTGGAGCTTGATGTGTGGTTGGGAGAGATGGGTGTAGCGGCTAGCAACCCTCCACCATCACCAAAGCCACCCCGTGAGTCGACCAAGATGGAGGTCACTCACCCATCAGCAACTTCACAAACAGAGCCACCCTCACGGCCAGAGCAACTGAGTACACAGCTGACTCCACAATTGAGTACACAACAACCGAGTACGAGTACACAGACAACTCCGCAGTTCGCTCAACTCATCTTGAGGCTAGCCCATCCACCCCCATAGTCAGCCCAACCAGCCTCTCGGCCAGTCGCACAGACAGTTTGGCCACCTTCACAGTCAGCTTCATGGCTAGCTCGGCCAAACTCACGGCAAGGTCGCACAACACCTTCACCATCACAGCTAGCATGGAGACAAGCACATCCAGGAGGGCCAAGGGAGGTAGAGTCAAGTGAGGACAAGTCAGAGGGACTCTTTCATATCAGCCAGCCAGACCCTCACGACCCCCTTGGCATGGTACAAAGATATTTGAGTGAACTACAGGGGATGGCATGTTTCTTATACGAGGTAAGAGAGATAGGGCAACAATTGGTCACAAGGCTCGATCCTCTGGTGGCGCAATATGTCGAGAGGATCTTGTCTTTTATGCAACATTGGTGCAAGAGCAAATTCTTTCAATGCTTTATTTCAAGAGGATGGCCAAGGGTGGAGATTGGGGAGATGTCAAGCAACCAACTCGACCCACTGCAATCAAGAGACATGGGAGAGTACTTACAGCACTCCACGGAAGTATTACAAAGATGTCTTCCTTCAATGGCGCCATGAGACATGCTGACGTGTTTTTTATGACCACACCAACATAGAATAAAATGTCCAACGGTCACCCTATTCTCTCTTGATCAAAGTATTCCGCATGCTTAAGATTGCATGAAAGATCATGCGTGCAACTCCAAGGTTCCTTTTGTTGCGAATAGGCTCAGTTGATTGATGTGTATATGCTGGTTATTTCAAGGGGACTTACGTGAGTTGCTCATTTAGAAGAAAAGATTCTCAAATTTCAGGAGATTTGTCCATGACACTCAGGTTCTTAAACTAACCGGATAATGCTGAATATAAAAGGATATAAGGATTAGAGATGCTACCATCTACTCCTAAAGGGTGGAGGACGAGGATCGACTTAAACAATCTTCAAACCAAACTTTGCTTCGTCTCCCTTTGGACAACTCTGACAAAGTTGGTGCAATCTTCAAAGGATGGGTAAGATATTCAAATCGTGATTCAACATGTGCACTCCATCACAACGATGCAAATGGACACACAAATCACGACCGAAGTTAGGTACTGATATTCCAGTTGACCACACAAGGCGAACTTACCATCAGCAAGCCCGCTAGTGGTATGGATGAAAGAAGATATGTTCAAACCACAACGCCACACTCCACAATTAACAACTACTTGCATAAAATAAAGTCTACTCTATTCTATCAATCTGAATTGGAAAGACGAAAAGGTCTTGCTAGCTATTCATAACAAAAGATAGAACCACCATGCAATGATAAACCTTTGTATTATGAGAGTTTTTCCACAACAACCTTTTACAAAACTTTCAAAGGGAAAGTTTTCTTTCCTTTTCAAACTAAGCTATCTTCTAAGCTAACTTTCTATCTATTCTAACTTCTATCTTCTCTATTCTCAATCTAATGTCTACTAAGTTACAAATGAGGGGGGATGCCCCCTTTTATAGTTGGCCCAGTCCAACGGACGGCTTAGATTGAAATACAATGAAGGGCTCAGATTGAGCCACATATGCCCTAATTAGGGTTTTGCCCTAAAAACCGCCATTGAGAGGAGTGGGGCAATAAATGCACAAAAGATTCTCCACTCCCCACTACGAGCAATTAATGCCCACTATCTTCTTCTAGAAGATCCTCATCCAGAAACATGTTCCCACTGTCTGTCCGCCAATTTTGTTGCGTTAGGAGGAGAGGCGAGTACGTGGTCGATATGAAAGTGATGAGCAAAGAATTCCTCCTGTTCGGCCCCCCTGTTGCTTTGACTCCAAGACGCACCTCTTCCTTGCAACTTTCATATTTCTTTAGCCCATTGCCTTGGGGGCATTTGCCTCTTTTGCATCACGTTCCTAGTGCCTTAGACAAATCTTCACTTTCGTTTCCAAAGTTGCAACATTGTCTAGCTTCATCAAGTCCTCATGCCTTGGCTTCAACGTTCATCCTGCAAAACAAAAGAAGAGTATCAGAACACTTTATAATCTAAATTCACTTTGCTTACCTTATTTCCATGTTCTGACCGCTTGATCTCCGAATCTTGATAGAATTCATCACTTTTCTAGCAAACTTTCATCATGGGCATATCCACCACCTTGCCTGGAGTTTGTGCCTTAGAAGATATTTCATCTTGGGGGGTGCATTTGAACACTTGATGTTCGAGCTTCAGTTCATTTTCAAATTCCTTCATGCCTTGGACAAATTTCATCTCTACCCTGTGAGTGTATTTGACCTCTTGAGCTTTATTTTACCATGCCTTAGAAATTTTATCCATCCGGGCCTTAGGAAATTTGTTAAACGGGTGCTAGGCCGAAATCTTTGTCGAAACAACACGAGCAAGGTGTGGAAGAACTTTAAATCATCTCCCAGTGGGAAATGTTCAATACCCAGAAGAAACTTCCCCTCAGAAATCATAATTTCCATGTGTATGCAGACGAAAGGGTAAGTTTAATTTTTATTATTTTTGAAAAAAATAATAAAAAATTGCTAAGGTTTATTCCATTTTATTCTTGACGTACTCCAGACCTGCAGTCCTCATTTTTCCTGCCTTGGCATTTTTCCTTGGCTTGCTGAAGAAATTTCCTCCTGTTCACGGGCGTATATTACCTTGCACTTGGAAAATTTTTAAATGTTCCCTCTTCCAAGCGTATTTCCCTCTTTATCTTTGAAAATGCCCTAGGAAAAATTTAAATTTTATTAACTTACCCATGAGGGGCGCATTTTCATGTATCCACTTCCATTTTTCCTTACTTAGAATTTCTTAACACCCAAGCATTTTCACGCCTTAGAATTTTGCCTTACACTTAGCAAGTTTTCTCAAGTCCCCACTTCCTTGGAGCGCATTTGAAGTCTTCTACTTCCATTTTCTAACTTAGAAATTCCTTCAGCATTTCCTTCTCTCTAGGTGTATTCCCTTCAGTGGCATTTTATTCTAATGCCATAGACAAATTCCTAAGTCTTTTATCTCCTCCTTACCTTGGGCGCATTTGAAGGGGTCTACCTTCATTTCACTTGCCTTAGAATATTTATTAACACTTCCACCACCTTGGGCGCATTCCCACATGCAAGCTTCCATTTTGCAACACTTAGAAAGTTTTCATATCATCACCTTGACCTTGAGGGCGCATTTCTCACATGTTACTTCCACTTTGATGCCTTAGAAACTTTTCCCAAATAACCTCTTCATGCTGGGCGCATTTTGGGGTGTGAGGAGGAATTCCACACTTAGAAACTTTTTACCTTGCCTCCTCTTGCAAGCTGGGCGCATATCCATGCAGCAACTTCCATTTTCAATCTTAGAAAATTTTCCTAGACCCTTGCTTAGCTTGGGCGCATTTTGAGGGGGGGACTTCCATTTTTCAAGATCTAGAAAAATTTGTTCAAGCCCTCATACTACCTTGGGCGCATTTGGGGTATGCAGCTGCAATTTTCATAACTTAGAATATTTTCTAAGTCCCTTCCTTCTTGAGGGCGCATTCTAGAGGGAGAGCCTCCATTTACTTGCCTTAGAAAAAATTCATAACACCTCCTCATATGATGGGCGCATTCGATAGGTAGAGCTCTCATCTTAACCACACTTAGAAAATTTATTCAACTCACAACCCTTGCTGGGCACATTTTAGAGGTGAAGCTTCCATCTTTTTCTAGCTTAACACATTTTCCAATTTCTCATTCCTCCCTTGGGCGCATTTTGAAGGTAACCCTTTTATTTTGAAACACTTAAAAAAAATTTATCACATAACCCTTTGCTGGGCGCATTTGAGAGGTAGAGGATGAACTTTGTTTATGCCTTAGAAACTTTCAGCCACCCTTCTCCCTTGAGGGCGCATTTTGCATGTGCTACTTCCATTTGTGTGCCTTAGAAACCTTTTGAAGTGGATTTCCTAAGGTGGGCGCATTTTAGGGTAGAAGCTTTTGTTTCACCATACTTAGAAACTTTTACCTCTCCTCCTCACTCAAGGGTGCATTTCGAGGGGTAAGCTTCCATTTTTTTTATACTTAGACAAATTTCCATGCCTCTGCCGGATCTTGATCTCACATTCTATTTTTAGTAAGTCTTTGCTTTTCTGACTTCCATGGCTCCGTTTGGCATGAAAATTTCACCATATGACCCTCTTTGCCTTGTGAACCCGTTTTGCCAGTCCCACATGTCAGCCTGCTATTTATAGCCACCTGCTATTTATAGTAACCTCTTGATTTCCTTGACTTCCTCAATTCCATTTTGCCTAAAAATTTCACCATCTGATCTTCTTCGCCTTGTGAACCTGTTTTGTCAGTTCTCTGCCCTGACCTGCTATTTATAGTAAGTTCTTGATTTTTGACTTCAGTAGCTCTGTTTGACCTGAAAATTGCAACGCCTGATCCTGAGAACTTGAGTGTCACTCTGATGCCAACCTCGGGTGCAGACTTGCTATTTATAGTCGTGCCCTGACTTACTAAAAATAGTAAGTTCTCTGATTTTGCTCAAATTTCGCCAACAGGTGCCTTGAAGTATGCTGACATTGGTAGGGTACTTCGTTCTAACTATTTCTGGATTTCACCCCCTATAAAAGTGGAAACCCTGATTTGACTTGCATGTATCCCGAACGGTCTCTGTTTGACTTCGTTCCTTCTGCATGTCGTTCTACTTGCTGAACTGGAGTGTTAGGCGGCTGCCAGAGTGAACCTGCTAAAAAAGTAAAAATAGTAAGTGTCTGAAAAAAAGATTAATCTGATGTCAGATGAGTTTGCATGTCACAGTGCTCAAGGGATCTCAAAAAACCCAGAAAAACCCAAAAAAAATGGTCAACATGCGGGCACTGGCTAAAAAATAGTAAGTCCTCGAAATTTGATCTTCTCCGCTTGCATGTCACACTGTTGCGAAGCTCTTGGAAAACCCAGAAGGAATATCCGGACATGCGTCGAAAAACACTGCATGCAAACCCCAAAAATAGTCTCGGAAGGCTGAACTCTGAAAGTCACCATCTCGGTTTGCATGTTACACCATCGCGAAGGTCTTGAAAAACCCAAATCAATTCTCCTATCATTCATTGGAGAATTGTATGTTTAAGCCCTAAAACTACCTCCGAAGCTGGAACTGCTAAAAATAGAATGTTGTCTGGATCTGCTCCAATTTTGCGTGCACATACTTTGAAGTTCTCTGGATGTGTTGGAGCAGTTGGAATTCCAAAATCCTGAGGAAAAGACCCCAAATTAGGTACTTACTAAAAATAGTAAGTTGTCAGATCTTAACGAAAATCTGATGGGAATCTGCTAGAGGCCCTCTGACTGCCCAGCTGCACTCAGTTGTCCATTTATCGACTTGATTTAATCTCAATCCAGCCTGAAGAACAAAACCCTAATTTCACAGATTCATTGCAGTCTTAGCCAAAAATTTCAAATTAGGTCAAATACAGAAACATCCCCAGAAGAACAGAGAAATCAGAGAGAGAGAGAGAGACGCAAAACAAAAGCCAAAAGACCAAAATGGAGCAAAAATTGGGGGTCCCCATTTGAACGGGGCGATGTGTGAAAAAGGTCACAACAAGACACTTACCATAGAGGAAGCTACTGAGGCTAGAGATAGAGATTTGGCACAAGCGTAGAGCAACAGCGTGGAGTTGGTGGATCAAATCCACAAGTCACAAGAGTAATTGGCTTAGGTGATTGTTGCCGAGCGTATGAGAGTTACAACTCTCAAGCAGACAGTGATTGAGAAGGAGAGAGAGCACTGGCGGAACGTGATGTGCAGTTGAGTGAGAAAGAGAGACTACTGGCAAAAAGAGATGCACAATTGGCTAAGACAGTGAGACTTATAGCCGAGAGGGGGAGACAACTGAAGGAGAAAGACAAGGAGTTCGAAGGAAGGAACCAAGAGCGCAAGAGGATGAAGGCCAAACTTTCAGAGGCAGTACAAATGGTGAAGACAGCACGGGAGAGGCAATTGGCAGCCAACGAGAAGCTTTAGTGTTTGCAACAACAGCAATCGGCAACAACCACCCCTACGTCATCAATACATCAAGGGGTGCCCTTTTAGCCTCCTCAGTAAACATTTTTCTTTGTAGTCCCCATTTTGGTTTTCTATCGTTTGGAGGACGACATTATTTTGCGGGGGTGATGACGTAGTTGGCCAAGAGTGTTCATGTTGTTAGTCAGCCATTTAATGTAATAAAATAGAACTATATTGTATGCAGCAAAATATTTTACGTTATAAAGTTGTCCGGAATTAAGTCCTCGACCAATGGGATTAGATGTAACGAGTAGTCGCAATAGCTGGTGTTCTCAACCACCATCAACAACTATATATATTTGTTGTTTCATTGTAATTGGGGATATGCTATGACACGACATATATTGACATAGCACGGATGATTGTATTATGTATCTATTTGCATTAATGAATGAAGTACCATTATTTTGTGCACATTATGCGTTCATGAATATTTCCTGTGTATGTTCTGTAAGTTACATTTTTGTTTACTCTGTTCGTACGTCAAGTCATCCCTGTGAGTAAATAGAAAATTTTCAGATTTTGGGCATCTGCTAAAGGTTTCAGAATTTGGTTTGGTTTTATGGGTTCCAGTTTGGTAGTAATTTTTATGTTTATTTGTTACGCATTTTCAACTTATATCATTATTTGTTCCAATTCAAATTATTGAAAATTATAAATATTTCCATTCATTAATTCATTGTAAGGGTTTATAGCCAATACATCAAATCATTGTTGAGTTCTATTTAATGTTGAGTATTCCAGTTGTACTACTCTAAGGAGGCCCTACACATCATATATGTGAGACATATTAAATATTGTAGCTTACATACGAAACAATTCGTCTTCGCAAATGTTAGAATAGGGTTGTCATACAAATTAAGAGGGTATGTGTGTAGATAGAAGCTGCTATACCATTCCAAAAAGGAATCACAACCTTTTTTGAGGTATTAATACTTGTGGGAAGTGGCATACCCTTTTATGGGTGCTATACAATATATTGTTTGTTGTTCTTCAGACTGTACGGATTATTATTTGATTAATTTCTTCATTCATTGCTGTTCACTTTGGTATCTATTACAAAAACATTGTTTGTACTAATCTGTTATTTCTAAATTAGTTTCATTCTCAAATATTGGTTGATATTTCGGAATTTTTGAACCATATTTCTGCTATGCCATGTCCCCTTCTTTAGCAAAAATTTAATGAAGACCCCTAGCTTATTTTTCTCCTTTCTTTCTGTAGGCTACTAGGGTGGTGAAAAAAGGAAAATTAACTAAATAATTATATTAAGTTGTTGAAGAACAGCTTTAAGTTATAATTTAAAAGACAGCTTATATTTAATATTATAAAAAAGTCATTATAGTGAATGAATAAAGTGTCCCTAGACTCCGGTACAAAAAGTGAGTGAAAATGGACACTTGAAAATGTTATGAATGGAAGGATTGTTTCCAAAAAGGGTCTTTCTGCTCATTCAAAGAAATTCATTTTCCAGGAATGAGCGTGAGTTCTTTATTCTCCCGAGGATGAAAACCCTTTGGAATATTGGTTTCTAGGACAAAAACATTCCTAACCTTTCAATGAAATTGCACACAAGGATTGCCATTGTGCTCCAACTCATAAAAAATACCAGTTTGCAATTGCACAGTTTTGGGTGAAGTTTTCAATGATTTTTCTAGTTTAAATTGTTGCTTTGAGTTGATGGTTTCATATTTTGGTTTCAAGATGATTTAATATTTTTGTTGCATAGATATCAAACATTTAGAAGGTATTAATTCCAAGGCAGGTCATACCATTGTGAAGTATTTTTGCATCTTGTAGGAAAAGGATTATTGCTTTGCAAGTTGTACAAGTTTTGGAGTTAAAATTAATACTGAAACTTCATGATCATCCTATCATACAATTGTAGGTTTGGGCATAGCACTTTGAGAATGTTCTTTCTACAAGTTCATATCACTATGGTCTAGTCGTACTATGCTAAATCTTGGCTGCAATTATTTTTGTAGATTTGTACCAACAAATTCAACAACCTTTCTTAGCTATAACATTCTCCAAAACCTAGTCATACTATCTCAGACCTAATTGTAGCATCTGATGTGGGATTTCTGGAAGTCATACTGGCCTTGTGGGGGCCGTACACTTTGTGGGAGCAAAGTTTACTATTTGAGCAATGTTCTTTGATTTCATCTGTCACACCTCCTCACATCAGCCCATACTTATCATCTGCAAGTCATTCCTTCAATACTGGTTGTACACTTCCAATCTGGGTCATTTTGATTATGGACAATAGTTTGTTCGATATAGTGCAGTTTTAGTTTGTTCATGATTTGCAAAGGCGTGACATTGTCCAATGCTCCTGGGTCTATTATACTGTTGTTGAGTTTGTACCCTCCCATAAACAGAGATATGTAGAAAGGCTTTGGCTTTTCTCCCGCTAAGACTCTAGCAACATGGGTTGGATTACAGCCTGCTTCTTTACCACCTAGAGAATCCGATCCAATTGATCTAGATGGTCCTGAAGATACTCCAGCTATGATATATATACCTTAGTCTTCATCATAGACGTCACGATGTCAAAGTTTCCTGAAGACAGATCTTGAGCATTTGGTGTGGCGTTCTCCTGTGAAGACTTGGAATTAGAAGTGGAAGGCACTTCTTTTCCCTTTTCATTCGATTTTCGTCTTTCTTCCTCTTCCTTTTGTGCTTTGAAGTGTTGGGCACGTGTGAACACAGGCATAGAGATATTCTCAAGGTTGATAGCAAGAGAATATTGACGGTACTCTTCTTCTTCTTGATCTTGATTTACAGGTTCACTATGGAAGTATCCCATTGCAGAGTCGCCATCGAAGTTGTTTGTTTGTGGTGAGACAACATTCGCATTTGGTGAAGGTGCAGAGTTTGAGCTTCGTCCAGCATCAGCATATCCCATGATCTAATTCATCCTCCGATTCTCAGGGCATGTGGATCTAGTGTGCTCGTCTGTCTCATGGAAACAACATAACACATTAGATTTTTCGGCCTCTACTTGTCTTGGTGGAGGTCCTGGATACCTCGGATTGTAATTATTGAAAGGTTGGAAATTGTTCTCTTTGGCTGGTATGTCTGCTGAGGCCGGTACTGTTGTTGATACGGTGGTGGTGTGGGCAGTGCTTGGTGCCCTTGATTAGGTGACTATCTCTTGAGGATAGTCACCTCATTTGCTACTTTTTGCAGCAGTGGATCTGCCAACGCTTGGACCAGCAGTCTAATAGCGTCATCCTTCATCTTCCCAAAGGTGATCATATTATCCTCAAGTTCGATAGCCTTTTCTTGTGCAATTAGCAAGTCCACTTCCTGGCTTCCTTTCAAGAAAAATGATATCTTCGAGGGGAGGGCATTGATGAAGCTGCTCATCAGAATCTCGTCTAATGGATTAAGTGTGTGAGAAAGATGTGTAATGAGGTGATTACACCTCACTACGAACTCTCTCATCGGTTCAGTGGGCTCCATCTTTGAGTTTGATAAATAGGCAAACAACTGATGGCTATCTTCGATCGGCTTCAACCTTGTCAAGAACTTCTTGCTCATGACTGTTGAGCTTTTGATAATACCTGGTTCTAGATGATTGAACCAGTTTGCAACGTTGGCCTCAAGAGTTTCGACAAAGAGTTGAACGGTGATCTCTTCATGAGGTATAGACAAAACAGAGCAAGTGGTCTGTTGAGATATGCTCATCGGGGTGTCGAGCCCTGTCGCTGTAGAATCTCGAGAAATGCTTTCGCAATCCTTTGGGCAATTCAAGGTGTCCTTGTAGGGCCAATGGACCTATGTCATTGCCCCATGGCAATGGGGTTGGACGTCTTTGAGTTCTCACATTACAACCTGTTGTGACCTTTTCACACATCACCCCATGGCAGATGGGGACCCCCTAATTTTGCTCCATTTTGGTCTTTTGGCTTTTGTTTTGCGTCTCTCTCTCTCTGATCTTTTGTCCTTCCGGGGATGTCCCCGTTCTTTGACCTAATTTGAAAATTTGGGCTAAGTTTGAAGTGAATCTGTGAAATTAGGGTTTTGTTCTTCAAGCTGGATTGAGATTAAATCAAGACTGGTAAATTGGCAGCAAAGCTTGACATTGCTTTCAAAAGGCTTCCAGCAAGTTCCCACTGAGTTTTCATTGAAATCTGACAACTTACTATTTTTAGTAAGTGCTCAAAACGAGGTCTTTTCCTCAGGATTTCGAAATTCTGACTACTTCAGCGCATTCAGAACACATCAAACTGCTTGCACGTAAATTTTGAGCCAGATCAAACAACTTGCTATTTTTAGCAGTTCAGGCTTCAGGAGCCATTTTTAGGGGTCAAACGTATGATTCCTCGTTGCATGTCCGGAGATTACTTCCGGGTTTCTCAAAACCTTCGCAACGATATAACATGCAAACCGAGACGATCACTTTCAGAGTTCAGCCTTCGGAGGCTATTTTTAGGGTTTGCATGCAGAGTTCTTCAACGCATGTCCGAATATTCCTTCTGGGTTTTCCAAGAGCTTCGCAACAGTGTGACATGCAAGCGAAGAAGATCAAGTTTCGAGGACTTACTATTTTTAGCCAGCGCATGCATGCAGACCAGTTTTCTGGGTTTTCTGGGTTTCTTGAGATCCCACAGGCAATATGACATGCAAAATCATCCGGCAGTGGATGAGTCACTTTTCAAACAGTTTCTATTTTTGGCAGGTACACTCTGGCAGCCGCCTAACACTCCAGTTTAGCAAGCAGAACGACATGCAGAAGGAACTAAGTCAAACGGAGACCGTTCGGGATACATGCAAGTCAAATTAGGGTTTCCACTTTTATAGGGGGTGAAATCCAGAAGTTGTCAAAACGAAGTACCTCACCAACATCAACACACTTCAAGGTACCTGCTGACAAAATTTGAGCGAAATCGGAGAACGTACTATTTTTAGTAAGCCAGGACATGGCTATAAATAGCAGGTCTGCACCCGAGGTAGGTATGAGTTGGGCACTCAAGTTATCAGGATCAGGCATAGCAAGTTTCAAGTCAAACAAAGCTACAGAAGTCAGGCAACTTTGGAACTTACTATAAATAGCAGGTGGCTATAAATGGCAGGTCCAAGCATGGGACAGGCAAAACAGGTTCATCAAACTACAAGGATCATATGGTGAAAGTTTCATGACAAACGGAGCTGTGGAAGCCGGAAAAGCAAGGACTTACTAAAAATAGAATGTGAAGGCAGAGGCATGAAGATTTTGCTAAGTGTGACAAAACAAAGGCTCATACCCTTGAAGGCGCCCAGCTAAGAAGAGAAAACTTCCAAGTCAAAAATGGAAGCGGCATGTTCAAAATGCGCCCAGAAGGAGGAGAGGTGACTTCAAAATTTTCTAACGCAAAAATGGAAGTGGGACCTCTAAAATGCGCCCAAAGCTATAAGGGGAGTGAAAGAAAAATCTAAGGCAATAAAATTTCCTCCTCCCTACTTCAAATGCGCCCTCAAGAAGGAGGGGGCTTAGAAATTTTCCTAACTCACAAAATTGCAGCTGCATACCCTAAATGCGCCCAAGTCATGAAGTAAGCAAAGAGGGGAGTGAGAGAAAAGTTTCTAAGTATAAAAGCTCCTCCTACATAGGTGAAATGCGCCCAAAGAAGAGAAGGCATGGCAAGAAGTTTCCAAGGCGTGGAAATTCCTTCTCCAAAGGTAAGATGCGCCCAAGCTTGAAAGTGGAGGTAGCATGTGTGAAATGCACCCAAGGTGGAAGGGGTATTAAAATAGTTTCATGGCGTTGAAAGTTATCCTCCTCACATACCTAAATGCGCCCACATCTTCCTCTAGCATACATGAAATGCGCCCTCAAAAGAAATAAACATGAAGAAAAATACGCTAGGCGTGGCAAGTTCCCCCTCATACCCTCATATGCACCTAAGATGTAAAGACAAGGTAAGACAAATGCTAAGGCGTTGAGGATTTGCCTCCACCACATGTGAAATGCGCCCTAAGAGGAAGAAGTTAAATAAAATATCTAAGGCGTGAAAACTAAAAGAAGGCCCTGTGAAGTGCCCCCTTCGAGGTTTAGAAGAAATTTCTAAGTGAAAGAAAATTTCACTAAGAGAAATGTGCCCATGACAAAGAGGAATTGGAAATTCTTCGGATGGCAAGATAAGGTATGAGATGAGTTTGAGAATTCTTCAAAGGCAAGATAAAATGGCCTGGAAATATTCTAAGGGTGGAAAAATAATGCTAAAGGGAGTAAAATGCGCCCAGCAATCAAGAGGAGGTAATATTAAATTTTCCTAGTGCAAGGTAGGGTGTGCCCATGAACATAAAGGGAATTTCTTCAAGAAAATAAGGAAAAATACCAAAGCATAAAAAAGTGAAGACTACAAGCATGAAATGCGCCCAGATTTGAAAATGAACAAACCTTACTGATTTTTATTATTTTTCAAAAAAATAATAATAATAATAAAAATTAAATGAACCCCTTCGTCTGGATACACATGAAAACGATGATTTCTGAGGGGAAATTTCTTCTAGGTGTTGGATATTTCCCATTGGGAGATGATTTGAGGTTCTTCCAAACCTTGCTCGTGTTGTTTCGGCAAGGATTTTGGCCTGGCACCCGTTCAACAAAGTTCCTAAGGCTCTGAGGGATAATTTTTCTAAGGCATGGTAAAATAAAGCAACAAGGGGTCAAATACACTCACAGGGTGGAGGTGAAATTTGTTCAAGGCATAGGAGAATCTAAAGATGGAATGAAGCTAGAACATCAAGCATTTGGATGTTGAAGAGTTATAAAAGTTTGCTAGAAAAGTGATGAATTCTACCAGATCCGGAGATCAAGCGGTCAGAACATGGAAATTAGGTAAGTAAAGTGAATTTAGATTATAAAGTGTTCTGATACTCTTCTTTTGTTTTGCAGGATGAACGTTGAAGCCAAGGCGTGAGGACTTGATGGAGCTAGACAACGTTGCAACTTGGGAAAGAAGAAATGACAGTGAAGATTTGGCTAAGACACTAAGAACGTGATGCAAAAGAGGCAAATGAGCCCAAGGCAGTGGGCTAGAGAAATGTGAAAGTCACAAAGAAGAAATGCGTCCAAGAGTCAAAGCGACAGGAGGGCTGAACGTCAAATCCTTTCAATTTTATTATCTGCGGAGATGATCTTAGAGACTCTTTTACTCTCCTCCTAACGCAACAGAATTGGCAGAGAAGAACAGTGGGAACGCGTTTCTGGACGAGAATCTTCTAGAAGAAGATAGTGGGCATTAATTGCAGATAATGGTTCCTGCAGAGGAGTGGAGAATATTCTGTGCATTCATTGCCCCACTCTTCTTTGTGGCGGTTTTTAGGGCGAAAACCCTAATCAGGGCCTATGTGGCTCGATCTAAGCCCTTCATTGTAATTCAATCTAAGTCGTCCGTTGGACTGGGCCAACTATAAAAGGGGGCATTCCCCCTCATTTGTAACTTAGTAGACATTAGATTGAGAATAGAGAGGATAGAAGTTAGAATAGATAGAGAGATAGCTTAGTTTGGAAAGGAAAGAAAACTTTCCCTTTGAAAGTTTTGTAAACGGTTGTTGTGAACACTTTTCATAATATAAAGAGTTTCATTGCATGGTGGTTCTATCTTTTGTTATGAATAGCTAGCAAGGCCTTTTCGTCTTTCCAATTCAAATTGATAGAGTAGAATAGACTTTATTTTATGCAAGTAGTTGTTAATAGTGGAGTGTGGCGTTGTGGTTTGAGCACATCTTCTTTCATCCATACCACTAGCGGGCTTGCTGATGGTAAGTTCGCCTTGTGTGGTCCACTGGAATATCAGTACCTAACTTCGGTTGTGATTCGTGTGTTCATTTGCATCCTTGTGACGGAATGCACATGTTGAATCACAATTTGAACATCTTATTCATCCTTTGAAGATTGCATCAGCTTTGTCAGAGTTGTCCGAAGGGAGACGAAGCGAAGTCTGGTTTGAAGATTGTTTAAGTCGATCCTCGTCCTCCACCCTTTAGGAGTAGATGGTTGCATCTCTAATCCTTATATCCTTTTACATTCAGCATTATCCGGTTAGTTTAAGAACCCGAGCGTCATTGACAAATCTCCTGAAATTTGAGAATCCTTTCTTCTGAATGAGCAACTCACGTAAGTCCCCTTGAAATAACCAGCATATTCACATCAACCAACTGAGTCTATTCGCAATAAAAGGAACCTTGGAGTTGAACGCATGAACTTTCACGCAATCTTAGCATGCGGAATACTTTGATCAAGAGGGAATAGAATGACCGTTGGGCATTTTTATTCTGTGTTGATGTCGTCATAAAAAACACGTCAACACAACCATTATCGTTGTTGTTGCCATTATCGTTGTTGTTATTGTTGTTGTCGCCCATTGCTTGAGCTAGAGGTTCTTCTTGTTCTTCTTCTTGAAAATGCTCCAAAACCTTTTGGAAGATTTGCTCTACGTTGGATGCCTTTCCAATGTCTTCTTCTTGAAATAGAGGATTTGTTCTCCTCATGTATACTTGATGAGCCAAGATGCTTACTGCCACTAGCCTTTCGGCTGCAAGATCAGTCGTCTCTTCTTCCTTGTCCAGAGTAATAGATGTGGCCCTCCACTGAGCAAGTGATGTATTTTTCTTAAAGATGAAGGTATGCAGGCTACTAATGATGTCTGATTGCTCTCCTTGAATGAATGTGAAATTAGGCTGGAGAATCGACGATATGAGACCTGGTTGTTCGATTAGAGCAGTAGGACGCCAGATAATCATTCCCGTGACATAAAAGCGTTAGCTTTTTCTTGAAGTTTTATGCCTCATTGCCCCACAATGGGTGCTAGAAAACTGTTGGTGTTTCAATTAGCACCTTTGGAGTGCTTATTGGAAACGAACAACTATGCATAGTGCGTGACGACTGCTCTTCAAATTATGGACGAGAAGTTTGTTGATGTTTGCGTAAAAGTAAAATGGACTAATGTTCCTATCTTTTTTACTCAGCCACAGGAAACAAGGGTGCATAAACACAATGCGTTGCAGCTAAGGTTTTCTTTAGTTTCTGTAGATCTTAACTACAACTAGGCTAACTTTTAATCTATCCTATCTCCTCTAGATAAATAAAGCAAGAGAATATAGGAGCGAGAATGGAATGGTTGGATCACTTGGGCCGACCATCTCTCAGAATGAGTCTGAAGGCTCTGAACTTTCAGATCTATGCTGAAATAAGGTCTTATGCAAGCAAACAATCTTACTGTAAGTTGAATCTCAGGATTGCCAAGGAGGAGGAACCTTTATCCAAGTTGTAGGCTGCAATGCAACTTACTAGAAACAACAAAGAATGATGAACTTGATATCAGGATTCCCGAGGAGGTGACAGCGCCTGTCCAAGGTGTAGTACGAAATCTAGATTATAAGACAACATCAAACGATAACCATTAATCTCCAAATTCCCAAGGAGGAGGAACTCCTGTCCAAGGGGCAAATTGAAACAATAGATTATTAAAAGCAAAAGATATATCTTGAAACTCCGAATCAAATTGCATATGTCTTCTGATTTATTTCTTCAAACTCACTCAACGCTTTACAAAGATTTGGGACAGCAAAAGTACGAAATCATACACAATTGCCTATCAAACCAAATAACTATCATCCAAGAGTGAACAAATATTGACTTCCAAGCTTGTTGGCACAATAGCGCAGCAATTTTGTGTAGTAGATAAAGGTTACAAAATAATGAGCAAAGGCTCTTATTTATAGAAGTTCAAAGGAGTAGGCGACCCTAACATCTCCTTGAGTTAACACTTAGTTCTTGCCAATCTGCAAGATTTATTCCTATGTCTAAAAGTAGGTGACCTAGCAGTTAACTGGAAAGCTACTTCAGTTAACTGACTCTAAACTAAAAGTGAACTCCAAATACAAAAGTGCCTCAAAAATAGAGATCCACAATTAGTGGAGATCTAGAATAGGCATCCATAATTAGTGGAAATAAACATGCATGATCAGTGGGATAGTGAGTTAACTTGGAAAGAGGCGTCAAGTTAACTCCTATTGCCATAAATGCTATTTTGGAGGGTAGGACGTCCTAACTAGGTGTTTTACACCACATCACCACTAGTCAACAATTCCTCTAAGCAGTCATTGATTTACTCTGCCTCTGGACAATTAATGCTTTGCAGGATGATGATGCGTCACCTCAGCATCTCTTCACCACCCGCAATCTACTGCTGATATTCAATACTCTTTGCAGTTGTGTCATCCAACTTTGTACACATGACTGCAATCTTACTCAACTCACAACCAGCAAGGTCAACGCAAAAACTGCCACGAATGAAATCCTAGAACTGTGTTTGCACCTCGGCTAGCTTGATGTATGCACCTCCCTCATGCTAGTAAAGGCAAGGAATGGATGTTACCAACGTTCTTACGAACTTGATAACACCTGCTACAATCTATCGATACTCAATCAATTCCATAGACTTGGTATCATAGGCTTTCACCTTTTATGCAATTTATTCTTTCCAAGCGAAAAGATGTTGCTTGTTCTCCTTTGTGGTAACTAAATTGTACACCATTTGCAAGTCTGAGAAAGTGATCTCATCCCCAGGCCTCTTCTCTATTATGTCTTGCTCTGATTTCTGAATCTCCGTGCAAAGTTCATGAGCTTTGTTCCTTAGCTAATACAATTTTGCAAGTATACACCAGCCTCTGACGACGAATTCTTCCACTTGATTTCTCAAGTGTTATCCATATAGGATCAACTGGTGGTGATTTTGTTCCGTGGGGAGGTCCAGCATCTCTCAAGGCAAAGCAGAGATGTTTGGTGTACCGTGCATCAAGCTAGATATATATAATCTCAGCTACTAGTTTTCAGCCTTTAAGGCTGCTTTGTCTTTGTCGTCCTTTGCCATTCTTTCCTTGACACTCACTGATGCAACTTCAAGGAGATCTGCCTCCACCTGATGAGTAGTCTTATCGAGGGTGACCTTCAACAAGGTGAAGTCATTAACTTCTACCTCATGTGCATTCCTATCTTCAAGTGGCGCAACTGTCTCTATGGCAATTTCATTGCCAACACTCTTTCCTACATGGACATGCTTCTTCAGCTTCTTTACTAGCATGCCTTGAGGGACATGGTCGAATTCTATGAAGTCCAGTTGGTAGGATGGCCTCTCTCTCTTCCTTCCTAAGAGACTCTCAAGCCAAGATGAAGCTTGACTAACCTCGCTGGAAGGATGGATGTTAGGCCCTTCAATACTTGATGAATGAGATTGTGTTGCAGTGTCGTGTGGTGGCGAATCCAAGTCAATGCGAACTAGTGACTACTATGGTGGTGGCGAAGTGGGAGGCTCTGCTTCCACCTTTGGTACTGCATCGGCTGCAACTGCTTCCATTATTGGCTTTGTCTCAGCTGTAATTGTCTCAATTACTGGCTCTATTGCAACTGTTTCCATGACTGTCTCAGCTATGTCTATGGCTGTCTCCACATGTACTTCTTGTTGATTTGTATCACCAATTGGTATTCTTCCCCTTGTGTGCCCTGACATTTTGGCCCCTTTAGGAGGGTTACTCCATTTCTTCTGTCTCGGCTTAGCTCTTGACGTGGAAGGTAGTGAAGAATGAACCGATGGCCGCTTTGTGCGGGAAATAACTAACTTCCTTGTCCTTTTACTGTCCAAGTAGAGTCGGTTGTTTCTAACAACCCTACTTGTTCTTTCCTCAATAGACGTACTTTCCTTGGCATACCAATCCACTATTCGAAGAGGTTGTGAGTCAACCCAATCTACGAAGAATGAAGGAAGAATAACTTCCCCATCATCATCGGATAGGCCTTCCACGTCCTCTAACATGAAGTTAGCAATTTGTGGAAGTTTGAACTGGTTGTAATTACGTCTTCAGACTTCGATCTCTTCTTCACAGGTGAACCAATAGTCCTCCATGGAAGACTCGTGTGAAGAGTGTTGCTAAAGGTCTGTTGCATAGTGACCCTAAGGATCATATGATCGTCTCTCGATGAGATACTTAAGATTAAGTCTCACCATTTCGTGGCCTATGGTCTTCGCATCAGCCGTTGTCTTGCACCTATAAAGTCCCATCTCAAAAGGAAAGTTTGTGGTCGTCTTGCATTTGTTACGCATATGAGAATGTACCTCGAACAATTGCCGCAAGAATTCCATGAACACCACCCTATTGATGGATAGCGAGGTAACATGGCGAGATGACCGAAGTACCCATACACACGTATGTAAGTGAAAGTGGGGAACTGGATAAACCAATCCGCCCAATCCACCATTGCTTCCTTGGCTATTGGTGATATGCGTATATGTAACTCATGATCGAGGTCCCTCGTAGTGTGCATCATGAAGATATCATTTACCCGCTTGAAATGTTTTCCTGCTTTTGTGAACTCGAGTTGCGAGAAATACTCATGAACCTTTTGCACACCCAAAGTTCCCACATTGCTCAACACTCTAAACTGGCCTTGGAAGGCAATCAAATATACAAGATATGAACACATGTGAAACCTATGAACCTCTAAGAATCCGGTCATCTATTTCTGGAGCATATCATTGATGACGGTGGGCCAGTCATAATGTTCCCTATTGCTTACAATTTTGGCAATGACAAAGTACATCCATGACTGAAATTTGTTCGCCTCCTCTTGACCAATGATGCGATTCAGTAGAGTGATCATCACTGCATACTCATCCCTGAACTCTCCACGTCCTACATTCTTGGGTAAGTTGGCCTTTTTTCCTTTAAGCCATTTTTCGGCCATCCTCTTCTAACACTTGTCTTTCAACGCATCAAATGCCTTTTCGCATTCTCCCATGCATATGACCACATTTGTCACACATGGTGAAATGGAAAAGCACCTTTCAATGTCCCTCAACTTGAGGCTGCATATCACTCGCCCATCGACTGAACGAATCTCCCATGTGGTAAGACTGTAATGCTTAATACAAGCTATTATGAATTCTACGCTCTATGTTGTGATGGGGATTGATGCTGCCTTAAGCAATCCAGATTGCTAAATGTTCAGTAATGTGCATTGGTCTATGCCTTCCAATTTTTCCAATCGACCTCTAGGTGTACCTGATGCAGATCAATGTCTATCGTTTTTAGAAAGTCATGAACCAAGACCATTTTGGTCTTGTATTCAACTTGGGAGAACTGTATTCTGAAAACCTTAAAGTTTGGTTGTGCACACGATACTGTTCAAACAACTTTTCTGAAAACCCCTAAAAATAGACCCCATTGAGAAGTATTTTTTCTGAAAAAATCTAACACCTGGGTATTGTAAGTGCTTTAATGCTAAATAAACCCAATTTCTTTGATTTTCAAAATTGTGACTTTTTTAGAAAAACCCTAAAAATAGGGGCAGCAAGGTTACTGTTTCTGGAAAAATCTAACACGTGGATTTTGTTGAAAAAGTTATGTTGATCATACCCAGAAGGTCATATCTGTGAATAACCTTCGTTTATTTGGATATGCAAGAAGATCTAAGACAAGAATAGAGGAAAAAGACAAGAAGAAGATTGGAAGTTATCAACTACCTCTCTGAATCTGTTGGAAAATTATGCCTGAAGATGCAACCTCTGATAAATTGTCCCTCTGTGCAACTGATCTTCGAAAATATGAAGAACAATGAAAACCCCTCTGTCAAATCTTCAAAAAAAATGTTGGAGAAGAAAAATGCTTGTTCTTGGCTTAACTTGAACTTCTAAAAATAAAGTGATTGGACTCAACTTAAAATATTATTATTATTTTTAGTTCTAAAAAAGGGAAATGACATTTCCATACAACCTTCAAAACCTTTGAGATGAATCCAAGAACGATGCTATGATAGGATATTTTTATAATGGACCAATTTGTACTTGAAAAATAAACACATTTAATGAAATTTAATAATTGTGAAAGAGTATATGGCCAAAAAAAGGATAGTTGATGAAACACAACCATGGTAGAAGCCACAAATGATGTCTTGTTTTTAAGAGCCTGTCTGTATTTCTCTATCAGCAAATCAAGATGACGAGTTAGATTTTCCATCTACCTCGCAAGCATTGCTTAATTTCTATAGAGAAGAACAAG
This sequence comes from Sequoiadendron giganteum, assembly GCA_007115665.2. Classification (NCBI taxonomy): domain Eukaryota; kingdom Viridiplantae; phylum Streptophyta; class Pinopsida; order Cupressales; family Cupressaceae; genus Sequoiadendron; species Sequoiadendron giganteum. The sequence goes on along the minus strand of CM021110.1, from coordinate 103,222,206 downwards.
CATGTATTAGAAAGAACTGCATATCATCTATTTTCTAAGGTAAACAAAGTCTCCCAAGTTTCCATAGGGAAAAGTTATGATTCAACTATTTCCACTACGCAAATAGATGATGACTAGCAACGAGTGAAGAAGCATAGAATGAATCCTCCACATAGATCGTTTGAAGAACCTGCAAAAGAGAAAACTAGAGAAGGGGTTGTGGTTTCAATTACTAGTTCCTATAAACACTCAAGACGATAGGTCTCAATTTCAACTAATGTCTTCATTGGAGATGAGTAGTTCATTGCCAAAGGTTGATGGTTCTCTTCCAGCAGTCAGTGGGAGAAAAATTGGATAGAGTGTGGTCTCTTCTCTGTGGGTACAATGAAGTTTCAAATCAATGCACTAGATCAAATTCAAATGTGTAAGATTTGTTCCCAATTTTGAACACTTTCTTGCAAAACCTCAGAAGCATGTCTTCAATGAAAGATAATGGATTTCCTTGTGAAGTTTGACTCCTCTTTACCCTTGTCCTTATAAGAATCCCAACTAGATCCTGACCCAAACTGAACTGTTTTTGGTTTGGTTTATGAATGTTTTGTTGCCCAGATTTGCATAAAACATTAAGATAACAAATATGCAAGATATACAATGATATTTAGAATTGAAACAACCTTCTATTTTGCAATAACAAGTTTGATACAATTATTTGCAGGTCTGGCTTTTATTTTCAGACTTCCACAATACTCAGAAAATGATTATAAATGATACCAATGACAACAACAAAACATACTCGTTGATAGCTCCTTAAATTAGATGAAATAGATTGATACAATAATGCCAAAATAAGAATGATACGAGCAGTCGTTGCTACAATCTCCAGCTATGACTGAGCTGCAAAAAGGGCTCTAACAACTCCTCAAAATAGATGCCCAAGGCTGAAGATGTGAAGTACAGCTAAAGATGCAATTTCCAGCCACCAAACTGGAAACCCTAGTCGCCCAAAATCTTCAAACTTCATGAAATAAATGTTATTTCATTCAAAATGTTCCTAATCTGAAATGCCCAAGGTAGATTTTCTCAGAGAAATCTGTAGACCTCCAGATTTGATATTTGACCAGGAACTTGTCTTCAAACCCTAGCTATAAAAATGCACCAAGCTTGCACAATTCTCCCCTATGATGAAACTTAAGTGATTTCACCTCTCAAACAAGGGTAAAGGAGCATCACCAAACCCAACTCAAGGGAGCATCACCTTGAAGAAATTCTGAAAACTTATTTCAGACAAGAGAAAGTAAGTATCAATGCAACATAATGATCTCACAGCCCTCCATGCCTTTAAATAAGGCTTCTAGTCCAAACAGCCCTTAGAAGAAGAATCTAATTTGTTTTCAATAAAACATTCAATGACTTCATGGCTAAGGCACTTAAACCGCCCTTAGGGAAGATCTGCTTTTATTTTATTAAAATATTCTTTGCCTTCTTCTCCAAGGTACCTAAGCCACCCTTATCCTAGGATCTGATTTTATTCATTGAAATATTTTTTGCCTTCTTCACCAAGGCACCTAAGCTGTCCTTATCCAAGGATTTGATTTTATTCATTAAAATATTATTTGCGTTCTTCACCAAGGCACCTAAGTTGTCCTTATCCAAGGATCTGATTTTATTTATTAAAACATTGGTTGCCTTCTCCCTTAAGTCTCTTAAACCGCCCTAGGAGAGAGAATTGACCTTCTAGAAGCAAAGAGCAAATCAGATCTGATTTGATGTGGGTCAGCCAACCAAGGAGGATAATAATATTTTATCTATTTTAAAACTCACCTCCTTGTTTGCTTTGACTTGCAAGTAGACCTCCTTGTTTGCTTTGACTTGCAAGTGGACCATGAGATATTAATAAAATATGATCAACATAATGCTTTATTTTCTTAAGGATAATTCCTCACTTAATTCTCTAAAAACATCTTACCAAAATTATGATTCTCATGGCCAATATCATTCCCTCACCAGGTTGACTAGCTCACGGGAATGGTGAATGAGCTAGAATTCATCTCCAAGCAGTTACTCTGAAAATGGGGACATTACAGTCTTCAATAGCTTTCCTTAACATGAATACAGAATCAGAAGTTGAACATACAATAGTGGTTTGTGAGCTTCTACTAAAAGAAGGTACCAAGAAAGATGGAATGCTACCAAAGGCGCTTTTTCCAACTCTTGCTTTTCTGACAAATGGTAGCAGCTATGCATTTGAAGGTGATGAGTTCAATCATTTCTTCTTTTCCTCGAAGATTTCTTTGAAGAAGATTGTCACGACAAGGTTGAAAGGATCCGGTTTGCTCAAAGTCCACCATCACCATGTGAGGATTTTTTGCAAAGTTTGCTACCAAATATTGGTGTTTTCCTTCAACATGTTTAGTTTATGATCATCCCATGATCAACAAAGATGCTGTCATTTACAGTTTGCTGGACCAAGTGCCATTATGTGCAAATAACAAAGAAATGTTGCAGGCACATGGTTCACAACTGACACCCATTGGAGACTTGGACAGTCAAGGGCAGGTGATGGAAAGTTTTCTTCAACAGCTTCAACCTATTCTGGAGAATAATGCCTCGTGAATTCATGTTCAAATATGCTGAAGTGACAGGTGAAGAGAACCAAATAAGATATGAGGTGATCACCAATCCCGTAGATGTGTTGCAGCCAAAGGATTTAGAAACATATCTTCAAAAATATGGAGCATATTTCCACCTAACTAAGGTTTTTTCCCCTAAGGAAAAGTACTATCTAGAGCCACCAAACATAAATCAATTTGAGCTGGAATTTTCCCTACATGATCATCCCTACCAGCCTATACCAAGGATTTTCATGAAAAGTTTGCAAAGACTTTCAAGACGTGAAACACTATAGTTGGAGCCCCAATTAAAACAAGGAGGTTCTTACTTTTCTCAACCCATGAATGATTTCATCTATGTTAATGGATGATAGCTTCGGTCAGATATGAATGACAGTGATGCAAGTATCATTGTCATTCATGAGTGATCGAAATTATCATTCATGTTAGGATATTTCTAAAGGAAACATTTAAAATCGAAATTATGAGCATTCATATAAATTCGATCGTTCCCGTGATATTATATTCTGCATTTATGTGAAATCAGAATTCTCTTATGTCATCCGCCATCATGTAGAAGGGTGTATACATGTGAGAGTACACATAACAAATGGTAATAAGAGTTGTTATAAACCACATCCTAAGGGACACGTCCTCTCATGAGGCGCGTCTCTTAGGGGGCAGACTTCTCCCTTATTTATGGCAGTACCTCATTCGATATGCAAACATAGAAATCAGACAATGTTCTGCAATCAGCACATTCAATAAATAATTCATATCTGGAAATCGAAATCTGAAGAATCGAAAATCTGAACATAGAGAATAAAATTTAGTTGTCTTAGGAAGTTTCTCATACAGTTTTCTTGACTTCAATTCAATCTTAGTATTGTATTAGGATACCTTTAGTGAACAGATTTGATTACATTTACAATCTAGCTAGTTTGTTTCCTTTTGTTCGTAGGTAGGTAGGTGTTATCTTTTCCTACATTCGTGATGCCATAATGCTTTTGCCTTTTGCTTAATGTGTTCACTTATTGTTTTGTTTTAGAGATTCATCCATTCTAATGAGGAACAGATTTAACTATGCAAGAGCAGAAAACCTTGCTGTTGTACATAGTGTCTTGCATCCCACTGATCACAAGACAGCGAAGCATAGACAAAACCAAATGACACGGTGGGATGTAAAGCCTGAGGAGCTCACATTCTTGGATAAGGATACAGTTCCTTCTGGAAGTTACAGTGATGAAGAGTTTCTGCATTGTCCAATCAATAATGATGACTCTGATTTTTTAGCCTGTTGCTCAAATGAAAACCAGCTATGGGTATCTTTTTTTTGGCATTCCCATTTTGTCATTTTGATGCTTGTCACTTGCAGACTCTATTTGGTACTTTCAGCTCATTTCTAACGGATTCTGATTTTCGCCTACTATGATATTCACATGATAACATTTATGATTTGACTATTGGAATTGTTTAATTGTTATTAACTTATCAATTATTAGTTGTTTCGCATGTTCTAAATTTTGCATTTATTATTTAATTTTGTACATTTTGTGTGTGTGTGTATATATATTCATTCCCCTATCATCACAAAATTTTGTCATCCCCCTATCTTAAGTCCAAGAAACTCAAACTAAAACTGGTAATTTTTATTTTATATGAGAATAAAGTAAAGCAAGGATGCAATTTTCAAGGAAAAGTCACTCTAGATATATGATGCATGAGAACAACTGGCATAGTTAATGTGCCAACCTCTAACAAAATGTCAGCCTCGAAATGCTTAAATAATTTTAATATGCCAATGTGGATTAAGATATATGCCTAATTTTATATTATGTTTAACATTTATATAGATATCTGATTTACCCTTATTAAAAACATGGCATTAAGAAAAAATTTCAGTAAGGTTTGCACTGCAATTTCAGAAATGAATTCATTCATGAATTTTAACATTTGATAATAGGAATAATGTTAATCAAATCATTAAGTTTAACATTTATTTTAATAACATTTATAATGTCACTAGCGGTCACACTATTAAGTATTAAAGTTGATATTTTTATTAAAAGCGGTACTGACCATTTTTTACGACAACTACAATATATACTTTTTCTATATAATCCTATTCTTTCTCTAAAAGGGTACTGACCATTCCTATTCTTTCTCTGAAACTCAAAGGCAATGTCAACGATTAAAAGGGTATTGATCTGCAAACATTATCAATGCTCATGATGCACCACATACAGAACAACAGGTTACATTTAGATATTAAGATATAATTTAACACAAAAGTTCCATGATGTGAAAAAATATAAAGAACTAAACACAAAAACCATATAAATTTACTCTAAATACTACAAGAGAAAGTATATTGACTAAAACAACCAAAAAGTCAATGCAATAGATGAGACTTATCCAGAAGGGAAACATTTGAGAGGATAGAGGATAAGACAACCTGAGAAAGATAAGATTGTTCTTGTATCTTTAGAGCATAAGGAAACTTTACTTCTTTCCCATCCTTAGTTTTCACTGTGACCTGCCAACTGCAACATTAGAAAACAAGCTTTACTCATCCAAAAGCAATAATGAAAAAGTGCCAGTAAGAACATACTCGTTCACCACTATTGTTTCCATTCAAGAGAATACAAAGCCTGAGAACAATCAAAGATTCGAATAAGCATCATATTTAGAAATGGAGAGAATATTTAACAATTAAGAAACAAGTTGCAGCACAATTAGCAATTCCATACCTACAAAAAATCATATGCTTCCTCTAAAAGCACATTCCCATAGTGACCCATAAAAATCTTTGTCTACTAATGGTATAGCAAGACACAACCAGCATGCCAAAACTTCGGAAGGATTGTCAGTGCATAACAGCACTGAATTAGTGATGCAACTTAATACAATTTGCACTAGTAAAAAACCCTTTGAAAGTTGTGCTCCTCCATGAGCCCAAACATGCAATAATGCAAGGTCAAGTGGGTTTACTTTCACCTTCTGAAGATTGGAATCCAATAAAAAAGAAGGCACTAGTCTTCTATAAAAATACAGATACGACCTGTTAATAAATTGGATATCAGATCTCTCCCAATGGATATGCATGAATTATCATCCTCCTAATGGTAGTATGCCAATATGCAGGATACTCTGCAAAGTAGTACACCTTTGACAACCTTAAAAATCAAAACCAAGAAAGCAAATCAAGAAATGAAAAAACAAGGGATAATTACATACTCTACCAGACATATCCCCATACTAGCATTGAAGACCAGGATCTACAAGATTGATGCAAAGTTGCAAACATTGTTATACAAGCTAGCCTCAGTTGATCTGGCCTGACAAGTGGCCTTGGAACATAAGAATCAAATTTAGGAAATCCACCCATAGGGAAATCAACTAATAAAGGTTCAGATTGTCTCTCAGTAGTTAGACTGGAACAAAAATAATAGACAAGTTTTTGTGCATTATTTACTAACAAATGGCATCATAATGATTACACATCAAGATTCACTCTTGACTCCAACAAGTAACTTTTCAAATGAAAACTCATTACTCAACTCCATGTGCTAAAACCTAACTGTTATCCCTTATTACATACATTTGAATATTCTCCTATACCATTTGAAAACCATCACTGAGATCCCTCCTCCATGCTTGGTCCAGCTCTGTGGCTAGACCCAAATAACTAATATTGTGACTTCCTCCAGGAGACACTACACCTTGATTGTCAGAAGAATACGAGGTATTTTGTTGTCCCTGAGGATTGCTCCACAAGCTCCACTCCATTCTGACCCAAACAATGCCTACACTCCACTAAAGCCAAAATAAGACAAGATATCAAAACTAGAGAGGAGAAGAACACTATACATTACATCACACAATTTTTTTCTATTGATATTGTTGTACTTGTTGTGACCTTTTCACAAATCACCCCATTCAAGATGGGGACCCCCTAAATTTAGCTCCATTTTGGTCTTTTGGCTTTAGTTTTGCATCTCTCTCTCTCTGATCTTTCTGTCGTTCTGAGGATGTCCCATCATTTCACTTGATTGGAAATTTTGGCTAAGTTTGAAGCGCGTTTTGATGAATTAGGGTTTTCATTCTTCAAACCAGTTTGAAGTTAAATTGAGTTGGCTAATTGACATCTGAGCTTAACATTGCTATCAGAAGGCTTCCAACGGGTTCCCACTGAATTTTCACTAAGTTCTAACAACTTACTATTTTTAGTAAGTACTCAATCTGGGATCTTTTCATCAGGATTTTGGAATTCTAACTGCTTCACCATATTCAGGGCACTTCAAACTGCTTGCACGCAAAATTTGAGCAGATTTGGACAACATTCTATTTTTAGCAGTTTTGTCTTCAGAGGCAGTTTTCAGGATTTGCATGTGTGATTTTCCAGTGCATGTTTGGAGAATCTTTTTGGGTTTTTCAAGACCTTCGCAATGATATAGCATGCAAGCCGAGATGATGACTTTCAACAATTTAGGCTTCGGAGGCTATTTCGGAGTTTGCATGCAGGATTTTTCAATGCATGTCAAGATATTCTTTATGGGTTTTTCGAGAGCTTCGCAACAATGTGACATGCAAACAAAGTTGATCATTTCTCAAGGACTTACTATTTTTAGCCACTACGCGCATGCAGACTAGTTTACTAGGTTTTTTTGGGTTTTTTTAGATCTTTCGGGCAATGTGACATGCAAACTCATCCAATAGCTGATTGGTCACTTTTTCAGACACTATTGTCATGTCCCTGAAATTGGAACACTAAAATATAAAGTATTGAAATACAAATGAATAAATAAAACGAATAACAAAATATATATAAAAAAAAACATATAAAGAAATATTAGCAATTTAATATTAATATAAATAATCATAAGATAATATTATTATAACCATTGAATATAACAGCATATTTGATATTATTATTACAATTATTATAACCAAAATTGTAACACCAATTATGAAATATCGAAATAGAAATAACAAAACCAAATAAATATATGGAATTTCCATCTAACTATTACTATCCTAATTATAATCATCATAGATAAAATTATAATTATATTAACAATAGATATTTGTAATTATTATAATAATAAAAGAAATCACAAATAAAATAAAATTCTGATAACTAATAAACAAATAATAATTAGTCTCTAATCTGATTTATGACAAATTAAATAAACAAATAATAAACTACAGATTGCTTATACCTATCCCTAGAGGAGGCATCGATTCTCTAAAGGAGGCATTAATTCCTAAAATTCCTACAACAACTTAGTAAATGCAACGGTTCATTAGCCAGTAACCTAGGAATTAGAAAATAGATTATGATAAAGACATTAGACTAAACTAAAAGGCACGTCCCAAATCAAGGAGAAGACTCTTGGTAAGCGGGCTATAAAGGAGAATTAAATCAAGACCAAAAGGCATTGATCAAGTGGGGGAATTGTATGGAATGAAATAAAATCTGAGAAAATATTTCTAAGAAGAGGGAGATTATAAGAAGGGGACAGCAAGTAATAGAGATAGAAAAAATATATATAAAGCATATTTTGATCGATGGAGAAATCAGGAATGTGTGAATATACTCAGTAAGGTTGAAGGAAGATGATTAAAGAATAAGGAGACACAACAGTTCAAGTGATGTACTCACTTAGCAATAATATTTAGCATATTTTGAATATAAGAAATAGATATTGTTAATCTGATTATTGATATAATGCTTTCTTTAATCTTATCATAATGAGAATCATTCTAGGAAATAATGAACTTAAAGAATCATTGATACATGAAAATATATTCAATTATAGGCATGAAATAGATCTTGAATGAATGCAAATATATCTGATTGTGTAAAGATTGTTTTCTCCGTGATTGGAACCCTCTTAGGCAGGTGAAGTAGAGTCCAAGTGGATAGCCTAAAAACCCCCCTCTCATGTTCGTAGGCCAAGGAACGGGTTAGACATAGAGAGGTGGGCGTCCCACCGTAGGAAACTACATTATTATAGAGGTGGTAGGTTGTAGGCCCTTGGATCGTAGGACTTCACCTTGTCCTAATAGGGCAAGTGTCTTTGAGGTACTGTCTTGTATGGGGATATGCAAGGACTAAGCCGTTGGGAAAGGAGGATTGTGAGAGGCAACCTCCCGTGCCAACACAAAGGCTTCAGGGCAAGATCCATATAAGGCACTCCTCTTGCTTGTTAAAATTGCATTTATGATTACGCTTATATTTTGGATATCTAGATATTAATGCTAATGGATATATGTGTATGTGGAAATGTTGTTAATATGGTGAATGCAGATTTTAAACCAAGATTACTTCATTAAAAAGAACATTCATTTGGAAGGAAGAAACCCTAACCCTAATCAACAAATGAATTCTAGACCAAACTAGGTAAGGGACATTACAACTATTTTTAGCAAGTTCACTCCAGCAACATCCCGACACCACAGTTTCACGAACAAAGCAACATGCAATAGAAAAGGGGTCAAACAGAGGACATTTGAGCCACATGCAAGTTAGATTAGGGTTTCCAACTTCGGGACTCAAAATGAGTGGAGGTAAAAAGCTAGAATCTCTGAAAACGAAGGTATCCCACTACGATCAGCATCCTTCAAGTAGTCTACCAGTAAAATTTGAGCGCAATCCAAACACTTACTATTTATAGTAAGTCAACTCCAAAATGGGGCTATAAATAGCAGGTCAACACGAGAGACAGGTGTGAACAGGTTCACCAAGCGATGAGGACCGCGTAGTGAAAATTTCAAGTCAAACAGAGCTGCCAAAGTCAAGAAATCAAAAGCTTACTAAAAATAGAAAGCTAGGGCGAGCCAGCTACAAAATTGACTAAGTGTTCAAACATGATCAAGTCATCAAAAATGGAGGCACCACCTGTCATATGCGCCCCAAGCATCATGGAAGCCTGGAAACTTTCTAAGGCATTGAAATTTCCTGAGGACCCCTCATATGCGCCCTTGATGGAGGAGGCTGGAGAAAAGTTTCCAAGGTGTTTAAAGTGGAAGCCACCCCCCCCTCCCCCCTCATATGCACCCATCACAAGCAGGGTGATAGGAAAACTTCTAAGTAAAAAAAATGGAAGAAGCCCCTCCCAAATGCGCCCATAAAGCGGATGAGAGTTCAAAAAAGTTTTAAGTATGAGAAACATGAAAGTAAGACCCCCCTATATGCGCCCTTGAAGGAAGTGGAGATATAAAAAAAATTCTAAATTTAAGAAAATGAAGCTCACACCTCTAAATGCGCCCTAGGCATCAAGGTGGAATAAAAATATTTCTAAGTCATAAAATGGAAGCTTGACCCCTCATATGCGCCCATGAGAAATGAGGTGAAGAAAAACGCCTAAGGCATGTTGGATGAAAGTACATAGGGTGAAATGTGCCCAAGTCATGTAGGAGGCAAGGAAAACGTACAAGCCATAAGAATAATTCCTCCTCCGCCTAGGAAATGCGCCCAAGATGAAAGGATGTTAAAAATATTTCTAAGGCATTGCAAATTCCTTGAGACCCCCCAAAATGTGCCCTCAAGAAGAAGAGACTTGGGAAAAATTTCTAAGTGTGAAAATTCCTCCTCACACCCCAAAATGCGCCCAAGATGAAAGGATGTTAAAAATATTTCTAAGTGTGTGAAAATTCCTCCTCACACCCCAAAATGCGCCCTCAAGAAGAAGAGACTTGGGAAAAGTTTCTAAGTGTTAAAATTTCCTCTTCCACCCTCTAAATGCGCCCATCATGAGCAAAAGGTTTGAGAAGGGTTTCCAAGTCAGAAAATGGAAGTAGCACCCTTCAAATGCGCCCTAGTAGAGGAGATGACTTGAAAAACTTTCTAAGTGTTGAAGATGAAAGTGCAAGGTGGTAAATGCACCCAGTTGTGATGAGAAGCTAGAAAACTTTCTACGTGTTTCAAAACATAAGTGGACACCTCCAAATGCGCCCTTGAAGAAGTTGGATGAAGTTTGCTTGAGTCATGAACTCCATCCCTTGAAATGCGCCCTAGGAAGGATAAAGTGGCCTAGAAATAGTTTAAGGGTTGAAAATGGATGCTTGACAGGTGAAATGCGCCCATGGTGGAAATGAGGTTTGAAAATGTTCTAAGTCACAAAAGCAAAAGCACAAAGGTTCAAACGTGCCCAAGGTATGAAGATGAATAGCTTGAAGAAATTCTAAGTGGTGAACATAAAACTAGACACACCCATATGTGCCTAAGGTAAGACAAGGTGGCTGAATTTTCCAAGGCATAGAAAAAGAAGGCAAAAGGGGTCAAGTGCACCTAAGCTCAAGATGAGGTGAATTTTGTCTAAGGCAAGAAGAATTTGAGGATGAAATGAAGCCCAAGCATCAAACGTTCAATGCACCCTCAAGGTGGAGAAATTTCTAAGGCACTAATTCCAAACACAAGGTGGTGGATGCGCCCTTGAAGAAAAGCAAAGTTTGCTAGAGAAAAATGATGAATTTTACCACATCCGAAGATCAATCAATCAAAACATGGAAATTAGGTAAGTAAAGAGATTTTATATTATTAAAAATTTTGATGCTCTTCTCTTTATTTGTTTTGCAGGATGAACGCCAGCCCAAAAAGAATGATGACTTAAGGTACTCCGGGATAACATTACAACTTTGGAAGAGGAAAAAGCTACATGTTTGAAACTCCTCCATGATGTCTCATTTGCAAGAAGAAGATGTTGGAAGAACGGCTAAGTGTTGGGATTTCTCCACAAGGACCTAATATGCACCCAGCTCAGGAAGGCACATGACAAGGTAAAGATGAAGAAGTCAAGTGAAAAATTTCCCAAGACCAAGGGAAATGGCAGGGAAAATTTGTCTAAGGCATTAAGAACGTGATGCAAAAGAGGCTAAATGTGCCCAAGGCAGTGGGCTAGAGAAATATAAAAGTTACAAGCAAGAAATGCGTCCAGGAATTAAAACAACAGGAGGGTTGAACGTGAACAACTGAGCAGCTAAGCTCCGAATCCTATCAAATTTTATTATCTACGGAGACAATCTTAGAGACTCTTTTACCCTCCTAATGCAACAGAATTGGCAGACAGAACACAAAAATTCTTTCTGGACGAGAATCTTCTGATGATAGTGGGCATTAATTGCTCATGGTGGTTTTTGCAAAGTAGAGGAGAATCTTTTGTGCTCATTCATTACCCCACTCCTCTCTGTGGCGGTTTTTAGGGCGGAATCCAAACTAGGGCTGACATGGCTCAATCTGAGCCCTTCATTGTATTTGAATCTGATCCGTCCGTTGGATTGGGCCAACTATAAACGAGGCATCCCCTCTCATTTGTAATATATTAGAATTAGATTAGAAGTAGTGTTAAGTCAAAGAATAGAGAGAGCATATAGTGAATAGCTTAGAAGTTAGCATAGCTTAGATTGAGGAAAGAAATTTTGCCCTTTGAAGGATTTGTAAGAAGTTGTTGTGAACACTATCATAATACAAAGAGTTTTCGTTGCTTGGTGATTCCATCTTTTGTTATAAGTAGCTAGCAAGGCTCCTTCGTCTTTCCAATTCGCTTAGAATCCTAAAGTAGTTTAAAGTAAAATAGATTTCATTTCATGCAAGTAGTTGGTAGTTGTGGAATACGTTGTTTGGTTTAAGCAAGCCTTATTTATCCATACCACTAGCGGGCTCATTGATGGTGAATTCGCCTTGTGTGGTCGACTGGGGTACTTTTCCACTTAACTTCAATTATAGTTCATGTGTTAGTATGCATCGTTGTGATGGTATTCACATGTTGGGTCATAGTTTGAACATCTTTCATTATCCTTTGAAGATTGCACCGGCTCTATAGAGGCTCTCCGAAGGGAGGCAAAGCAGAAGCCGGTTTGAAGCTTGTAGAAATTGATCTTCGTATCCCACATTTAGGAGTAGACAGTAGAACCCATATCCCTATCCTTTTACTTTCAATATTCTCTCGGTTAGTTTAAGAACCTGAGCATTATCGACAAATCATTCATGTCTTGCAACTTCTTCTCTTCCGATCGAACAATTGTGTAAGTCCCCTTGAAATAACCAGCATATCACATCAAGCCAACTGAGACTATCCGCTGCATAAGGAACCCTGGAGTTGAATGCATGATCTTTTGGCAATCTTAGCATGCATAATACTTTGTTCAAGAGAGGATAGAGTATTCATTGGGAAACTTTATTCTGTGTTGGTGTGGTCATAAAACACCCGTCAATAGTAACCAAAATAATTTTTTGCTTCAATAAGGTATTTTGATCAAAATGGTCTAAATCATGTAAAATTGTTGTCAAAAGCCATTTTTAGGTCAAACAAAACATAGTCTTTTTGTGCGTTTATGTCAAGGAAGATAATTGCAAAATTCTGAAATTTTGAAAATGCGGTCATAAAACACCCGTCAACAGTACCCAAAAAAAATTTTCGCTTCAATAAGCTATTTTGATCAAAATGGTCTAAATCATGTAAAATTGTTGTCAAAAGCCACTTTTAGGTCAAACAAAACATAGGTTTTTTGTGCATTTATGTCAAGCAAGATAATTGCAAAATTCTGAAATTTTGAAAATTAGGGTTTCAAACCCCTATTTTTAGGAAAACTCTAAAAAATAGGACCTTCCCAGAAATAATTGAAAATGATTTTGATAGGATAAATTGACTTCACGATCACATTGGTCAAGTCAAAATCACCAAAATTTTTGTTTTACTCTGGTGGGTCTATTTTCATTTTTCAGGAAGAAAGATAAGTCCATTAATGGCAGAATGACCAATACCAGGTGTTGAGATCCAAGCCTCAAAAGCTTCAAGGAAGAATCCAAGGCAAAAAATGTTCAAAAAGATGCTTCACAAAGGAGGGGATTTTCAAAGGTTGGAAAATTGTGAAAATGTTCTAAGTTTGGAAGATGTCCACGCCTTGCTAGATGCTAGATGCTACGCAATCAACGCCTTGGTGAATTTTTCAAGCACTCGTACACGCAACATGGTGAAAGCAATTGCTACGGTGAACGCGGTCACGTCGTCAACAATGGTGATCAAGTCAATTGAGCTACAACGGTAAATGTGAAGAGGTGAAGATCTTAAAGGAAATGATGAAGCTACAATCAAAAGAGCCCCTGCTGACCAGGGGTGCCCATGAGTTCAAGAGGTCAAAGGCAATCATCAAGTTTTGCCAAGACAGTCATCTCCTTCGTAATTTTGTTGTCTTTCCAACGCATCATCAAGCAGGTTCACATGATTCATCGATCACCGGCAACGGAGGTGAAGACAGAAGATGTTGAAAGCAAATAGCATCAAAGATAGCAATCAAAACATAAAAAAAAGTACCCCTGTAGCTTAGGAGCACCCAAGAATGAGACTATCCAGATGTAAATTATTGAGTAAGCTTATCTCCAAGTGATCTCTCCAGCGTCAGCTCAACTTTGCAACGAACCTATTAGCCAATCTACGAAACGCATCAAATGACGACAGTTATTGATCATTCAAGCACGTAAAACTAAGGGTAAACAGATGGACATTAAGGCAAAAGAGCCCCTGCTGACCAGGGGCACCCATCATTCTGGAGTCCTGGACAACCAAATGAAGTTTTCAACAACTATTTTCTACGAGGCATCTTCTCAGCATCCTTTCAGCTTCACGATCAATCCAGTTGCAACCTCACAGGACCTGTCAAGCATTCACAGATGAAGATCAAGCAAAAAACACTGAAGGTGAAGGTGAGATGAAGAACATGAAGAATTGACTAAGTGTTAAGGAAATTGCACCTTCCTAGAAATAGGCGCCCAACATTTTGGGCAATTAGATGCAGTCTCCAAGCTTTGTAACCTCAAGGAAGTCCTCCATCTTGATCAAACTCAGCAATGACACCGTCAACAGATTCATAATATAAATCAAACATCTGACGACGAAGATCAAACTAGGGTTGTTTGTGAAAGGTTGAAGTCAATATTAAAACACAAAAGGTCAAAGGTGCCCCTGCAGGCCAGGGGCGCCCAAACTTTTGGGACCTCTAAAACAACTTTCATGACCTGCAAGGCCAGACATTCTTTCCGGTATTGAACTAGTTATCCATTCCATATCTCAGCACGTTCACCAGAATCATTAGTCATAAGAGATCTCAGATCAAAGTACTGAAGGTCAAAACGGAAGAACTAAAAAGCATCCGCGAAAATGACCAAGTCTGGTGAAAAATGCAACCTTTTACGAAAAGGCACCCAAGAATTTGAGGCATCAGATTCAAGTTTTAAGCTTCGCAGCTCTCAAGCACACTTCTTCAAAGTTGATCCAACTCTACAATGGATTTGTTAGCAAGACTTTAGGATCGATCGAGCAACCAAAATCAAGGATCGAACAGAGGCACTTCGTCATAGAGAAAGGATGAAAAATCTTCAACTCCTCAACTTGGATGCCTAAAGTCAAAGTAGGCTCTGTTGACTGAAGTTGAGATATTTGGAAGGCCTCTTCATGTCTAAAACATCCCCAAATTGGTGGAATTTGCTCAAATGAACTCTTGATCAAGTAGATTGACTCCTCAATCAAGTATTAGCACCTAAACTTGATTGATTCAACATCAAATACTAATTATCAAGCTTAGGTGTCATTATTCATTATCTTTGTTTGCAGGTTGAAGCTCAAGAATGGATATTTTTCTCTCCAAACGTCATTTGAAGATCTGACAGAGGGTTTTCTCAGCATTCTTCATGTTTTCAAGAATAAGTTGCACAAAGGAACAATTTATCAGAGTTTACATCTCCAGGCGTGATTTTCTTGAAGATTCAAAGATGCGGTTTATAACTTCCAAACTTCTTCCCCTCTTTTTCTTCTATTCTTGTCTTAGATCTTCTTGCATGTCCAAGTAAACAGCAATTATTCGCAGATCTGACCTTCTGGGTATGATCAGCACAACGGCTTCAACAAAACCCACATGTCATATTCTTCTAGAAAAAAGTAGCCTTGCTGCCCCTCTTTTTAGGGTTTCCAAAAAAAGACACAATTTCAAAAAACAGACAAACTAAGTTTGTTTAGCTTTGAAGCGCCTACAATACCCATGTGTACTATTTTTCAAGAAAAATAGTGCTTCGCTACTTCTATTGCTTCTAAAGCTTCTACCCCGAGAAGTTGTTGCATGTACAAGGAAAAGTAACTTTTTGGAATTTCTGACGTTTTAGGTCCATTTAGAAAATTATTCCCAAGAAAACCCACGTCTCAAAAGTTTTCATAAAAAATGCTTCTCAGCAAGGCTATTTTTAGCAGTTGCAAAAATGTTGTCCAAACAGTATCATGTGCACAGTCAATCATCAAAGGTTTTCAGAATGCGGTTCTCTCAAGTTGAATACATGACCAAAACGGTCTTACTCCATGACTTCTTGAAAACGGTTGACACGGATCTGCATTGGGCACACCTAGAGGTCGATTTGGACAGATTGACAAGCATAGACACTCAAATCCACAGGTTCCATATGGTTTCACCTCCTATATCTGATAGCCTTCCAAAGGCTAGTTTAGAGGGTTGATGCCGTTGGAATTGTTAACAACATTAAGGAAGATAGAAGATTTTCAGCTTCCACTTGTATTAGAGAAGCACAATGTAAGCATGGCAGTGATCTCATCTTGTACACTAAGCAGTTTCTTGGTAAAATTGAAGATTTGGACAATTGCCCACACCTATTCTCAAGATTAACTTGGGATCCACAAGAATGCTATTTCAAAGTTACTTTCGAGGAAAAAGTTCTTTGGGATGTTTTCACTTGTCAAAGAAATATTTGGTATCCAGGTATTTGTTGAAGGTTCAGTCAGAAGGAGTTGGAAACATAATGACTACTTATACATAATGACCACTTATATGATGTATTTGTAAACATAATGACTACTTATACAAGCTTCATTTTTTATTTTAAGCAATTTGATTATCCTTAATAGGTTTTGTACTCCAAATCACCTATGTTTCCAGTTTGGGTTTGAAAGTTTGCAGAAATTTTTTCCTCGGATTCATTAAGGCTGGGTTTGGTTGTAGAACATATATATAAAATATTCAAAATATATAGAAATAGACATCATTTGCCCAAAATATACAAAATTAAATACAGAACATGCTTGATAATCAATAATTCAAGGTCAATTGTAAACATTAAAGATAAATCAAAATGGTCTATATTACATGTAAAATCAATAGAAATCATCTTATTGATCTTCAATCAATGTCATCAGCTGGTTACTTGGAAGGACAAGCAGCATTGCTGCCACTCCAACTAGCTGCACCATACAAATGATGCTGTGTGGCAGCCTCATGCCTCTCATCCTCAATCAAAACTCACAAAAATTGTTAGTTAGGGTTAAGAGTTTTTTTTTTTCGCTTTTTCATTACAAATAATGTTTTGGGTCCCAGTCAGATTCTCCCTGGGTTTGCCCAAGGTTCTACATTGGACAGAATCTCTACCCTGGTCCTCTGGATTTGGCCTAGGTACATTCAGACATATCTGGGCTAAATCCAGACCCCCACAGCAGGACCTTGCGTGAACCAACGCCAGACCCAGACCCAGACCCATATTAGAACCCAGTCCAGACCAGTTCAGGTTCGGCCAAGTTTCCTGTAGAACTCAGAAACATAACAAATAACTGACATAGGGAGAAGAAAAGATAAAAAGGATAAATATTCATAATTGCCAATAACAGGAAAAGGCTAGAACTTAGAAATTGTAAAAATGCTAATAGCATAAAGGCTGGTTAAAATGAATTTAAATATAGAATTATTTCAGAGACTGATCCAGGAATTTCATTAGAATTATGCATAGAAGCGATGAGTTCATTTAAGAAATAAAGTTGATAAGCAAAAAGATACATAGTCAACATGAACCAGAACAATTTTATAGATTCTAACACTCAAAAACATCAAACATTACCTTTTTCCCCAACACAAAATCTAGCCAATTTTTTAAAATGATATATTTCACTGGATCTGACATACCTATCAAGTTGACAAATGTGACCTTTGACAGCCTTGAGCAATGATTTCTTAACTGCAAATTTCCATGCAAAAGGGAATGTTCCACCCTACAAGCATGCCCAAAATGTCATATGAGAAAAATAGATACATAACATAAATACAAGATTTACTATTGCAACCAATCAAAATTATTAGCAAACGCCCACATTTCTATTTGAAGAAATGCCCTGCAGTTGCATATGCTCAAAACCTGAAATCAAACAAAACATAACACCTACCCAACCAAAAGATCGAGCCAAATCATTTCCTGTGCCAAGAGGAATGATTCCAACAGGGGGTAATGGTTTGCGATTTTCCAAGTGAAGGTCAGAGACGCTACCCAACACCCATCCAACTGTACCATCACCTCCTGCAACCTATCCCATTTCAGAATAACTCCGAATTATTTTCCTTCTTATCGAAACTTCAAAAATCCATACATTTTGGCATTAAAAATAGCCAATGTAAATTTAATATAGGAAGCTGAGAAATAAAAGTTCTACTTTCTCAACTTCTTACCATAATACGTAATCTATTACGAATGTCCTGGGCACAAAGGTCACCAAAGCTTGCTAGCTTTTCCAGGCAACCTAACCCATGCTGAAAAAATTCTTCTGGTCTCACAATTGAAAGGTCAAAGACCTGAAATTGAAATTGTTAAAAAAATAGCATTAAGCATTGAAAATAAAAAACGAACTACTAATCTGAACCATGCATCAATAAAAGAACGTAGCATGTAAAACATCAACCTTGCAAATAACCTGTGGCAATACAGACTAATAGATCCAGATTCCACACACATTAAATTTAAAGAAATAAAAAATTTATACTGCATGAACAATATTTGTACAAGCAAGAAAGCAATATTAACTCCTTACATAATTTGAAGATCCTAGCCCTTATCCATATCATTGGGCATTCCAGAGCTATCCCTCTTCGTTGGCCATTCTTGTGTTCCTATTCATGACTGATTATTAACAAGTTGCTAAAAACTAATCAAAAACTGTTTGGGTCTGAATCTCCACAAGAACGTACTTCAACAGGTTAATTGAGAAGAATTTACAGTAAGGTCAGACTCCAATCGACAACATTGAAACTACAGCAATAATCTCCATCTGTTAAGGAGTGGTGACACAAAACTTATGGTACAGATTGGACAAAGGAAGGCACTACTACCAGAGTCATATGAATAGCTAACCTAATGTCAGAAATGGATTCTCTCTTGAGGAAAGATCATCCAATTAGCCTCATCCTTGAAGCTTTTGAATAGTGTTAGTTACACCCCAATCTTTCATGTGTCATTATTTTCTTAAGGTTCTGAAGCATCTGCCATGCAGTGCAAATAACATTTTAATAACCTTCTAGTAGGTTCATAGGCTTTCTTATTCTTGTTAGATCAGCCTAAGTAGAGGCTTATGGGTTGCCCTAAACTGATTGTAGCTATATAAATAAGCAGAACTCCTTTTGTAATCATCAAAGCGAAATTCTTATCTGGGACTGTTAATTTTTTTATTTGGACCCCTTCAAGTGGCTAAGCTATCATTTTTCAAAATTCCAATATTTTTTCAATTTGGATTTGTTTTTGTATCGCTGTTCTACTCTATTGTAGCTCTCTGCTACTCTTGTCTTCATTAGCTGTCCTTTTATTTTACTTACAAAACATAGAAATATTATTACAAGTGGGCATTAAAGCAAGGATTTAGGCAATGAATCAATGAAATGAAAAAAAGAATTAGAGGATACAACTTTGGCAATGACTTTTTCTAGATTTCTCCTCCAATCCTTTGAAATTTTTTTCCTGCTGTAGTTTATTTCCAACTTTTTATCCTTCCTATTCCTCACTAATTTGTGTAACCTGCTATTTCTGTTATTTTTGGATCTTCCACAATACCAGGTCAGTGTTACTGATAAATCAGGCTCTACTATACAGAATTTAACACAAACTAGGAGGAATTTTTCAGTTATGGATTAGCAAGGGTACTCTGGATACAAGAGTCAACGACATCAAAATTAAGGCTGCAAAAGGTATCTTTAATTAGATTCCTCTTGACAAGATCACATCCATCTAGGCCTCCGGTAACCTGTCAAACCACCAAAACACTTGAATTTGGGTCCTATTGCACCAACTAGCCCTAATTTCCTTAAGAAATGAGGAATCCTCTATTTTATGTGATGTTTTAAGGTTCCAAATTTGTCATGGGTTTGATTTCTGGTTATTCAAGATTTCATGGTTTATCTCTTGATTCTAATTTGTTTGGGTTCAAAGTAGAATATTGTTACATGGTTTATTTTCTGATCCACTGCACTTTTGGATTCCATCGGGCATAAATCCTTTTTTAAATTAAATTTGCATCCAGGTGTGTATTGGTTAATGTTTTCTTTGTCTTTGAATCCAAAACAAGAATCTGTTTCTGTTTAACCTAAGTTACCGGTTCGGGTTCGGAGGCGGGTTCGGGTACGAGAACCCAAGACGTGGGTACGTCAAAAAAATTTTTAGGGGCTTGGGTACGTATGGGTACGTGTGTATATATATATATATATATATATATATATGTATTATATATACAAAAAAATAAGAGAAATATACAGAATTGTAAAACTAAATCATTTCATAGTATGATACTTGATCATTGATCAATGCCAAATGCCAAAGATAAATATTAAATGTCAATTGATAGTTGAAAAATATTCAAATACGCCATATCAATGATATCAATTATGGAAATCATCACAATTACAGTATTACTGAATTACAAAATGTAGTTCATGAAAGTTGAAACATGATTCAATTTCAATGTTCATCAATCATCAAAAGGATTATCAAAAAAGTCATCGTGATTTGGATTTTCAGTGGCTTCAACTTCAAGATCATCATCATTTGAACCCAAAGCGGTTCCGCTTCCACTTCCAGCACCATGCATGTCATGATCATCATTATCATCCACATCATCCATAGTGGCTCTAGCAAGATCCTGAATGGTTGCATCCAAGTCAGCAAACTCGGGTGCTACATCCCAAAGCTTTGCTGCCCCCTGCTTGTATTGAGGTTCCTTACGTGACAGAAGACGCAAATTGGAATGAATATACACCAAGTCTTCAGCTCTTTTTGCAGCCAACCGGTTACGCTTCACTGAGTGGATAAAGGAGTATGTACTCCAATTCCGTTCAGCAGCAGAAGAGCTTGCAACCTAGAGAGAAAACCAACAAAATTAAAAATAAAAAATGCAAGATAAATTCAAGAATGTTAAGTGTTAAATTCTACAATACAAGTGGCAAAAAAAAAAACTTACTTGTGAGAGGATCTTGATTGCAAGAGGTTGGAGGTACATATAAACTTGACCATGGAGGTACCACCATGTAATAGCATCCATTTTGTATTGGTCTTTGGCAACAGAAGGGCTAAGATTTTTTCCTATGATAAACATTCCAAATTCTTTCATAACACTTGTCTCCATTTCTAGATCACTGAAGAGTCTCTTAAATGCACTCTTATACCCTCTAGCAACTTCAAGATCTCTATATGGCGGTATTCTCCCTGGGATAGAAAGTACTTCTCTAGTATAGTACCTTGGAGATAGGGCATATGCAAGGAGGTGCAATGGTGTTGTCATCTTGTTCCAACGATGAAGAACGATTGCTTCCACCCTTTTGTAAAGGGTGTCTTCAGGATCATTCTCTCTCTTTTGTATTTCAATTTTTATTTTCTCCAACATTGTGTCCATGCTATCATAGACATCCCCCAAGCATGGTTCATCTGTATCAACAAACCAAAGCATAGACATGATAGGTTCGGTCATCTAAAATACATAATTCACACGATCCCACCAATTGTCATCCAAGATCAATGCCTTGACCTTTTGGGCCCTCTCTGAATTTGATTGCTTCCATATACCCCATTGGTTGCTAATAACCATTTGACTCAATGCCTCTTTCACCTTCACAAGTCGTCTCAGAACAATTGTGTGAGATGCAAATCGGGTCTCAGCAACCTAAGAACATGTAAATAACTAAATTAGTCTAAATAAGTTAAAAAAAAAATTATTCAATTATGTAAAACATGACATAAATGAAACTAAATAAATAATAAATTAAATTTACCTTCAACAATTCCAATCTTGAAAAAATTCTGAAAATTGCTTGTGACATATGGTGGTTTGTCACAAACATCTGGATCTCCTCGGCCTCCTGGTATATTTCTTTCACCCACTCTATTTGGTTTCCAATTGCTTGCATCACCAAATTGAGGGAGTGTACGGTGCAAGGTGTCCAAAAGATGTGCTCATATCTAGCCTCTACCAAAGCACCTGCAGCCCTGCAAACTTTTGCATTGTCCGTAATTACTTGGACAACATTTTCATCACCCACCATCTCTATGGAGTCAATGAGAATCCTGGAAATGAACTCTGCATCTTTCACTTCCCCTTCACAGTCAACTGCCTTCAAAAACATTGCCCCCTTGGGGGACACTGCAATAACATTGATCAATGGACGGTTTTTGCAATCTTTCCATCCATCGGAAACAATAGATACACCTGTTTCAATCCAAGAATCTCTAATTGGTTTTAGTTGGGCCTCTAAAGATTTTTTCTCTCTTTGCAATAAGGTGGTACGCACCTTTTCAAACCCAGGACTTGTGAAACCAGGAGGTGCACTATTTATTGCTGACACCATGTCCCGCCAATATGGTGATCTCACCAAGTTGAATGGAAGACCATTGGCATAGAGGCAACGTGCAATTTTTTCTTCAGCAATATCTCTTGCCTCCATTTTAAATGCCCTCTCCAATGGACCTCTCTTGCGGGTGGTGATTTGTTGTTCATCTTCATCTTCCTCTTCCGTAGAGGGCATAGGCAAGAAGGGATGTCTGGAGGCCCTAACTGCTTGAGAGGGTAATGTTGGTGTTTTTTTCTTTCCGGAAGAATAACTACTTTCTTTTCCTTTTGCAATTGATTTGTCAGCATCTTCTTGTTCTTTTATAAATTCTGCTATTTGTACAGAAGACAACCCCTTCTTATTTGGGCCCACACACATATTAATCCCTTTGCCACTAGGGCCCATAAAATGAAGTTTCACTCGGTAATAGGAGCTATTATATTGTGCATTGCATAAATTACACTTCCAAACAAAACCCCCACCTCCAGGAATTTGTGAAATTCTTGTGGTATGTGCCCATAAAGGAGATCCTTTCTCAATTTTGAACTTTTGACTTCCCTCCCCACCCACTGAACTTTGACTACTGGCCATTGTTGCAATCTACAAAAAAAATGAAAAAAAATAAATAAATTTGAAAAAATTCTTCACAAACTTGAAAAAATCCATCAAAAACTAAGAAACTTGAAAAAATAGTTCAAAAGATCAAAGAATAGGGTTTAAATGCATACCTTAAACACTTAAATCTCCTTTGTAGAAGCTATTTGGCACTCCACAATCGATCTCCTTCAAATACAATCACCTCCCTTCAAAATGCCAAGATGTAGAAAAAATATGGTGAGAGCAAAATGAGAAGTAGAAATGAAATGTTTTAGTGTTGAAAGGCCTCATATTGGGCCGGATTAGGGTTAGGAAACAAAATAGTATTATAAAAATTGCTTTTTGTTTATGTTTGGGCGAACTTTATTAAAACTGGGCCGTGGGTTCTTGGAGGTACGCCCGGGTACGTGCCTGGTACCTTCGGGTCCACGTACCAAACACCTGGGTGCGCCTAGCGCGAACCCGGGAGAACCCACAGGCTTGGGCACGCACCCTGTGCGTACCCAAGATGTACCCGCAAGTGAACCCGTACCAGGTTCGAAGCCTCCGGGTACAAATCCGGTAACTTAGTTTTTAACTCTTTTTGCTTACAGTATATTTGTTTCACATTTGGCGTAATCTTGCACCAAGTTTTAATCATTGTTCATCCTCTTTGAGTGGAATGTAATGTCCCTTACTCGGTTTGCCCTAGAATTCATTTGTTGATTAGGTTTAGGGTTTCTTCTTTGCACATGATTGTTCTTTTGAATTAAGTAATCTTGATTTGAAATCTGCATTCACCATATTAACAACATTCCCACACACACATATATTTGTTAGCATTAATATCTAGATATCCAAAATATAAGCATAATCATAAATGCAATTTAACAAGCATAATCATAAATGCAATTTAACAAGCAAGAGGAGTGCCATGGGTGGATCCGCCTTGAAACCTTCAAATAAATCTCAAGAGGTTGTCCATCCCAATCCTTCTTGCCTAGTGGCTTAGTACCTACATACTCCATTCATGGCAACACCTTGAAGACACTCATCCTATCAAGGGGAGAGGAATCATGGAATCCTTAAGTACCCTAAAGTCTACCACCTCCTATTCGCCCAATCCCTAGTCAAGGGCCTAAGGGGCTGCAAGGCCCAATCCCTTGTCTAGGGCCTAAGGGGCTGAAAGTGGGGTTTTTAGACAATCTACTTAAACCATGGTTCACCCTTCCTGATAGGGTTACAAGCACAAAGAAGACAATCTTTACACGATCAGCTATATTTGCATTCATCCAAGATTTATTTCATGCCTATAATCAAATATATCTTCATTTATCAATGGTTCTTTAAGTTCATCATTTCCTAGAATAATTCTCATTATGATAAGATTAAAGAAAGCATTATATCAATAATCAAATTAGCAATATCAATTTCTTATATTCAAAATATGCTAAATATTATTGCTAAGTGAGTACATCACCTGAATTGCTATATCTCTCCATGTTTCCTTACTCGCCTCCTTCAACCTTATACCGGATCGATCATAGGATGAGGACAATTCATAAAATATACATAACCTATTTATGTTTATATTAAAGAATCATTATTAATTATAAGGCTTAATTATTGCTGTAAGTATCATTATTGTATATTCACAAGTGATTCACTTATCTACTTACCCATACATATGTATATATATATATGATTTTATAAGATATTTATATATTCTATATAAATTAGTATATATATATATATATACACATATAAAATTATTATTTCCAACTGATTTCAATTCACAATAATTTCTTGTCATATATTTATTATGTATACCTATATATTTATTTATTTACATATAAATTAATAATCATATTAATCTTACTCACAATATTTGCAAATAGCATATTTCTGATTTATGACTGTATTGCTGACTATGTTATTTTTCAGAATATATCTTTCTTTCCCTCCTAATCCCTTCCTCATGGTCTTGACTTGGTCTTCATTTATAGACTGATTCCCAAGAGCCACACCTTTTTATTTATGGAGAGACATACCTTTCCATTTGCATTTCTTAATTGCTGCTTTCCTTGAAATATTCGTTGATTTTCAACATAATGGCTGCTCTTATAATGAAGCGCTTTTCCTTCATTAATAATATTTTATGTTTATTGTTTTTATATTATAAAATATATTTGTTATTATTATTATTATTTTGTATTTATATATTTTGATAATAATGTTTAAATTGATAATGTTTGTATTTCAATATTATATTTGATGATTACAATTGTAATACTATCTTATGATAATTATAATTACTAATTTTTCTTTTTATAATTTTAATATATTTTGTTACTTATTTGCATTTTCTTATGCAAATTGCATTTAAATGTTTGAGGTTATTTATTTGTTTATTTATTTTTGTGTTGCTATTTTGGGGACATGACATGCAAGCTTCACCTGGATCCAAAAGGTTTTCGAAAATACAATTTATTAAGTTTCACATCCTGTGTGCCTTGGTTCATTGACTTTTAAACTTGATCCCAGATTTAATCCTTGTTCATTTCATTTCACATCAAGTACCCTTCATTGCACAAATCCTTCGATTTTTATCAGTGTTCTCCAAAAAGGGTTTTGATCTGAAATCCTTTTATATTCTGATTTATGTTTGCTTATCAAAACCAGATTTAATTGCTTTTGGAGTTTGCTCTTGGAGTTTCCCAGAAATTGACAATTGACACCTCAGAGATTCTCAGAGTACCATAATGCTTTTTTGAGCTTAACTAGATGTTTTCACCTGTCTTTTCTGGAATTAGTGAGGTGTTACCACCTATTTCCCTTGGAGATCCTCAATGACACCACTTGTTCTCTTCAAACCTCACACCTTAAAGTGAGATTATTTGGATTTGAAGTGATTTAAAACTGGTTATTGATAACATCTTGCATCCAATATTTCCCTTGCAAAAAAGAATGTTCCCCAATGAACCTTTGTGGTGTGAAGTTATGAAATGCTACCTTTCTTTAGAATCTCTTGAATTGTAACACCTCTCTTTTGCCACATGTTATTCCTGGCCCTTGATTGAGTCGGCCGAAAGTTAACTGGAAATGTTTTAGTTGGCCCGATATAAAATAAATAAATAAATAATTATGTTTTGGTTTTATGTGTTAAGTCCCTAATGGTTGTTATAGTCGGTTGATAGTTACCATGAGTTTTATTCTTAACCAACATCAGTAGACTATTTATGTGTCCTTATTGTTTGTAGTTGGGGCCCACTATTATGCTTTTGATGTACTCATTGCAAATCTGTGAATGAATGAGAATCAAATTTGATCCTTCATGAACTGTGCAAGTACTTTATATCATGTTTTGTGTTTTGTTACTCTCATTTGATTTGTACTTGTCAAGTAGAATAAGCGAGTAAACATTTGGCACCGTTGCCGATACGAACTCTCGTACACAACATAGACGGGAATAATGGTGTCATAATGGGTCAACCAATTGAAGAGTCGGTACAACTGTACAAGCTAACGAAGAGAAAGAAGATGTGTTGACAGAAGATCTCATAAATCTATGGGATAGCTCACTGAAGGAACATATACAGAGGGAAGCTCTCACATGAGAGATCCCTCAAGCAGCCATCTAGGACAATCTCGCGATCAATCCAAAAGTCGACCACCTTCTCGACAGACTACCAAGATTGATCGCATGGCACTACATCATACTCGAAGATCTTCGGGCCAATAAAGACCAAGAGCAAAGGAGACAACAAATACTGCAACGGTATGAAGAGTGAAACAAACGGCAGGAAGAGCGAGACACCAATTGTAGGTGTACTCCTGGAAATTAATGCCCATACGACCAAATAAAGACAAGAACCGAATCCCTAGCAATCAAGAATTATCAAAAGAATGGGTACAAAGATCCCTAAGAGTAAAGGAACAAGCGGAATGACAACGACGACTAGACAAATTACCGAAGAAACAAACCAAGACCTTGCCAAAGAAACAAACCAAAACCTAGCTAACCGACCAAGACAACCGTCCATGGAGAAAGTACAGGACAACGATGAACAAACTCTGAAAAATGAATTAACAAAAGAAATTGAAAACAACATATGCCACACCCAAGAATTATCCATATCAAAAGGAGAACCGATAATTGGAGGATCTGAACTGAAGATCCCCAAATGGAGCGCAAGAACGACCCCCAGGATACCTGGAGCGCAAAGGGCGCTGAGAGTGGATGAGTGGAGGACTTGTACGTGACCGTGAATGCAAGATAGGCACCAAAACATATTGAGCGAAACAGTCCAAACAGGTCCAATGCACAAGGAGAACATCAAGGAAGGAAAATGGTGACTCTGCCAGCCAATTCGAGCATGGAAAGGCAAAAATCGCTAAAATTCATGAGGATTGGGTCAGAGGACCCAACGAGACACTGCAAAACTTGTGAGACCATATGGATAGCAAGCGGCCAAGAAGATAAAGATTATTGGTTGAGAGCATTTCCAACTACTCTTAGAGGCATAGCGATCAATTGGTATACAAAATTAGACGTAGCACACAAAGCCACATGGGAGGCATTAAAAAGAGAAGTTCAAGAAGAATTTGGGCTTCTGAGGGCTTACAATGAAATTGTTGCCGAAATCTATAACATCAAACAAGGCAAACATGAAAACGTGCGAGCTTACAGTCGAAGGCTGAAGGAATTGTTGGTAAAATTAGAGAACCAGTTGGCCGATGGACTAAAGAAGTGGTGGCTCATTGAAGGACTAATTCCCTCACTACGGAAGAAAATAGAGGTAGTACCTCCATCGTCATACACCGAGGCTTACAATCGGGTGATGGACATCGAGAGTGAAAATAAAACATCCCCTCAAACAAAACGAAAGATGGATGACGACAAGAGCACAAACAAGAGCAATTGACTAGTTGTTTGCAAATGATTCTTCTTTGTTTGTGGAAATGGATGAGCCTAATTTTAATAATTTGAGCAAGAGGCTTGATGTCTACAGTGATGCCTCTAGATCCAAGATTGTCTTTCATAAATCATGTATCCTCAGTTTGTTTATTGATTTCCTTAATTGGTTATTAAATAAAGGCTGGAAATGTATGGATCCAAATGAAGTTGCCAGATCTCTTGGTATCCCATTTTCTCTTTGTCCCCCCTCAAAAGAAATGTGGAATTGGGTGATGGAAAAATTCAACAAAAGAATTGTTAAGTGGAATGATAATCTTTATCTTTTAGCAAGTAGGTTATTGGTGTGCTAAAAGGTTTATGTCCACTTACTCCCTCTATTTCTCTTCTTATTGGGTGGTCTCTTCTACTCATGTGAATCAATTGAATAAACTAATATTCTCTCATTGGATGGAAAGAGGAACAAGAAGAGACATGCTATCTCTTGGACTCAACGTGTGAGGCCCAAAAACTTGGGGGCATGGGTTTGAGAGATATCTTTTTGCATGGAATTTCTCTGGTGGTCAAATGGATTATTAAGGCTCTTAAAAGTGATGACCTTGTGTAATGTCCCCTTCTAGCTAGACATCAGTTATCAATGGGTTTAGCCTATCATTGTGACCCTCTAGGCTAATGGGTTTGGATAGAGGGTTTTTTGAGGCAGAAACTTGGTCAGTTGATGACATTAGTCTTCTCCAAAGCTTTGTTGGGTTCAGGATTGGCCTTTGTAGTGGTTTGCAGGCTCAACTTGCATACTTACTATTTATAGTAAGTCATTCAGCCAGTGGGAGACCAATGTTACTATTTATAGTCGGACACCTGGACGAAAACTGATTGCAATGTTGATCCCAGAGTTTAGTTGGCACGATGAAATAAGGTGTATCGAATAAGTTATAACGTTTAATTATTATTAAAGGTGACTTTAATAATAATTAATATTATAAAATTATTTTATAAAGTTATATTTGCACTTTATGTCTAATGAGGCCATGAGACATAAAAAGGGGGCCGTTAATGATTATTTATTTGGGCGCCAACTTTGAGGTGATTATTTAATTATGCTAAAGTACAAACTTTATATTATTTTAAATATCAAAAAGGCAAATTATGGATCGACCTTCTTGTGAAAGGTATATAAGGAGCCAAAGAGAGAATCGACTCATCTATTGTGCATTTGATAAATTGTCTTTTATGATTTTTTTGGTGTTGGAGGAGAGAAACCAAGGGTTTCTGCATTTCCAGAGCTTTCCGACATTGGAGAACGTGCATTCTTCTTTGTTCTTGCTTTCTAATGTTGTGCAACATCGGTTAAAGATTGGTTTCATTCAAAGGCCAACTTTGTGCAAGAATCACGAGATTAAATTAAAGGTTTTGAATCAGTTTTGTGGGAGAAGGCTGAACATCCAAGGGCTGCATTTATTATTCATCTAGCACACTTTACAAGGGCCGTACAAGCTGATTATAGCCAGCCGTACCAGCTTCAAGGATTGGCATGTTTCTTCTAGGGCCAAACACCTTGCCTTTTGAGTCCATAACTCTTCCTTTCTTGGCGTCTATTGCATATAAGGGCTCCCGCATGGTTTTTGAGGAGGAGACTTCATTACAAGCAGCCGATTGATTCATTATCAGATTTATCTTTTGCTGCCAGCATTCTCAGATTCTCATTTAATAAACTTTCTCTATTTCTGGGTATGCTATTGTATGTTAAGACTTTGAAATAATCAATAGAGAATACTTATATCTTGCAGCAGTTGTTTCTTTCAGTTTTTCTTTAGTCTTCTTTTCTACCTGGCTTTAATTTCTAGAAAATACAAAAAATTCAAATATCATTCAAAATACAAAAAAAGCAGAAAACCCAAAAACAAATAAAAACACAAATTCAGAAGTTAGCATTCAGCAGTACAGAAATACAGTTGGGGAGAACTAGGGTTCTTACACATTGGAAGTAGCTCTTTAGATTCAATTAGAAAATAGTGTTCCTAAGTTGAAGTCTAATTGGAAAGGATTGCATTAGTGGGATGTTATTTTAAATCCTCTCGATGTCGAGAGTGAAAATAAAACATCCTCTCAAACAAAACGAAAGATGGATGACGACAAGAGCACAAATGAGAGCAATTGACCAATTGTTTGCAAATGATTCTCCTTTGAATGTGAAAATGGATGAGCCTAATTTTAATAATTTGAGCAAGAGGCTTGATGTTTACGGTGATGCCTCTAGATCCAAGATTGTCTTTCATAAATCATGTATTCTCAATTCGTTTATCGATTTCCTTAATTGGTTATTAAATAAAGGCTGGAAATGTATGGATCCAAATGAAGTTGTCAGATATCTTGGTATCCCATTTTCTCTTTGTCCCCCCTCAAAAGAAATGTGGAATTGGGTGATGTAAAAATTCAACAGAAAAATTGTTGAGTGGAATGATCATCTTTATCTTTCGGCAAGTAGGTTATTGGTGTGCTAAAAGGTTTATGTCCACTTACTCCCTCTATTTTCCTTCTTGTTGGGTGGTCTCTTCTACTCATGTGAATCAATTGAATAAACCTAAGTTACCGGTTCGGTTTTGGGTTCGCGTTCGGGTTCGAGAACCCGGTTCGCCGGTTCGGTAAAAAAAAAATTGGGGTTGGGTTCGTTTTGGATTTGGTACTACAAAAACATATAAAAATCAGAAATATATACATATTTGCAGCAGTAATTAAGTTCAGAATACACCATCATATTAATAGTCAAATAACATAGCAAAAATACACCACCAGTTCAATACTCAAATGTCATGATATAGATTCCTTTGGCATATTTTATTGCTTCCTCTTCAAACATAGGATTTGAGGAGAAGTATGTATCCAAATTTTGGATCTAAGAACGTGTTGTGCATTTGTTTGAGCTGTCAAAAATAGGTATGCACAACTTGCCTAACCTTCATTGTAAGTCCTAGCTGTGGGTTCCTCTCTCTTTCTTGGGTCTGTTTCTTAGCTACAATTGGCAAAATTTTGTAAGAGACATTGTTTCATGAGATTATTCCTAAGAGATCTATACTCATTTAGGTAGTCCAAATGGCTCTGCCCTACATTCTTTTGTCCCTATGAGCATCTAGGTATTCTGCTCCATCCAAAATTTAGGCACCAGGGGTCTAGTTACTGATCCTATTATTGTTCTGGTATTATTATTATTGCTGTTGTTTGCAGAGTTAATTGCATCACTATTCATATTTTTAACATTTATGTCAATAACTTGGTCAACTGTTGCTGTCCCTGTATAAGTGCATTTAGTTGCTGCTCTATATTAATGTCCTCGTGTGAATTTCTTTTATCTTTGTTTGCCATAATTTCTTCTACTTCCAAATCTGCAAATGGAAATCCTTCTGTATTTTCCAAACATTGAAATTGTGGCCTTTTGAGTTCTATCTGATAGCACTTGTTTATTCTATCACTTGGATGCATCTGGAGTGTATTTTTGCATCAATCTCTTAGAGACCCAACAAGCTGGTAGGAAAACTAGCTTAGATACCAGTATAATATCCCTAACTGATTTTTTTGTATTTTGGACGAATGTTTGACAAAATGCTTATGAACTAAATAAATGCAAGAAATTGATTTACTTTGGTCTAACCACAATTCATGCAGCTATAAAAAAATATTAATGGTATTCAATTGAAACTCATCTCAACACAGCTACACACAAAGATAACACATATCTATTTCATGTGTTAGAGGCAAATATTAGGGTTAGAGGGAATAAAATAGCCTTTAAAAGTCAACAAACAGTCAAAAAAATAATTAAAAAATGCAAAAAGGCGTTAGAAAAGTCCACCTGGGTGAGAATTCTACATGGGTTCGAACCAGGTTCAAAAAACCGAACCTTGGTCGGACCCATTGTCAGGGTTTTGTTGTGACCTTTTTCACACATCGCCCCATTCAAATGGGGACCTGTTAACGTGTTTTTTATGACAACACCAACACAAAATAAAATGTCCAACAGTCACTCTATTCCCTCTTGATCAAAGTATTCCGCATGCTAAGATTGCATGAAAGTTCATGCGTTCAACTCCAAGGTTCCTTTTATTGTGAATAGACTCAGTTGGTTGATGTGAATATGCTGGGTATTCCAAGGGGACTTACGTGAGTTGCTCATTTAGAAGAAAGGATCTTCAAATTCCGAGAAATTTGTCGATGAAGCTCGGGTTCTTAAACTAACCGGATAATGTTGAATGTAAAAGGATATAAGGATTAGAGATGCTACCATCTACTCCTAAAGGGTGGAGGACGAGGATCGGCTTAAACAATCTTCAGACCAGACTTTGCTTCGTCTCCTTCGGACAACCTCTACGAAGTCGGTGCAATCTTCAAAGGATGATAAAAGATATTCAAATTGTGATTCAACATGTGCACTCCATCACAACGATGCAAGTGAACACACAAATCACAACCAAAGTTAGGTACTGATATTCCAGTTGACCACGCAGGGGGAACTTACCATCAGCAAGCCCGCTAGTGGTATCGATGAAAGAAGATATGCTCAAACCGCAACGCCACACTCCACAATTAACAACTACTTGCATAAAATAAAGTCTACTCTATTCTATCAATCTGAATTGGAAAGACGAAAAGGCCTTGCTAGCTATTCATAACAAAAGATAGAACCACCATGGAATGATAAACCTTTGTATTATGAGAGTTTTCCACAACAACCTCTTACAAAACTTTCAAAGGGAAAGTTTTCTTTCCTTTTCAAACTACGCTATCTTCTAAGCTAACTTTCTATCTATTCTAACTTTTGTCCTCTACTCTCGATCTAATATCTACTCTAATATATTACAAATGAGGGGGGATGCCCCTTTTATAGTTGGCCCAGTCCAGCGGACGATTCAGATTGAATTACAATGAAGGGCTCAGATCGAGCCACATATGCCCTAATTAGGGTTTTTGCCCTAAAAACCGCCACAGAGAGGAGTGGGGTAATAAATGAACAAAAGATTCTCCACTCCCCACTACGAGCAATTAATGCCCATTATCTTCTTCCAAAAGATTCTCGTCCAGAAACGTGTTCCCACTGTCTGTCTGCCAATTTTCTTGCGTTAGGAGGAGAGCAAAAGAGTCTCTAAGATCGTCTCCACAGATAATAAAATTTGAAAGGATTTGACATTCAGCCCTCCTGTTGCTTTGACTCCTGGACACACCTCTTCCTTGTAACTTTCACATTTCTTTAGCCCACTGCCTTGGGCGCATTTAGCCTCCTTTGCATCACGTTCTTAGTGTCTTAGCCAGATCTTCACTATCGTTTCTTCTTTCCAAAGTTGCAACGTTGTCTAGCTCCATCAAGTCCTCACGCCTTGGCTTCAACGTTTATCCTGCAAAACAAAAGAAGAGCATCAGAACACTTTATAATCTAAATTCACTTTACTCACCTTATCCCCACGTTCTGACTTCCAAGGTCTACTTGATGTCTGATAAAATTCATCATTTTCTAGCAAACTTTTATCATGGGCCCATTGTGCTAGGGCGCATGCCATCTTGTTGTTTTCATTCTCCCGCTTTAGCAATTTCATTCACTTGCCTTATCCACCTTCCTTTAAGAGCTTGGTGACTTAGATAAAATTCCACTCCTCTTGAGCTTGAATGCACTTGACCCACTCTACTTTCCTTTTCCATGCCTTAGAAAATTTATCCCTCAGAGCCTTAGGAAATTTGTTAAATGGGTGCCAAGCCGAAATCTCTGCCGAAACAACACGAGCAAGGTGTGAAAGAACCTCAAATCATCTCCCAGTGAGAAATATCCAATACCCAGAAGAAATTTCCCCTCAGAAATCATCGTTTTCATGTGTATCCAAACGAAGGGGTACATTTAATTTTTATTACTTTTGAAAAATAATAAAATTTGCTAAGGTTGATTCCATTTTATTCTGGACGTATTCCACACCTGCAGTCTTCATTTTTTTATGCCTTGGCGCTTGCCTTATTTCCTGAAGAAATTCTCTTCCTGCTCCCAAGTGCATTTGATCTTGTCTCTGGAGATTTTAACAATACTTCCCTCCTTAGGCGTATTTTACTCCTTCTAGCATTATTTTTAATGCCTTAGGCAAATTTCGAACACCATTACTTGATTGCTGGGCGCATTTCAGCTAGTGAGGTTTTATTTCCCTCACACTTAGAAACCTTTTAAGTCAGCTCCTCCTTCCTATCATCTTGGGCGCACTTGAGGCCATGTGCTGCAATTTTAGAAACCTCTTCATCCCACTCTCCTCATCCTTGGCGCATTGAGAGGGGTCAACTTCCATTTACTTGCCTTATACAATTTCAACCAGCAAGCTACCTTGTCTTGCCTTGGGCGCACTTAGGAAGGGGAGCTTTTATTTTGTAACTTAGGAATTTTACACACCTCATGTTCACTTCCTTTGCTGGGCGCATATAGAAGGGTGTGCTCTCATTTTTAACACTTAGGCGTTTTCAGCCTACTCCTCCATCATCGGCACATTTTGCCCCTCAAGCTTTTGTTTTCTTTCCTTAGACAATTTCTCAACACCTTCACTCAACTTGAGCGCATTTAGGAGGGTGTGCTTTTATTTTTCAACACTTGAAGCTTTTATTCACTCACAACCCTTTGCTGGGCGCAAATAGCTTAGGCTACTTTCACTTTGTGCCTTAGAAACTTTTCCATTTACCTTTGCTGAAGGTGGGCGCATTTTCATGCTTCTACTTTTATTTTCACGCCTTAGATTTTTTTTGTTTGCTTGATCTCCCTTTAGGCTTGGGCGCATTTGCATGGTGGAGCTTTCACTTCGTGCCTTAGAATTTTTATGACCCACTCTGCTTTCCTTTGGCGCATTCTAGAGGTCTAGCTTCCATCTCATGCCTTAGCATATTTTCTTTTTGCAAGGTGAGCGCATTTTGAAGGTGAAGCTCCCATTTTCAATGCCTTAGAAATTTTATGACTTCTTCACCTCTTCTTGGGCGCATTTTGAAATGCAAGCTTTCACTTTTAACTTATGAGTTTTCAAAAACTTTTTCATTCCTCCTTGGGCGCATTTACATGGGGTAGCTTTGATTTCTAACACTTAGAAATTTTTATGCTTGCTCATCTCCCTTTGGGCGCATTTTAGCCTGCTTACTTTCATTTTGAACACTTAGGAAAATTTCCAAGTTGCTTCACCTTGATGGGCACATTTTGCTTGGGGTACTTCCATTTGTGGACTTAGGATTTTCTGCACCCCCCTATGGCCCTGCTACCCCTTTATACCTATTGCCCAAGCTCATCTGCTATTTTTAGCCTACCTGCTATTTTTAGCAAACCCTAAAATTGCTTGATTTTTGCAGCTCCGTTTGACTTGAAATTTTCACCACATGGTCCTCATCGCTTGGCGAACCTGTTCACACCTACCCCTCATGCCGACTTGCTATTTATAGCCCCGTTCTGGAAATGACTTACTATAAATAGTAAGTGCTCGGATTGCGCCCAAATTTTACCAGTAGATTGCCTGAAGGATGCTGATCGCAATGGGATATCTTCGTTTTTCGAAATTCTGGCTTTTTACCCTGCTTTTTAGGCACTGAAGTAGGAAACCCTAATCTGACTTGCATGTGCCTCAAATGACCTCTGTTTGACTTGATTTTTGCTGTATGTCGTTCTGCTTGCTGGAATGAAGTGCTAGATAGCTGCTGGATTGCTATTGCTATTTATAGTAAGTGTCCAGAAAGTGGTCCATCGGATGTCGGACGAGTTTGCATGTCACAGTGCCCGTGGGATCTCAAAAAACCCAGAAAAACCCAAAAAATTGGTCAAAGTTTCGGCACTGGCTAAAAATAGTAAGTCCCTGAAAACTGATCCGTTCTGTTTGCATGTCACATCATTGCGAACGTCTCGCAAAACCCACATGGAATATCCAGACATGCACTGAAAATCTCTGCATTCAAACCCTAAAAATAGCCTCTAAAGGTTGTGTTGTTGAAAGTCACCATCTCGATTTGCATGTTACATCGTTGCGAAGGTCTTGAAAAACCTAGAAACATTCCCCAGACATGCATTTGAAAATCATATGTGTGAACCCTGAAAATGACTCTTGAAGCCTGAACTGCTAAAAATAGCCAGTTGTCCGAATCTGCTCAAATTTCATGTGTAGGCACCTTGAAGTTGCCTGGAAGCGTTGATGTAGTCAGAATCCCGAAATCCTGAGGAAAAAACCTCGTTTTAGGTACTTACTAAAAATAGTAAGTTGTCAGATTTCAACGAAATTTCAGTACTCAATCTAGCCTGAAGAACAAAACCCTAATTTTGCAGACAACCAAAATTCCAAATTAGGTCAAATATGGAGACACCCCCAGAAGGACAGAAAGATCAAAGAGAGAGAGAGAGGCAAAACAACCCAAAAACCAAAGCCAAAAGACCAGAAAGGAGCAAAAATTGGGGGTCCCCATTTGAATGGGGCGATGTGTGAAAAGGTCACAACAGGACCCCCAATTTTTGCTCCATTTTGGTCTTTCGGCTTTTGTTTTGCGTCTCTCTCTCTCTCTCTCTGATTTCTCTGTTCTTTTGGGGATGTTTCTGTATTTGACCTAATTTGAAATTTTGGCTGAGTCTGAAGTGAATCTGTGAAGTTAGGGTTTTCAGGCTGGATTAAGATTAAATCAAGTTGATAAATTGATAGCTAAGCTTGACATTGCTTTCAGAAGGCTTCCAGCAGGCTCCCACTGAATTTTCATCATGTTTTGATGACTTACTATTTTTAGTAAGTGTTCAATCTGTGAGCTTTTCATCAGGATTTCGGGATTCTAACTACTTCAACACATTCAAGCAGCTTCCAAGGGCCTACACATGAAATTTGAGTTGATTCAGACAATTGGCTATTTTTAGCAGTTCCGACTTCACGAGCTATTTTCAGGGCTTCAACATACTATTCTCCAAAACATGATTGGAGAATGGATCTGGGTTTTTCAAGACCTTCGCGATGGTGTGACATGCAAACCGAATTGGTGACGTTCAACGGTTCAGCCTTCAGAGGCTATTTTTAGGGTTTGCATGCAGAGTTTTTCAATGCATGTCCGGATATTCCATGTGGGTTTTGCAAGAGCTTCGCAATGATATGACATGCAAGCGAAATGAGTCAGTTTTCAGGGACTTACTATTTTTAGCCAATGCCGAAGCGTTGACCAGTTTTCTGGGTTTTTCTGGGTTTTTTGAGATCTTGCGGGCGATGTAACATGCGAACTCATTCGACGTCCAATTGACCACTTTCCGGACACTTACTATTTTTAGCAAGTTCACTCCAACAGCTCCCCGACACTTCAGTTTCACGAGCAGAGCGGCAGGCGACAAAAATCAAGTCAAACTAAGGTCATTTGAGCCACATGCAAGTCAGATTAGGGTTTCCATCTTCGATGCCTAAAAAGTAGGGTAAAAGGCCAAAATTTCGAGAAACGAAGGTATCCCACTGCGATCAGCATCCTTCAGGCAATCTACTGGTAAAATTTGGGCATAATCCGAGCACTTACTATTTATAGTAAGTCGTCTCCAGAACAGGGCTATAAATAGCAGGTCAACACGAGGGGCAGGTGTGAGCAGGTTCATCGAACTACAGGGATCACATGGTGAAAATTTCACGACAAACGGAGTTGTGGAAGTCAGAAAGCAAGCACTTACCAAAAATAGATGGCAAAGGTAGCTGAGGCGTTGAAGAAATTTTCAAATCTACAAATGGAAATTGGCAGGAGGAAGTATGAAATGCGCCCAAGCATGAAGACTGGCATCAAAAAAAAATCCAAAGCATGAAATTTCCTCCTCCCCATGGGAAATGCGCCCAAGGCAATGCGGTGTTTGAAAAGTTTCTAAGTGTTTGCAAATTCCTCCTCACCCCCTCAAATGCGCCCAAGTCATAGAGGAGAGTCATAAAAATTTCTAAGGCAATGAAATTTCCTTCACCTCATGTGAAATGCGCCCAAGGCATGGGCAACTTCCTCCTCCCTATAGCAAATGCACCCAAAAGTTTCTCCACCCAATGCTATTTGCGCCCAAGGAAGGAAGTGTTTAAAAAGTTTCTAAGGCGTGGACTTTTCCCTCACACACCCTCAAATGCGCCCAAGAATGGAAGTAGCATGAGTGATATGCGCCCAAGGGTGAAGATGGAAGTTGACATGGGCAAATGCACCCTCAAGCAAGAGAAAGTTCCTCTAGCACATGTCAAATGCGCCCACAACAAGATGAAAAGACAAGGGTAAAAATACGCTAAGTGGTAAAAATTCCTCCCCACCCCTTCAAATGCGCTCACATGTGGAAGCCAACTAGGCTAAATGCACCCAAGGTGGAGAAATCACAAGTGAAAATGTTTCTAAATACAAAAAATTCCTCCACCCTACTTCAAATGCACCTTGGCAGAGGAGATGCATGAAAAAGTTTCTAAGTATTTAAAATTTCCTCCTCCCTATGTAAAATGCGCCCAAGGCTACAAGGTTGGCATAAAAAATTCTAAGGCAAGTTAAAATGGAAGGAGCTACCCCTAAATGCGCCCTTGAGGGAGGAGGCTTGAAAGAAAATATTCTAAGTGTTGGCAAAATTCCTCCTCCATACCTCAAATGCGCCCAACATGAAGGTGTCACTCAAAAAAAGTTTCTAAGGCATCAAAAATGGAAGCTTGGTAGGTAAAATGCGCCCTCAAAGTGAAAAGTTTCCCCCCTTCCCATGTCATATGCGCCCAGGGTGTGGACAAGAGGGCGTGATTTTAAGAGAGGTTTTTAAGTGTTGGCGGATTTCCTTCTCCACCCCCTAAATGCGCCCTTAGGTGGAAGTTGACCCATGAATATGCGCTCTTGTTTGTGGAGGAAATAGTATAGGATTGCTAGGGTGTAGGAATGCCTAAGGTTTGAAATAGAAGTGGAAGACCTCAAATGCGCCCAAGGTAAAATCAAGGAATTTAAATATTTTCTAAGGCATTTTCAAGGGTGAAAGTGTGAAGGACGCCTAGGGGGGTGATGCTAAAATTTCCCAAGGTAGGATGAAATGCGCCCATGAACAGGAGGGAATCTCTTCAGGAAAATCAAGAAAATACTAAGGCAAGAAAAATGGAATTTACAGACGTGGAGTTCCTCCAGAATGAAAATGGAATCAACCTTAGCAAATTTTATTATTTTTCTCAAAATAATAAAAATTAAACTTACCCCTTCGTTTGGGTACACATGGAAATTATGACTTCTAAGGGGAATTTTCTTCTGGGTATTGGACATTTCCAATTAGGAGATGGTTTAAAACTCTTCCATGCCTTGCTCGCGTTGTTTCGACAAGGATTTTGGCCTGGCACCTGTTCAACAAAGTTCCAAAGGCTCAGATGGATAAATTTTCTAAGGCATGGAAAAGGAAAGCAGAGGGGGTCAAATACACTCACGGGGAAGAAATTTGTCTAAGGCATGGAGGAATTTGAAAATGAACTGAAGCTCAAGCATCAAGCATTCAAATGCATCCTCAAGATGAAATATCTTCTAAGGCACAAACTCCAGGCAAGGTAGTGGATACGCCCATGATGAAAGTTTGCTAGAAAAGTGATGAATTCTATCAAGATCCGGAGATCAAGCGGTCAGAACATGGAAATAAGGTAAGTAAAGTGAATTTAGATTTTAAAGTGTTCTGATACTCTTCTTTGTTTTGCAGGATGAACGTTGAAGCCAAGGCATGAGGACTTGATGAAGCTAGACAACGTTGCAACTTTGGGAAGAAGAAACGACAGTGAAGATTTGGCTAAGACACTAAGAACGTGATGCAAAAGAAGCAAATGCGCCCAAGGCAGTGGGCTAAAGAAATGTGAGAACAACAAGAAGAATCAACGCAGAAGAGCTTTTTGCAAGGAGGATTTGAACCAAGTGTTGTTGCCTCCTCCTAACGCAACAGAATTGGCAGAGAAGAACAATGGGAACGCGTTTCTGGACGAGAATCTTCTAGAAGAAGACAATGGGCATTAATTGCAGATAATGGTTCCTGCAAAGGAGTGGAGAATATTCGGTGCATTCATTGCCCCACTCCTCTCTGTGGCAGTTTTTAAGGCAAAAACCCTAATTAGGGCATATATGGTTCAATTTGAGCCCTTCATTGTAATTCAATCTAAGCCGTCCGTTGGACTGGGCCAACTATAAAAGGGGCATCCCCCCTCATTTGTAACTTAGTAGATATCAGATTGAGAGTAGAGAAGATAGAAGTTAGAATAGATAGAAAGTTAGCTTAGTTTGGAAAGGAGAGAAAGACTTTCCCTTTGAAAGTTTTTGTAAAAGATTGTTGTGTAAGACTCCCATAATATAAGGATTTTCATTGATTGGTGATTCTATCTTGCATTGTGGGTAGTTGACGAGATCTTTTCGTCTTTCCAATTCAAGTAGATAGAGTAGAATAGACTTTATTTTATGCAAGTGGTTGTTAATTGTGGAGCGTGGCGCTTTGGTTTGAGCATATCTTCTTTCATCCATACCACTAGCGGGCTTGCTGATGGTAAGTCCGCCCTGCGTGGTCAACTGGAATATCAGTACTTAACTTCGGTTGTGATTCGTATGTTCACTTGCATCGTTGTGATAGGGTGTGTATGCTGAATCATAATTTGAACATCTTACTCATCCTTTGAAGATTGCACCAACTTTGTCAGAGTTGTCCGAAGGGAGATGAAGCGAAGTCTGATTTGAAGATTGTTTAAGTCGATCCTCGCCCTCCACCCCTTTAGGAGTAGATGGTAGCATCTCTAATCCTTATATCATTTACATTCAGCATTATCCGATTAGTTTAAGAACCCGAGCTTCATTGACAAATCTCCCGAAATTTGAAAATCCTTTCTTCGAAGTTGAACGATTACGTAAGTCCCCTTGGAATACCCAGCATATTCACATCAACCAACTAAGTCTATTCGCAATAAAAGGAACTGTTGTGACCTTTTTCACACATCACCCCATCCAAGATGGGGACCCCCTAATATTTGCTCCATTCTGGTCTTTTGGCTTTGGTTAGTGCGTCTCTCTCTCTATCTCTGGTCCTTCCGGGGATGTCCTGTCATTTGACCCAGGTGGAAATATTGTTCAAGTATGTGAAATTAGGGTTTTCATCCTTTAGGCTTATTTAAGGTCAAACTGAGTTATAAAATCGAAATCCAGGCTTGGTACAACAGTCAGAAGGCTTCCAGCAGGGTCCCGTTAAATTTTCACTGTATTCCGGCAACTTGCTATTTTTAGTAAGTATTCAGTTTGGGGCTATTTTATCGAGATTTTGGAATTATGTCAGTTCCACCACATTCAGGTAACATCAAGCTGCTTGCACGTAAATTTTGAGCCAGATCAGACAACTTGCTATTTTTAGCAGTTCAGGCTTCAGGAGCCATTTTCAGAGGTCAAACATATGATTCTTCATTGCATGTCCGAAGACTACTTCTGGGTTTCTCGAAACCTTCGCAGTGATGTAACATGCAAACCAAGATGATCACTTTCAGAGTTTAGCCTTCAGAGGCTATTTTTAGGGTTTGCATGCAGTGTTTTTCAACGCATCTCGGGTTTTTTTTTTATGGGTTTTTCGAGAGCTTTGCAACAATGTGACATGCAAGTGGAGAGGATCAAGTTTCGAGGACTTACTATTTTTAGCCAGTGCAGGCATGCAGACCAGTTTTCTGGGTTTTTCTGGGTTTCTTGAGATCCCACAGGCAGTATGACATGCAAAATCATTCGGCGGTGGATGAGTCATTTTTCAGGCAGTTTCTATTTTTAGCAAGTACACTCTGGCAACCGCCTAACACTCCCGTTCAGCAAGTAGAACGACATGCGGAAGGAACGAAGTCAAGCGGAGACCGTTCGGGATACATGCAGGTCAAATTAGGGTTTCCACTTTTATAGGGGTGAAATCAAAAAATGGTCAAAACGAAGCACCTCACCAACATCAGCACACTTCAAGGTACCTGCTGGCAAAATTTGAGCGAAATCGGAGAACTTACTATTTTTAGTAAGTCAGGGCATGGCTATAAATAGCAGGTCTGCACCCGAGGTTGGCATCAGAGCGACACTCAAGTTCTCAGGATCAGGCGTTGCAATTTTCAGGCCAAAACGGAGCTACTGAAGTCAGAAAGTCAAGAACTTACTATAAATAGCAGGTGGCTATAAATAGCAGGCTGACATGTGGGACTGGCGAAACGGGTTCACAAGGCGAAGAAGATCAGATGGTGAAATTTTCGTGCCAAACGGAGCTACCAAAGTCAGAAAGTCAAGAACTTACTATAAATAGCAGGTGGCTATAAATAGCAGGCTGACATGTGGGATTGGCGAAACGGGTTCACAAGGCAAAGAGGGTCGTATGGCGAAATTTTCAGGCAAAACGGAGCTATATGGGTCGAAAATCAAGGGACTTTCTAAAAATAGCCTGACTTACCCAAAATAGACGGTGAAGATGAAGGCAGGCAGAGGTATGAAAAAGTTTCTAAGTGTTCAAATGAAAGCTCATGTGTCTAAATGCGCCCTCAAGTTGTTGAAGACACTTCAAAAAAATTTCTAAGTCAAAAACGAAAGCTCCCCCCATGAAATGCGCCCTCAAGTCAAGGCTCACATGTGAAAAATTGTCTAAGGCAAAAAAAATAAAAATAAAAGTAAGCTATGTCAAATGCGCCCTCATCTTGAAGCTCCTCCATCAAAATGCGCCCAAGGAGGATGTGGCCTAGTGAAAAAGCGGCTAAGGCATTGAAACAAAAGCATGACACCCAATATGCGCCCATGGTAAAAAATGAAAGCTTGCCTATGTATTTGCGCCCTCAAATGGAAGCTCACCCCCTCATTTGCGCCCAAGGAGGATGTTGCCTAGTGAAAAATTGTCTAAGGCAAAAAAATAAAAGCACCACCCCTCATTTGCGCCCATGGAGGTAATAAAGTTAAAAACGCTTAAGTGTGAGAAAGCAAAAGCTCACCCTAGCAAATGCGCCCAAGCTAAGTCAAGGAGGGATAAGAAACTTGGAATTGTCTAAGTATAAAAATGAAAGTGGACATGGCAATTTGCGCCCTCTACTTGAAGCCCACCATGCTAAATGCGCCCATAAGCTAAGGGGATTGAAAAATGCCTAAGTTCAAAATGAAAGTTCACCCTATGAAATGTGCCCTCAAGAAGGAGAAAAAAGTGAAAAATAAACTAAGGCATGGAACAAAAGTAGACCCTCCAGAATGCGCCCACCTCAAGTGTAAAAGGTAAAACGTCTAAGGCACTGAAGATGAGAAGCAAGAAGTTTGGAAAAGTTTCCAAGTGTTGAAACTTGATGCTCTAACATGAAAATGCGCCCAAGGTTATTGGAGCCTAAAAAAACGCCTAAGTATGGGAAGTGAAAGCTTCATAGGCAAAATGCACCCAACCAAGATGAATTTATAAAAATATTCTAAGGCAAAAACGGGAGTAGCCATGGCAAAATGCGCCCTCAAGGTAAGTGGGAAGAGTCAAAATGCGCCCAAGGAGGATGTTGCCTACTGAAAAAGCGGCTAAGGCATTGAAACAAAAGCTCACCCCCTCATTTGCGCCCACGGAGGTAATGAAGTTAAAAACGCCTAAGTGTTTGAAAATAAAAGCTAGCACATACAAAGGTGCCCAGCAAGTGTTGAGGGGTGATGTAAGAAAAATTTCTAAGGCAAGAGGAAAA
Organism: Sequoiadendron giganteum; assembly: GCA_007115665.2. Lineage (NCBI taxonomy): Eukaryota > Viridiplantae > Streptophyta > Pinopsida > Cupressales > Cupressaceae > Sequoiadendron > Sequoiadendron giganteum. Next base: position 103,178,854 of record CM021110.1, on the reverse strand, counting down.
GTAGCCTACCTCATTTGCGCCTAAGGCATAAGATGGAAGTTCCCCTAGTGAAATGCGCCCACTTCATGAATTAAAAGCTTGCCAAGAAGAAATACGCCCAAGAAATGAGAAGGATTTAAATTTTATTCCTAAGGCATGAAGATAAATATTTCACCAAAGAAGTATACGCCTAGGGGGGATGAAAATTTAAATTTTATACTAAGTGTATGAAGTGGAGAAACTCCTCGGGCGTGAGAATTTGAAAAATTGAAAGAGTGTGTGAATATGAAAATTTTCCAGAGGCATCTAAACGGGGTTGACAACTTGATGAAATATTTTTCTACGTAAAAATTAAATGAACCCGTTCAAAAGGCACCCATGAATTAACAGAGTTGAAAAAATTAATTTCCTAAGGGAAATTTTAACATTTTCAGAAGGGATTCGTTTTGCCTAGATTATTTTCCTAACGGAAATTAAGTCTCAGAGGATGAGTTATTTCGAACAGGCAAGTGATTTTAAATCACCCGGAGTTGAATATTTTAAAGAGAGAATTTAAAATGTCTAAGGCAAATTTTATGAAATCGAGGATTTAAATGACAAACATTTTAAAAGTTGGAAATAAATTTACAACTCCCATGAATTTTTCGGGTTGAATTTAATTAAACTATGCGAGAATTCTTAAATGAAATTTTCAAACCGAATCAAGTGATTTTTTTCTCACAAGTTGTTTAAATCACTAAGAGTTAACTGGCAGACCTAGGGGAAAAATTCGAATTTTTACAAGGAAAGAATCATTATTAATGGCAACTGCCATAATGACTGGCTGACAACTAGCCCACTACTGCACTTGAATTAGAAGATTCCGAACGAAGAGAGTGGAAAATTAATGAGGGTGCTAAAAATAGCCCCAGCCTTACTTGGCAGGATTCTTCGAGAAGAATTATTTAAACAATCTCTTCTCTCATTCCTCCTCACATTTGTTGAAGTTGCTGAAGAAGTTCTTGAGAGATTGAAATATTTTCGAAGTTGTTGAGGAGAGAAATTATTTGAGAGTTTATTTTATTTCAGAGTGTTGAGTTGCTGAAAGAGCGAAGTGCTGGAGAAATTTTATCTGCCGAGACTCTTTCTTTCGAAAGCTGAGAGTGTGTTGCTGCAATCTCGAAGTTGAAGGTTGAAGTTGTTGCAAATTTCCGGAATTGCTGGAAGATTTATTTGTTGAAGTTGCTGCAAAGTGTTGAGTTGCAGAAATTTATTATGTGCTGAAGATCTTATTCTCGGAGTGCTGACGAAGTTTTTTTTTGGGAGCTGCAAAAGAGTTGCTGCGGATTTTATTTATTCGAGCTGCTAAAAGTTAGTTGCTATTGAAGTTGAGAAGAAGTCGAAAGTTGTTGAGGTTAACGGAAGTTGAGGCAAAAGATTTAATTTATGTTGTGCTGAGAAAGTAGCCACATTGCTGAAAGTTAGTAATTGGCTGTGATTTTCTTCGCCAGTCAGAAGTGCAGTCGTTAAAAGCTCCTTTATAAGCTCGAAAGTTTTTAAACAGTACGAGGTTTGGAGTTAGATAATTATGCTGAAGAATTTTTCTTCCAAAAGCTAACTCCACATCCGCAGTCGCCTCGAAGGCTATTTATTTTATTATAAATCTGCAAGCTAACTTATTGTTATTCTATTTTGCAGATGGCTGGAGCAAAGGATGTTGCTGGAACAAGCAGAGCCGCAGGCAGAGCTGCAAACACCGAAACGGCCAAGGCTAGCTCATCCCGGCAGGCAATGATTAAAAGGCTCGCCAAGTCAGTTCTTCCAAAGTCGGCAATTGTCTCCAAGCTGGCAGGGTTAAGTGACACCAACCTCGGATCATTTAATCTAAATGCACTCAAGTCTAGGATGTACGAACTGGGAGGCCATCAACCATCAGTCACGCCACATAACATCATGAAGAGTGGTATCTATGCAGCCGCCGGTTTTCCACCAGCAATTCAGTGCCCGGAGCTAATTATGGAGTGTGCAAACCACTACAAGCCAGAGCGTAGAACCATTGTCTCGCCGGATGGCAAATTGCTTGCCAACGTCACACCAGATGCCATCGGAGAGGCATTTGGAATTCCTACTACCGAAAAGATGCTCTACAGATCAAAAGAGAGGGCGGATAAAATGTACTCCACCTCCTTCGAGAGGGTTGCTGTGGTCATCAACAGAGTTTGGATGCAAAAGCCAAAGCCACTTCGCACTAGACTCCCAAAGCAAATAATTGCCGAAGATGTAAAACAAGAGTACTGCGACTTGATGATGATGCTGAGCCAAATAAATGGGAGTGCACAAGCCTACTTCTTCGAGCCATGGATGTTCTACTTCATCGAGATCATATTGGAGGGAAAGGAATGTGTTGACTGGGCAAGGATGATCAGTGATAACATAAATGAGCAGTTCAAGAGCCTGAGGGGGACGAAAACCTTTTACATGAGCTCGTATGTGATATATATGCTGGCAAGAATGAACAAGTATCGAGGAATTACATGCAAGGAGCCAATAGGCTGTGCACCCGATCAATTCAAAATCCATGAGGCCTGCACGCAGTTGCATCTAGCTAACCCTGCCAGTTAGAAACGGGCTAATGATGCATTTACAATGCACATCACGAGGACCCTTCAGCGGAGAACGCAGCAAAGAGTATCCAAAGAGGCACAAGCATTGATCGAGGAATACGGATATTGGCTCATCCAATTTCCAAAATTCAATTACATTAGGCTGCAGGGGTTCACTTCGTATCCATACCGGCTACCGAGGTACCCCACCAATCACATTATAATGCTGGAAATATCTAGGCAGTTGATCGCCTATGATAAGATTCAGAAAAAGAAGAAGAAGGGTGGACTTGACTTTCCTATTGCCATGGGAAATTCCACTGAGGTGTGTCCCTCCTTGCAGGCAGCTCGAGAGGCAGAGGATGAGCTGCAATTCTATCATCTATCGTATCACACAGGCAGACAGGATTTTGATCCGTACAGAAACATCCGAATGATACAGAACGTCGAGTACCGACACAAGGCCCACATTGAAGACTTTTGGGCAAATGTTGTTGATGAGGTTGAGATAAGGAAAAGGATGTTTTCCAGGCTTCCCCTCAAATTGATCAGGGAATGTGAGATCATTCCAGTTCCCGACCAGGTGGAAGAGGATGTCAACGTTATGCAACCCGACTATGGTTCAGTCAGGGATACTTCGGTCCCACCACCTGATTGGTCCGAGCCAGAAATCATCGACTTGGACACGCTCTCTATTCCGCTATTGACTTTCACAAGGGCTTGGGTTGATAGACATGTATGCAGAATTCGGAATGAATAAACCGAACTATAGTTCCCACCCTGCTTACCCAACTATAGTTCCCACCCACCCGGTTAAGTTCCCCTTCGGCATTATAGTTGCTAGAATAACCGAGGTAGATTAGTTGGAGGTAGAAACATTGTGGGGGGGTTATGTTGCCCCTACTAAGAGCAGATCGATCGCCCTTACTTATAGCTTGATGGGTAACCCAAGGCCGCTATCGGTGAAAAGGGGAAAACAGGTTGCTCAAACACCGGAAGCACAAGTAGAAGTACCAACCCAGCCGATACCGTTGAGGATGGAACAAGCATCACCTATGCACTCACAAACTCGGTCTTCGAGTTTGAGAGTGATTTCATTGTTTGCTGATCAGAGGGCAGGATTGGGTGAAGAGCGGGAGCTTGAGGAGGTGGATCAACCCAACATCCGAGAATCAGATAGTATAAGCGTCAGTGTATCCAAGGCTGGCCAACAAGAAGAAGAAGATGAAACAGTGGCTGACACTCGTTTCCAACAGATGTTGGACATGACATTGGAGGAAGAGGAAAACACAGAACAGGGGACCCAAGGGTCAGGAGATACGCAGCTCGTGGAAGATGATGAGCCCGAGCAGAGCAGTGCAAGAAGAGAAGAGTACACGAGGTGGAGGCAACAGAAGAACAGCCCCTCGTCATTTGCAATCCGCAGCAGACGGTGCCGGATTGGCTTTCAGACAGAATGAGAAGAGAACCCGAGGATGATATAGATCCAGCCATCGAGATGGAGGAGTTCCTCAGGAGGATCAGTGCGCCACCAGAAAAGAAGAGGGCCAAGAAGTTTTCAAAGATCTCGACTGATGAGTCAGGCTCTCGCACGCTTCAGGTGGCTGTTCCCGAGAGAGGATTGTGATCGAACCGAGGAGAGGCCTGAAAATTATGTGATCACCACCGTAGAGTTGGGTAGTCCTACGGGAGCCCAAATTGTTGAGGAGTTCGATAACTCCTATCAGGCATTGAAGGATCAGTTGCTCCGCACGGAGGGGAAGTATAAGAAATTGAAGAAGGAGCACAAAACCTTGATAGGATATGTGTAGAGTCTAGCACGTCCAGGTGAACCGGCAAACCCAACAGTAGAACGTCCACCAGAGCTTCCGAGGGAGTCAGTTGTCGGCTTAGAGGATTTAAAGAAGATGGAAACGGAAGCGGACAAGTGGGTTAGCCATGTTCGTACTGAAACAAGGAAATTCATGGAGGACCTCGCCAATGCTTATCGGCAGGCCTCGAGTATTTTGGCACGGATTGACATGGTGGATCAGGCCTGGGGCGATACCCACATCTATCAGACAAAGACTGTACTTCGTTTGGGGGCTTTGATGCATATACCTCTGCAAACTTTGGTGGATGGAGGTGTGATTCAGGATGGTGATAGGTATGATTTCACCAGCTGGTACTCCTCGGTGGTCACAGGCCGTGGATTTCACGATGCAGCAAGGTCAGATTCAGCCAGAGTGAAGAAAGCAATGGGTAACATCTTGGAAGGAGTCCTTAATACATTAGAAACCATATTTGCTAGAAAGTTGGCCCCAGAGGAAATAACGGCTGATGGTTTGAAAGATAAATTGGCTCCATTCTTCTCAGCTGCGAGGTCGCTTGTCCTGGATGAATTTGAGAATGTCTCCACTTTCTCTAGTATTATTCAGCATACCCAGGACGCCTTAGCGGCATGGAAGAAGTCTTACATCCGACACGGTCAGACGGTAGCAGTCTTGGAGTTCCAGCTCAACCATATTCCACCGATTTCTGCCCAGGAGGTTGAAGCGGTATTGGCCCGGTTGATCGAATTTGCTATCCAGGAGAAGGCCAATGGGAACGCTCTCATGGATGAGGATCTTCTTGATGATGTTAGTGGGCATTAATTGCTCATTATGATTCCTGCAGGGGAGTGGAGAATATTCTGTGCATTCATTGCCCACTCCTCTCTGTGGCGGTTTTTAGGGCAGAAACCCTAATCAGGGCTTAGGTGGCTCAATCTGAGCCCTTTATTGTAATCAGATCTGAACCGTCCACTGAATTGGACCTATTATAAAAGGGGCATCCCCCCTCATTTGTAATCTATTAGAATTAGACTTCAGATTAGAGCTAGAGAGTATTGAAGATAGAAGTTAGAGAGTAGAGCTTAGAAGTTAGCTTAGATTGAGGAGGAAAGGAAGTTTTCCCATTGAGGACTTTGTAAGAAGTTGTTGTGAACACTCTCATAATATAAAGATTTATCATTGTTTGGTGGTTCTATCTTCTATTGTGAGTAGCTAGCAAGGCTTGTTCGTCTTTCCAATTCAAGTGGATAGAGTAGAGTAGACTTTGTTTATGCAAGTAGTTGTTAGCTGTGGAATGTGGTGTTTAATTTGAGCAAGTCTTCTCTCGTCCATACCACTAGCGGACTTGTTGAGGGCTGGTTCACCTTGCGTGGTCAACTGGAGTAACAGCGCTTAACTTCGATTGTGGCTCATATGTCCATATGCATCGTTGTGATGGTATGAACATGTTGTGTCATGGTTTGAATATTTCTCTCATCCTTTGAAGATTGCACCAACTTTGTGGAAGTTGTCCGACGGGAGGCAAAGCGGAGTTTGGTTTGAAGATTGTCCGAATTGATCTTCACATTCCACCCTTTAGAAGTAGATTGTAGACTTCCTATCCTTATTCCCTTTAAATTCAGCATTTTCCGGGTCAGTCCAGATACTAGAACAATATTGTCAAATCTTTCATGTCCTAATTGCTTCATAAAATCGAACAACTACGTAAGTCCCCTTGGAATAATCCAGCAAAACACATCAACCAACTGAGTCTATTTGCGTTAAAGGAACCTTGGAGTTGAACGCATGAACTTTCACGCAATCTTAGCATGCGGAATACTTTGATCAAGAGAGAATAGAATGACCGTTGGGCATTTTTATTCTGTGTTGATGTCATCATAAAAAGCACGTCAACAGGAACCTTGGAGTTGAACGCATGAACTTTCACGCAATCTTAGCATGTGGAATACTTTGATCAAAAGGGAATAGAGTGACCGTTGGACATTTTATTCTGTGTTGGTGTTGTCATAAAAAACACGTCAACAGGTTTCAAACCCTGGCCGGACCCACAATCATTTTTTCGAACCCACAGTGAATTTGGTCGAACCGGACCCGAATTTCGAACCCGTATCGAACCCGGGCTTTCCAGGGGCAAACCCGGTAACTTAGGAATAAACTAATATTCTCTCATTGGATGGAAAGAGAAACAAGAAGAGACATGCTATCTCTAGGACTTAATGTGTGAGGCCCAAAACACTTGGGGGCATGGGTTTGAGAGATATCTTTTTGCATGGAATTTCTCTGGTGGTCAAATGGATTATTAAGGCTCTTAAAAGTGATGACCTTGGAAGTAGCTCTTTAGATTCAATTTAGAAAACAGTGTTCCTAAGTCGAAGTGTAATTGGAAAGGTTTGCATTTGTGAAATCGATCCTTTGGTATTTCAGTTTTTTGTTCTATCTAAAAGGCCTGGCTGCATGTTAAAGGTTTTACTAAAGGTCACGAGGTTTTTTTGGTAATAAAAAAAGGGTTTGTGGTTTTAGATCTTTGTGATGGGCTCTTGAAGGAAAAAGCTCTCTACTTGCTTCTATAAAAGGTTGCTCTTTTATATGTTGGAATAATCTTTGAATTCTATTGATACTATAATAGAAAATGAGGCTTTAATCCAATGGAAGAAAAATATGTTTTTGTACAGTATTCCTATTCAGCACAAAAAAACAGACACTATGGTTCAAGATGTTGGTCTCTCTGGTATTCTTGAGGTTGTTCATTGGAATGAATTCTTGTGGGAGAATATTTAGAGGATTGGTGGAAAAAGGTTTCTTCAAGCTACTCCAAAATACTTATACGATATGCTTTCTTTCTCTGATGTCTGCTTCAACAAGCTCAACCTTTTGTCGTGCCATCATGATGCTAAGCATATTTGGTCTGAAAGACTTGATAAGATTTGGTCTAGTTATGTGGAACCCAAGAAATCCTTTTTGTGATTGTTATTGTTGTTTAATAAACTAGTTGTTGGTGCCAATTGTCATTTCTGAGTCTAAATAATGTTTGATGTGCGGTAACATTGAATCTATTGTTCATTTGTTCTTCGATTGTCCATTTGCTAAAAGCCTAAATAAATTTGGAATTTTTTCTACAGTCATTAACTTCTTATACTGGCAATCATTGTATCAGCTAGCTGGTTATCCTTTTTGGTTTTATTTATTGTCCTTCTCCTCTTTCTAAATTTTTCAATAACTTATTGCTTGCATCCTTTGAAATTCCCTAGTTCTTATGGATTTCTATTTCATGTCCCTGAAGCCGACTTGCAGCTTTTAAAGTATTTTTAAACACCAAATCCTAATTGTAAATAAGTATTAGTAGTAATATTATTATTAATAATAATTAATTTGAAAGAAATAATAATTCTGGGCCGACCTAAATAATTGTTTGGCGCCCATTTTTGAAAATAATAATCAATGTTTTTAGCCGACCTATTTCTAGTTTGGGTGCCAATTGTAAACAACAGGTATATATGCACCTTGGCTGGCTGGGCGAAATCATCTGGGATTTTATCATTGCATGTTACCAAAGGCTCAGCAGGGACTGAAACCTCTGTCAATGAGCTAGTTGACGTTAGGACGAAAACCCTACCTCACTGAAACCCTGATCTGATCTTTTGAAGTATTTTTTAGTTTGCAAAATTCCTCAATTAATACTTGTAGATGCTGATTTCATCCTCCAACTACATCACAGGCTGGGCGAACAGGAGTTGTGGACTGATTTCCATCAGCAGATCAAGCTAATTCAGACACAGCAGTTTAGATACAGCAGCACTCAACTGTGCAGGAGTTTGAGTGGATAGCCTAGGGTTTGAAGGGATCCAGCACAGCCAATCAGATCTAAGAGTTTAGTTATTCCTGGGTCTGAGATCCACTAGCATACCAGAGCAGCACTTAGGGATTGAAGAGGCAGTGGAGCAACATCAATATCAATTTGTAGCCCATCCATCAGCAACAACTTCCAACCCATCCGAGTAAGTGTTTGGGCAAATAATCATCAGTAACTGAGGGTTTCACGCCTCAGTTACCAGATGGCTATATTAGCAGCCTTCTCAGGACCACCTCCCAATTGGAATCTCGGAGCTAAAGATCACACCGTACTGGTTGGAGTGTCATAAGTCATGTCATAACCCTGATCTGGGTCCTTTTTAACCCCTGCACTGGGTAATATCGCCTTCTACAGTGGCCTATCTGAGCCAGGGGTCTGCTGGTTGCATTGTATGAGGGTAACAGTCAGCCATTGGACTGCTGGTAACTCATTTTTGTCACTGAACTGTAATAAGATATTTATATGATTTGACAATATTGCAGAATTTTTTGTCTATTTCTTTTCAGATCTGCTTCTGTCATTGTTTGCAAGGGGTTAAATGGTTGTTGTGGCCTTGTTAATTGAATTATGTGAATTATAACCCTAAGATATAACCCAAGGATTAATACATTCTAGAAATAATAATTTTAAGATTGTAGACGATTGTTTACTGATTTCTCTCATTAAGTCACCTTGTCTATCTTTGCAAACAATGTTGCCATGCAGGTTCATAAGAAAAAGGATGATGTCAAGAAGTTTCTACATGATGGCACACCCTTTCCTGCTTCTCAGGGCTTAAGATTGGGGCTCTATCTCTATCACAAGATTTTGCATGATAATGAAGGTCGGCTGATTCAAAGCAAAAATGAGGTTAATAAGGGCCTTGAGTGTGGATTTTCTCCTCCTGTTGGTTCTGTGTTGACTGCTAGCATGGATATTGGTTCTCTGTCTCCTGATGGTGTTGCAGAGAAGAAATTTGTTCCTGGGGTTCCTATTGTTGTTGCTAGTATGAGTTTTGCACCTGATGGTGCTGCTACTAAGAGTATTGAACCTGATGGTACTTCTGATGAGAATAAGGATAAAGGTGTTGATCTTTCCATTTCAGTACCTGCTGCTATCAGTTACTCTTCTGATTCTGACAGAGATAGTACTTCGTATGCATACCCTACTGTTACAGTTAGATGTTACCAAAATTCTTGGGTTTAGGAATTCACTGGTTTAAATTGAAGGATTTGTAAAACACATGGATAAGAATCTGTCAGAAAGGATGATGAATAATGTTTGTTGTATGGGTTGATTTACAGTCATATTAATACCTTGATCCGGAACTATCATCTATGGTGGTGACTTCTGAATTTTTCCTGATACGGAAGGTGCCTTTTATACTAGTGGTTTTGTTGATGCATGGTCTTGACTCTTTGGGCATTCATGTGTACATCTTCTGTTGCTCTAACGGACTTTGGTGTTCCTCCCATGATACTTGGTGATTTTGACTACTGTTTGTTCTAAATGTTGTCTCTTGAATCTTGGAATGTTTGAAGCAGTATATGTAAATTGGCTATTAAGATGTTTTGTGTGTCTTGGTTCTGTGAGGAATATATTTTATGGTCTTCTCCTGTGCTCCTGCTGGATAAATGGCAGCCTTGATTTTGATGGTTCCATGACAGTGGAAACAATTGAGATTCTTGTAAGATAGTTTCTTTCTGTGTTGCCCTCCTCTTCTTCCAGATGATGTATTTCTTACCGTTACTCTTGGTTACTTGTTGATACTCACTTAAGCTATATTTGTAAACTATTTTCCAATATAAATATATACATTTTAGCATCGTTCTTTCTTTAGCTTTAGTTAGATGATTTGATCTAATTATAGACCAAATTTATTGTATAAATATATGAAATGATAGAGATGAATATAATTCCTAGGTTTTAAGTTGAACATGTTTTAGATTTTGGAGTTTGGATTTTATGGTTCTATCTTATGTGTAAATCAAATGGACCATATTCCTAATATGATAATAAAGCCAATATTTAATCTCTTTGAATAAAATTTTATTGGACCATATTTCTAACATGATATCAAATCCAATGGTTCCTATCCTATAATATCATTTGATTTGGGCAATATTCCTAACCTAATATCAGAGCCAATGGTTTAATTTCTTGGAATAATCAGATGCTTGAATTCTTCAATTGGGTAAAGGACAATAAGAAAGAATTCAAGATGAAGAAAAAAAAGGAGGGCAAGAAACGTTGGAAGATTTATGTTTGTCTTTGTATTAAAACAATATGCACCTATTGTAGCTGAAGTACACATATGCAGCAACTTTTTTAAGCTCTTGCCAGCTTTTCCTTAACCAAATGAAAGTTTTTCTGACTTAGTTATGCAAGATATTTCCTTATAGTATTAGTCAAGAATGTATGAAAGATGGGATAAGATACAAGAAAGGTAATTGGAAAATATTTTGTCGTGGCCTCTTGATATTGGAGAATAGAAGAGTTGCTCGGTCGTGTTTGCTTAGTATGATCAACATTACTCACATGACTCACAAGTCAGTACGATCAACATTACATTCAACTCACAACTCACAGATTGAAAGTTATTGCAATCAGAAAGCAAATGAACTCAAAGAATCCTAAATGTTGCTCCATCAACTACAACATAGTGTATTCTCCAGGAATCAGACCCTTGGTGAGTGGCTCTTCTATTACACAGGTAATTGGTAAAAAATGGGATGTATTAACAAGAGCAAGTCGCTCTATAAATAATTTTTACAAGATTTACAAGACGGGAAGTTTCTAAAAAGAAACTTCAGAGAAGATCACAGAAGATCTTATCCAACAATAAATAACTAAAAATACATTTGAGCATTAAATACTAAATAAATAATATTATTCTAATATCTTCACCCAAATATAGGGGTCATGTTTCTCTCTTGACGGTTACTGATCAGTTGTGGTAATGCTTTCTTGCCGCCTAATTGCCCATCTTGGAAATCAATGATCGGGAATTAATAAATGGCCAAAATTATTACATTGCTAATGATAAGACTTCAAGCGATTTCTGAGCATTTCTTGATTAAACTCTTGCCCCATGGCCATCAATTCTCGAGTGGTTTGCATGCTCGGCAAATCAAACATTAAATAACCAACGCAAAGGTGCAATGGATATACACGTGCAAGTTGTCTAGCAAGACGATCAATTGGGAATATAGCTTAAATTCCTGTCATATCAACAATTAATCCCAACCGCATTGCCATCCTATCACCCTGGTTATTCTTAGCTCATATGTCTCACCAACCTTCTATAAATTCAACAGGAACTACCTCACTTCGCCAACTTGAAGTGTCAAACATGGCGAGTGCTCAAAGTGATGGAGTGTCCATGAATGACTTCATTGTTATTGAAGAAATTGAGTGCAATGCCCTCTTCAGGCATTTATCCGATTAGTTGAAAGAGGTCTTCACCATCAAGAGCGAAGTTGAGGAGGAGGTGCTGCAAGGCATATTGGGTGAGGCGTTTTTGAACTAGGTGCATGTACACAATGCAACACTCTTGGAGCGTTTTGTGTACACTATAATCCGCACCTCCGAGCGTCGTGACTGGGGAATGAGGGCAGCGGAGCGACTAGTCCGACCAAAGTTTCTCCACCGAGTGAATGTAGCCATTGCTGGCCTCAGCAATTATCCACGGAGTGGACTGGTGGGTGATGCCATTTGTATTGCAACTGTAGCCCAGAACGAAGTCACCGAAGAAGCAATGACCCTCCTGTGCGCAAGGGTGGTGAGGAATAACATGGGGCTGTTTGCCCAATTTCTGTAGTCTCATGAGAACCTGCTTTCACCTACTCAAATAGAGCATCTCCAAGTGGTGGTAGAAGCGATCCGTGTGCTAATGTTCGCCCTCTATGCATGAAGAAATCATCGTTTTAATACTATCTAGCCCCCCCCCTTTTTGTAATCGACAAAAAAAATTGTATTTCCACCAGTACAAATATATATATATAATAAAATACATCGTTTTGTATCTCTGGCGTCACTTTTCTATGTTATGAGCAATTTTGTTCTTTTTATTCTATTTAATTTGTTGTATCTGGATGGCAACTCTTTAGTCATAAGTAGCTTGTAGTTTTTTCTGGAATGCACCTAAACACAATAGTTTGCATTATGACTTCTTTAATGCCTTTAAAAAATGTACTTTGGTGGTAATGTGGGGAGTTCGCAAAACTAAACAAATCACCGCTATAGTTATAGAAACCACTCCAATTCCCGCCCGGCTTGAAAAACTTTGAAAAATAACATCACTGCCAGTCTTTTCAACAAGTTCATGAATCTAAAGTATGTGAAATGGTAAAAAGCTACTACTATTAACAGAAAAATATTACATTATAAAGAAGAGACATAATACTATAGATATTAAATATCTACCTACTGATTACTGTAGAAACAGTAAGTCTTCCTAAACTAAATACATTGACCATTAAATATACATAATTTAATATTCTAACACCCTCCCTTAATGGTCAATCTATCAAAAACACCAAGTTGCCCCCTGAATTTGACAAATTTATTTGGGCTCAGAGACTTGGTGAGAATATTTGTAGTCTGATCCGCGGTTGGAACATACTGCAGCTGAACTGATCTGTCTTCTACCAGCTTGCGAATGTAGTGACAATGAAGCTCGACGTGCTTGGTACGTTCATGGAAGACTGGATTTTTGGCAAGTTTGAGCACCCCTTGATTATCAATGTACAAGGGAGAAGGTCCTGCTTGTGACATGTGCATGTCAGAAAGCATCCTGCGGAGTCAAACTGCCTCACATGTTGCTTTGACGGTTCCTCGATATTCTGCTTCAGTCGAGGAAAGAGCCACTGCCTATTGCTTCTTTGTTACACCCCGAAATTTGTGTAGTTACTATTCTAGTAATGCTTAGAGCATTATGATTGTAAGGAAGATTTTGAATGAATAAAACGCGATTGAACCTTGTTATCAATATGAGAATCTGTTTACATGTTATGTTTGGCTCATTCTGTATTCTTGATTGATGTTACTCTTGGATAAGCAATGCATAGAGGAAAGTAATTAGTCTTGTTTTATATATTTGATTTATATATACTGCAAATATTGTGAGCAATTGACTGCCGTGGTTTTGTGCCATGGATGCAGGAACAGGAACTATTCCTCCAGGTGGAGGGGAAACATCACTCGGGAGAGGAACTTGGTCGGCTAACCGGTAAAGTTGATCATATGAGCATACACACACTTCACTGAGGGTTTTGGGAACTGAGTCAGATTGAGTTGTCATGATAAGTCATCCTTAGGCTTAGGAGTTTCTGATTACTTCTTTATGCTTTATGAGTGGTGTTCCTTGATTGACTGACTTACTGTTCTGAGAACCTTGAATGTGAAATGTGAACTGATAAGTTACTGATGCCTGGAATTTACAGTTAAATGTATATATACGTGTTTGTGCAATTGCGTCTATTAAAAGGTGCTCTGACTGACCTATAATACACGTAATTGGAGATTTGAAAATAAACATGTATAGATATATTTAAGTGTAAACTGGGTAAGTTTATTAATATATTTAATAATATATTTAATATCGATATTATTATAGTCTTACCGATAATATAATATATTAATATATCTAATGTAATATTCAAATATTATATAGATATATTTATATATTTAAATAAAGGTAAATTAAAAACTATAATAATGTTATATTGAATATAATACAAAATGTATTAATAACATTTTAATGAGAATATTAAAATGACTAAACCCTTGGAAAGATTTGAAATAGACGTATAAGTCTTTGGTAATTATTTTTCATTACCATATAAAGGAATTTCGAAATATTCAAACTTTAGAAAGTATTAAATAAAGGAAAGGAATTTCGAAATTTACTAGACCATTGAAAATGCATGAAAAATTAATGAAGGAAATGTAATGTTTTAAACTATGGACTATTGAAAGACTTAAAATGAAATATTTAAAAATCGCGGATTTCTTCCCCTGAAGAAATCGCGCGACTGTGTTAAGCTGAAAATGGGGAGAAATGGCAGCATTTGCAGATCCGCGCCCAGCTCGCACTTGAGAGACTTGGTCGCAGATGTTAAGGCGCCACCATTGTGGACACGTGGGTGAAAGAAAGAAAGAAACAACTGCAAAAAACCCTTGACGTTTTCAAACTGAAACTAAAAACGCCATTTGTGCTGCAGTCCGCCATTTTTGAAGGCATGAATAATGTTTTAACCTGTACGTGGTTGCTTCACGAAATTCAGAAGTGATAAGTTGAAACATTCCTGGGAAATATGTTGAATCATCAACTCTTTTGCTGTGTGTCTGGTTATTCGATTGCCACAACAGATTTTGACATTTTCAAAGGAAGAGGTGTCGAATTCTCATGCCTACAAATTAGTAAGCATGAGAATTCGAAACCTATAAATAGGTTCACTCTCATTGTTGAAAACACTCATTCACTCACTCTCCTTTGCATTGGAATCACGAATTTCAGTGCTGTGGTATTTCTATGTGTTAAAATTCCCTCTTGTTGAGAGCTTTATTCACCTACACTGCTGTTGCATTTACAGTAAGTTGCAAACCATCATTGCAATTAGATTGTGAGATAGATTGTGAAAGCCATTACCATTTTGTGAAAGCCATTTGCAATTTGAGACTGTATTGTTGAGAGCAACTTTTCCTCATACCAAATTGCATTTACCTGAAAGTAGTATTTGTTCAAGCTGAGAGAAGGCTGCGAAGGACGGTGGAGCAAGAACTGAAGCTACCGATCGAGCTCATACGCAAAAGGAAATCAGGCATGAGAAATATCTTTGTAGAATTTCTGTCATTGATTTTAAAATGTGTTATTAGTTTGCTTGATTATGCCTTGCATTATGCTGTAGTTTGAAAGGAAAAATAATAGGAAACCTCTATGTTTCTATGGAATTGCTGAATTAGGAATAGTTAAATTTCCTTAGAAAAGCTTATTGAATTAAGTAATAGCTTAAACAGCTTGTTGAATTGGGAATAGTTTAAATTCTTTAGAAAAGCTTTTTGAATTAAGAAATAGCTTAATAGCTTGTTGAATTGGAAATAGCTTAAAAACTTGTTGAAATGATTAGTTTGAATTCATAGGAGAATTCGAAAAGGAATAACATAAAAAGGGAAATGTTTGATTACTTCTTAGTAAAAGTACCTTATGTTTTGTATTGCTTGAATACTGCTTGAACTCCTTAAATAAAGGAAAGGGACTAGTTATTAATACTAGGACGAGGGTGGATTCAGTACCAAGGTAGTCTAAAGCTTTAGAGTTAAATAGGTTAACCAGAGAAAGCTATGTACTCCATGGATAAAGATTTCCATGTTAGGAAGTACCAGAGGGACCCCTTGTTGACTGTACTCCATTTCCTGTTTAAGTAGTTGAAGTAGGAAGTCTAGGGTGATTGACTACCCACGGAAAGGACTCAACCTACGCGTAGGATAAGGCAGCCTTAAGTCAAACTGAACCTGACTTAGTGCAAGTGATAGATGACCGTCAGTATAAGTACTGCCGAAATGCTTTGGCCAAAGTAGTGTAGTATACCTAACGTCCACTTAGACTGTGAGACGAATTACACTGTCAGTTCACAGTAATCCAGGTTACATGCTAGATTGAGATTGTGAGGACACAAGGATTTAGTTATGTAGGATTACACACTATGCTCAGTTGGTCATACAGAACCGGTTACCCAACCAATCTCCTCGAAGAAGGGAGGGCCGTCTACTTAACAGTAAACGTGCGGGGGACCGCAATATAAGTCCGTGGTTGGTGGAAAAGCACCTGAGTGATGTTTCCCCTCCACCTTAGACTTCTGATGAACCAAAGTTTGAAAGGGAAGATCCTGGACAGTCTTATTCCTATTTGCTCAAAAGCTTCCAAGCTATGTTTGAAACTTGTAAGATTCTTACCTTGCTTTTTAATTGAAAGAAAAGTAATGATGAAAGCGTACTCTGTTATTTACTTGGAAAATAGAACAATGATAAATTGTGTCATTTATTTCTTTATGATGAAATGTTCAATTAGAATGAAAAGAAAAATTATTTACTTTGTCATTTAATTGTATTTCCTTGTATCTTATTAGTGAAAGTAGAAAATTTTTGTTTACCCGGTTTTGGGGTCGTTACATTCTTGTTGGTCCATGTTACAGCACCTGTACCCAAACTAAAGATATACCCAAAAGTAGATTTTTTGTCATCCACTGAACCTGCCCAATCTGAATCTATATAACCAATCAGCTTTGGATCCTTGCATCTACCATACAGAATGCCAAAATCGGAAGTGCCTTTAACATATCTCAACACTCACTTCGCTGCAAGCCAATGATCAGCTTTCGGAGCTGTCATGAAGCGTGAAATGTAGCTCACGGCAAAACTGATGTCAGGTCTAGTGGCAGTGAGGTAGATGAGACTACCCACTAGATGCCTGAATGTCGTTTCATCAACCAAAGGTGAATCAGAGTTGGTTGATAACTTCAGCCCCTTCTCCATAGGTGTGGACGCAGGTTTGCAATCCTGCATCCGAAATTTGTCAAGCAGACTCCGAGCGTATTTAGACTAAGAGATAAAGATACCATCAGCAGTATGCCAAACTTCAATACCCAAACAGTAATGCAGAAGCCCCAAATCGGTCATGTCAAAAGCCTAACACAAGGCTTGTTTGATTGCTGCAATCAAAAAAGCCTGAACTGCCAGTAATGATCAATTCATCAACATAGATAACAAGAAACAAAACATCATCACCAGAGTGCTTGACATACGAATTAGTGTCAGAAGGGCTGCGTTGAAAACCATGATCAACCAAGTACTAATTGATTTTGATGTACCATGCACGAGGAGCCTGTTTCAGTCCATAGAGTGCTTTCACGAGCCTACATACCTGATGGTCTTTTCCAGCAACCTTGAAACCAGGAGGCTGCGTCATGTAGACTTCTACTTGCAAATCACCATTGAGGAAGGCACTCTTAACATCCATCTAATGAACTGTCCATGCGAATTGGGCTGCAATAGTGAGAAGAAGACGAATTGTGCTCATCTTTGCAATAGGAGCAAAAGTCTCCTCGTAGTCAATGCCCTCCTGTTGTGTGAAGCCCCGAGCAACTAACCTTGCCTTGGATTTATCCAAAGTGCCATCGGCATGATACTTGACCTTATAAACCCATTTGCAACTGATGGGTTTCTTCCCAGGAGGAAGATCAAAAAGAACCCAAGTGTGATTCTTCAAAAGACTATGATATTCTGTCTGCATAGCCTTTTCCCACTCTGGAATTCCTTTAGCCTCTGAATATGTTTGAGGCTCATAGATGTTGTGGATGTTGGCCATAAGAGCATAATTGACTGTGTTTTGTTGCTTGCTCTTTCTGTGAACTGATCTACCCTCAACAAGTTCATCATTATGAAGATCACTGATGGTCTTGAGCCACCATTTAGGCCAACAAGTAGAAGTACCAACATCTGGAGTAGGAGAAACAGCATCTTCTGGGAGTGCTGGAACAACATCATCTGGATATGAATCCTGAGGAAGATCAGGTGATGATATATCATGACCAGTAGACTACTCATCTTCAGAGTCAGAATGCTCTGAAGCCCTCCCATCAAGGGAACCAAGAGGAAGACAAACACCATCATCAGGGACCTGTATAGGCAAATCCTCAGGACAACAAATGGACCAGTAGTCTCATCAATCACAACATCACGACTGAATATGAGACGATCTGTCTCCACATCAATCAACCTGTATGCCTTGTGATTGTCGCTATAACTAGTAAACATAAGTTTTTGGCTCTTGGAGTCCAACTTGGCACACTTGGCTTCTGGAATCCATACATGAGCGATAGAACCAAAGACTTTCAGATGGCCCACTTTAGGCTTATGTCCTGACCAGGCTTCTTCGAGAGTCATCTTCTTAACGACCTGTGTAGGTGACCAATTCAGGAGGTAGACGGCAGTATAAACTGCTTCAGCCCAGTATTTCTTAGGTACATTTTTGTACTCGAGCATAGAACGAGCCATTTCAGTAATGGTGTGATTCCTACATTCAACGACACCATTCTGCTGAGGGGTGTATGGTGTGGTGAATTGGCGTTTGATGTCGTGTTGAGCACAAAAAGAAGAGAAGTCAGCTGAACAAAACTCCCCCCCATTATCTGACCTTAGAGTAACAATGTGAGAACCTAATTCCTTCTCAACTAAGGCCTTATACTGCTGAAATGTACTGAACACATCGGATTTATGTTTCAAAAAATACACCCACATTTTGCGACTGAAATTATCAACAAATAGTAAAAAGTACCTGGACCCAGTAACAGATGGAGTTCATTGGTCCACATACATCAGCGTGAACCAATTGAACCTTAGAGGCACACTAAGAATCACCGTTCGAGAACGGTGTCCGATGCTGCTTTCCAGCTTCACAGGTTGCACAAACTCCATGATTTTGAGTTTGGATCTCAAGTAAACCAGTAACCAAACCCTCCCGAGACAACTGAGAGAGATAGTGCACATTCAAGTGCCCATAACGCTGATGCCAAAGTTTGTTGATGAAAGTACTCCTTGCTGCCAGAGCGTGCTCCTGAGAATCACTGGAATCAGCAAGTCTATACAAACCATGATCCTCAAGTCCCATAGCAATCATAGTACGCGTCGCCTTATCAACAATATTGCAAGTGGACGAACTGAAAAATAACATCCAAGTTGGAAGAATGCTTCATGATCTGGCTAACGGAGAGAAGATTATGTTCCATGCTTGGAACATAGTAGACATCAAGAAAGAGTAAATTTCTTCCTTCAGAGTGTATCTGAACATTGCCCTTACCGGCAACTATGTACTCTTCGCCGCCACCAAAGATCATTGAGTCAGTGAATGGTTCATATTTGGTGAACCAATCTCGACGGTGAGTAAAATGCCGAGAAGCCCCTGAATCAATATACCAGGCAGAAGATTGGACTGAATCTGCAGTTCTCTTGGCCATAAAAGCATAAAATGCAGACTCTTTCTGCTCAGTGTGCTCCGCGACATGTGCCTTTTGTTGAGACCCTCCCTACTTCTTTTGTTCAGAAGCCATCTGAATTCGACAATCAGCCTTCATGTGACCATATTTATGGCAATAATTGCACTAAACTTTCTTTTTCTTCTTGCTGTCCTGAGAAGAACCAGAGCCTTTTGGTTGAGAAGATTGAGCCTTCCCTTTGTTCTTAGCAGAAGATTTGGCAGAGAACGCTTGCTCTATGGAGGTGGAACTGGTACTACTTCCAAACTGTTGTCACCAGCGATCTTGCTGCAAGAGCTTGTTGCAAAGATCTTCAAATTTGAGATCAACATTGGTGGAGGTGATATTCAGCGTTTCGATGAAATGCTCATACGAACGCGGAAGACTCTTCAGAGTAATTACGACCATGTCTTCTTCCTCCATTGTTCGACCAATCAACTCCAACTGATCACGAATGTCCTTAATCTTCGTCAAATGTTCCTGTAAGAACAATTTCTCATCCATCATGATGGAAAAGAGCATGTTCTTGAGAAAGAATGCTCTACTCTTGTCGGAGGTTTCATGAAAGGCCTTCAAGTGATCCCAGATTTCTGAAGCAGTTTTGTCAGACGATATCTGAGGTAGCTGCTCATCTGTGACGAAGAGTTTGATGAGCATGACGGCTTCCTGGTTGCATTCATCCCATTTGTTCTGGTCCTTTCTGACTACAATGGGACGAGTTGAGTTCCCCAAAACGATTTGATCGAGGCAACGATATTCGAAGATCATAATCATGCGCTGCTTCTAGGTGTTGTAATTCTTCCCGTTAAACTTTTGGCTATTTTTGAGCATGAGATTCGTCAGAGATGCCATCACGTACCCTGCGGTCAAACTGGTGAAGGCAAAACGAATATAAAAAACGCACAAATCCAAAGATGAAACCCTAGCACGAATTTCGAGGTAAGTTGATGACAAAATCCAGAAGATCTGAAGAGTACCCAGAAAAGAATGCCGAAAACCCAAAAAAAAATTTGACTACCCAAAACAAATTCTCAACACCTAGTGGCACAAATTTTGAGGCATGAAAATCAAGACACCCGAAAAAATTTAATGACAACCCAGTTGAGCTTACGAAAAACCCACAAGGAATTTGAAATCAAAATAATTTTTCGCCTTGAAACAGAGGGTCAAAACCCTAGACGAAAATTTCAAAATCCCTAGGCTGCCATGGATGCTCAAAAAAGTGCAGAAAAAATATCTGGGAACACAGAAATCTGGAAAAACACAGAAATCGCGCGGGCAGGAAAGATCTTTAAAAAACGCGGCTTTGAAAAAAAAACGCAGCAAGGAGGTCAAATCGCGCGGCCAGAAACGCGTCTAGAAAAACGCGAAAACCATGAAGGAATCTGACGGAGAGCAAGTTCGCATGCAGGCTAAGAAATGAAAGACTACACGCCCAAAAGACCTCCCAAAACACGAGCAAATGCTACACACGTGCGCCCAGGTGAAATACAGAAGACACACGCGACCCAGAAGAAAAGAAACCCATGCAGCCAAAAGAAAACGCGTCTGATAAAAACGCAATTCTGAGAATGACGCCTTGCAAAAAAAACACGGGTAGCAAGATCCACGCCCAAAAAAAACACGAATAAAAATTTCAAACACAAACCCTCGAAATTCAGACAAAGAAATGGGAACAAAAATTTCAAATTATGGTTTTTGAAAACCCACAAAAAAAGCAGATCAAGCAGCCACGAATTTACCTAGAAACCCTAATCTTCTCTGGTACCATGAAATGGTAAAAAGCTACTACTATTAACAGAAAAAGATTACATTATAAAGAAGAGACATAGTACTGTAGATATTAAATATCTACCTACTGACTACTGTAGAAACAGTAAGTCTTCCTAAACTAAATACATTGACCATTAAATATACATAATTTAATATTCTAACAGTACAAACCGCTGGCCCTTTGAAAGAATAACTTGGAATATGTGGCAAGTTATAACAATACCCTAAAACACCGTTCGAGTAAAGAAAAAGAAGAAGTAAAGACAAGGGCGATAGAATGGGAAAGACAAACGAGTGAAAATACTGTCCAAGTTATGAACACTTAATAAAACACCGCCCGGGTAAAGACTTAACCGAGATTTTGACATGGGGGTGCCAATTTACGAGAGGGTCCCAAAATCTAAGTAACAGTTAGGTAGATGAATGGCTCTAGCAAAGCTACAAATGTTGCTTTCCTGCACAAATCTGTCATGACAAACTTATTGAAGCATATAATATTTCTAAGGAAATTGCTTGCGGTACCCAAAGATAGCAGTTGCACCTTCATCAACTACTAGTGATGTATACAGCTATCTTCCTCGGTGAGTGGTTGTACTTTGAAGAGTTGTTATTAGGTGGTTGCTTGCTGTCATGTCCCCTTCTGAGTGACATCTCTCGGAGTACAGGATTGGCCTATTACACGACCCTCGTAGGCTGATAGACTGGATAGAGGGTCACTTCGGAGCTTGGCTCAGCTTCAGTTAGCAGAGATTGATCAGTAGTCTTTAGTTTTGGCTCAATCGGAGACTTTTTGCTGAATTGCTATTTTTAGTAGTTCCGGGCAGGCAGTGTGGGACCCCTGCTATTTTTAGCAGTATGGCTTTGGCAGTATCCGGAATCACTTCTGAGTTCGTCAGCATCAGACGGATCAGTAATCAGATGAGTAACGAGGGAGATATTAATATTTAATTATATTGATTAAATATTAATTATTTAATGATTTATAATATAAAGTTATAATGTTATATTATAACTTAAGTGATTTGCTTTGAGGGGTGCGCCCATCATCAGAAGGGGCCAAAAGTGACAATTAAATTATATTGAAATATTCAGCTGTGACTATTGAAATGTTAAAAGA
This sequence comes from Sequoiadendron giganteum, assembly GCA_007115665.2. Lineage (NCBI taxonomy): Eukaryota > Viridiplantae > Streptophyta > Pinopsida > Cupressales > Cupressaceae > Sequoiadendron > Sequoiadendron giganteum. The sequence continues at coordinate 103,156,730 of CM021110.1, read as the reverse complement.
TTAAAATATGAATATTTCATTAAAAACCCTATTATTAAGGAAATCGCACTTTTCAGCATAAAGAGGGTTTTGCCTTGGGTTTTGAGGATTATGCCATTTTTATGAATTGAAATTGATCAAGTTTTGTCTGAGCAAGAAGCTTTAGGGTTTCAAGTTCGAAATTCTTTGGGGAACGAGCCATCTCCATCGAAGCAGTTTAGAGGGTGTGAAATAACATCTGATTTATTGCCAGCACAGAGGTTTCTTCATCCAGGAGAGATCACAGACTTCAGAGATTATTTATTTACAGAGTTTCAGCTTAGGTTCCATCTGGAAAACTTACTGCAATCAAGGCGCCCTTTCTTATTGATATTCTGGAGGCTTTAAAGGAAGCCGTACCTATTCTATTTGCTGCTGTACCTGGCCGTACCATTCTGTACCAGGCCGTACCTCTCCACAAAGGGGCGTACCACCTTCCAGAGGCAAATCGCCTACTTCAGCTTCAGTCTGCCATTACCAGTTTGGGCGCATATCTTCCTGGCATCATTGAGGATCACCAGACGGAGGGAGAAAGGAGTGATCATTGCAGCCGTACCAGATTTCTTCATCTACAGCTCGCTGATTTTTTCCAGGTTTTCTCAATAAAAATTATTGTTTTCTTATTGCACGTTATCAGACATTTTTGTAATCAGCTTGGAAGAGTAATAAATGATCTGGCATAAGTAATTGCATTACATTCAGTAGATTCTAGGAGTTAGATAATCTTATTGAATTTATTTCAATTATTTGCAAAAGTCGCACCCTTCATTTATTGTTCAAAAACGCAAAAATTGCAAAAAAAACCAAAAAACGTCAGAAAAACATAAAACTTCAGTCAGAATCAGTATCAGGGGGAAATAAGGGTTCCTACACTTGCTTAGTTGTGTGGTGTTGAGCTATAAGAAGAGAATAAATATCCTATATTTTGTCGAGGGGAAGTGTTGGAAATATTCATCGAAAGATTGAATCAAAATAGGATCATAAATAGAATAAGGAGATGCAATAATTTATGACTCTGTGTAATGTCCCATTTTTTGGAGTGATTACCTAATGATGTCATGATGAGCCAATTTTCACATTTTGCTGATTTTGCAAGACATTTTGAATGTGGGAATTCAGTTAACATATTTTTTGTGGTAATTTTGGCAAAGTCAACTTGGGTCAAATAATTTGCCCTAGAGATGAGCAACCCATTTGGAGAATAAGAGATGAAGAAAAATTGAAGAAAACATGGAAAATCATCCTTGGAATAAAGGAAGGAAAATACATTATATCTTTCTTGCATAAGTATTCATCCTTGATGGAGGGAAGGTTAGAAAAATAAGGAAACAAACAATATTTGGTTTGGGTGCCAAAGAGAAAGAAGAGTCAAAAAAAAAAAAATATACCTTTGTGGGTCAGCCTAGGAGGATAAAAGAGTATGATAAAACAAATCTTTAATTTGTTTTAAGTTGAGTGCCAAACTTACCTAAGGGAGGTTAGCCTCCTTGAGAGGGAAATAATAAATTATAAAGGTAATTTTACCTTGGTCAGCCAGCATATGAAGAAGGCGAAAATCAAGTATATTTCAGATCATCATTCAGGCAATTCATTTTCAGCAGACCTCTTCTCCTTAAGAGCAGATTTAGCATATGCTTTAGGACAAAAACCCTATTGCATAAAAGGGAGCTAACTCACCTTGTGGAGAATTCATGATGGAGTCCTACTTGCACTTCATTGAAGATTTTTGGAGCAATTGGAGCGTTAATTCAAGATCAGATTTGCAGTACAGTGTTGGAGCAGCAATAGAAGATAAGTGGTTGTCATTACACTAGGGTTTCACCCTAGGGTTTGATTGGAGCATAATTGGAAGGCGAATTGGAGGGTTGTTGAGCCTCTATTTGTCGTCATTTTGGTATATAGTGTTGGCGTTTCAATTAGCACCTCTGGAGTGCTTATTGGAAACAGACAGCTATTGCAAGTGTGTTAGTACATGCTCTTCGGATTATAGAGAGGAAGATCTCTCTTTGCTGATTTTATACTGTAAAAAAGGGGTGTACTAAGATTTCCTATCTTTTTTACTCAGCTGGTAGGACACAAGGGTGCATAAACCAATGCGCCGTAGCTAAGCTTTTTCTCTGGTTTCCGCAGATCTTAACTACGACTAACTAAGCTTCTAAACTATCCTACCTCCTCAAGATAAACAGAGCATGAGGGCGTAGGAGCGAAATGGTATGGTTGGATCACTTGAATCCTCCGTCTCAATGGAATATGGCCGAGGCTCTGAACCTTCGGATATATACCAAGATAGGGCTCGATACAAGCAAACACTCGTTACGGTAAACTGGATCTGAGACTTGCCAAGGAGGAGGAACCCCTATCCGAGGTATAGGCTTTGGAAGCAGCTCACTAGAAACAACAAGGAACAATGGCCTTTCTAACAGGATTCCCGAGGAGGTGACGACACCTGTCCAAAGTCTAGGCTGCAAGAAAGATCATTAAACAACATCAAACGATAATGATTGATGACAAAATATCCAAGGAGGCGACGACACCTGTCCAAGGAGGAGATTGAAACAATGCACTATTTAAAAACAAGACTTTGAATAACTCAAATAATTAGATCAATCAAGCTTGCACCATCTGATTTATTTCTTTAAGATTCTTCAAAGAATTACAAAGGTCGGGACAGCAAAGGCACGAAATCATGCACAATTGCGATCAACCAACGAACTCTCATCCAAGAGTGAACAGATATAAACAAGCGAACTCTGGCAACAGTGGCGCAGCAATTTTGCTAGCAAATAAAGGTTAAACAAATAAAGAACCTAAGGCTCTTATTTATAGGAACTCAAAGGAGTAGGCAACCCTAAAATCTCCTTGAGTTAACAAACAGTTCTTGCCAATCAGCAAGATATTATTCTATGTCTAAAAGTAGGTGAGCAAACAGTTAACTGGAAATCTACTTCAGTTAACTGAAACTAAACAAAAGTCAAACTGGAAGTCTACCTCAGTTGACTGACACCTAACTAAAAGTGAACTTATGTTTACAAATGTGTCTCCAAATAGACATCCACCTTTTGAGGAAATCTGAGATCCACAAATCGTGGGAGTCAAATAGACATCCTAGATTAGTGGGATCTGACATGCATGATCTGTGGAGATCTGGAGTCAACTTGGAAAGGGGCATCAAGTTGACTTCAGTCATCATTAATGCTATTTGGAGGGTAGGACGTCCTCCCTTGGTGCTTTACACCTCTTCACCACTGGTCAACAAAGTCTCTATCCAGTCATTGACCTCTTCGGCCTCCGGGCAATTAATGCTCTTCAAGATGACTATGTGGCGTCTAAGCATTTCTTCACCCGTCGTAAGCTGCTGATGATAGGTTATGCATTGGGCAGCTGCTTCATCTAACTGGACAGACATGGCTGCAATTTTGGCTAATTTGCAGCCATTGGGATCTTCAAGGAATGAAGATCGGATGACATCCTGGAATCGTGTCTGCACGGTTTCAAGTTCCACATATTCTCCTCCTTCCCGCTGATATTCTAACTCTGGGAAGGATATTACCAACGTTCTTGCGAAGTTGATAATATTGGCGACGAAGCGTCTATAGTCAATCAGCTCCACAGAGTTGGCATCATAGGCTCTCACCTTGTATGCCACCTGTTCTTTCCACTCAAAGAGATGGTGTTTATTTTCTGTGGTCGTAACTGATTCATATGCTTGTTGCAAATCAGCAACTGTCGCCTCCTCTCTCGGCCTCTCTTGAGCTGCCTTTATATCTGACTTCTGGATTTCTGATCGAAGTCCATGTGCTCTGTCTCTCAGCTGATATGCTTCTGTCAACACACACCGCCCTTTGACAACAAACTCATCCACTTGGCGTCTCAAGTGTTTACCGTATGTAATCAACTGATGATGGTTCCTTTCAGCTGGGAGATCCAACAGTCCTTGAGGCAAAGCCGAGGAGTTTGGAGTGTCATGTATCAAACTAGAAATGTACAACTTTAGCTGACGGATTTCAGCCTTCAAGGCTGCTTTGTCTTGTCCATCTTTTGTCATCCTTTCTTTGACACTCGCCGAGGCAATTCCAAGAAGGTCTGCCTCCACCTGTCGAGTGGTCTTTCCAAGGTTCACCTTTGAAAGCGTGAAATCCTCAACCCTCACATTATGTATATCTTTGTCTTCAGGTGGGGCAGCAGTCTCTATGATAACCTCGTTCTCTGCATTCTTTTCTACATGCGTCTGCTTCTTCAACTTCTTTACCGGCATGTCTTGTGGGACATGATGGAATTCAGAGAAGTCAAGCTGATAAGAAGGCCTCTCCCTCTTCCTCCCAAGCGAGCTTTCCAGCCAGATAGAATCTCGGCTAGCATCGCTGGGAGGAGGAACATAGGTCCCCTGAATGCTAGAAGAACGAGACTGTGCCGTGGCAATGTCTCGTGGTGGCGAGTCCAAATCAATAGGACTTTGTGACCTCTGTGATGGTGGTGAAGCTGGTGGCTCTGTTTCTATCACTGGCACCGCTTCTGCTACAACTTCTTCTACAATGGTTTCCATCTCTACAGCGATTATTTCAATCACTGGTTCTTGTGTAGTTGCAGCGGTCTCAACTGTCTCAGGCAAATTGGTGGCTGTCTCCACCTGTACCTCTTGCCGGCTTGTGCTGGCAATTCCTTTTCTCCCCCATGTGCTTCCTGACATCCGCATTCCTTCTGGAGGAAAGCTCATCTTCTTCTGTCTGGGTTTCCTCCTAGACGTGGAAGGTAGTGTAGACTGAACCGCTGGCGGCTCTGATCGGGGAAGTACTACCTTCCTTGTCCTTTTACTGTCCAGGTAGAGTTGACTGTGTCGAACTACTCTACCCGTTCTTTCCTCAATAGACGTACTCTCTTTCGCGTACCAGTCTACCTTGCCGAGTGGTTGTGAATCCACTAGACCCGTGAAGAAGGAAGAAAGAATAACTTCTCCTTCGTCTTCAGATAAGCCCTCGATGTCTTCTGACATGAATTCTGCAATCTGCGAGAGCTTGAATCTGCTATGGTTCCTTCTTCTCACTTCGAACTCATCCTCGCAGTTGACCCAAAAATCTTCCATGAAAGGTTCATGTGATGATCTTTGCTCAAGGTGAGCTGCGAAGATGCCTCTGGGGTCATAGGATGGCCTCCTGTCGATGAGGTACTTGAGATTAAATCTCACTATTTCTTGGCTTATCAACCTTGCATCGGCTGCAGTTCTGCATCTGTAGAGTCCCATCTGAAGAGGAAAGTTCACTGCAGCCTTTTTCTTTACGCGAAGGTAAGAGTGAACCTCGGCCAATTGCCTCAGGAATTCCATGAACACTACCCTATCTGAGGGGTAACGTGGCATCATGGCGGGGTGGCCATTATAGCCATACACGCGTATGTAGGTGAAAGTGGGGAATTGTATGAACCAATCCGCCCAGTCCACCATTGCTGCCTTAGCTGCTGGTGAAATACGCACGTGCATCTCATGGTCTAGCTCGTGCACGGTGTGCATAGTAAAAAGGTCATTTATTCTTTTGAAATGTCTTTCCGCTAGAGTGAACTCCAAGCGAGGAAAGTATTCTTGTACCTTTTGCACACCCAGGGTTCCCACAGTGTTTAATGTTCTGAAATCGCCTTGGAAGGCTATCAGGTAGACCAGGTATGAACACATGTGGAAACGGTGCTCTTCTAGAAATCCGGTGAATTGTTGGTGGAGTGTGTCACTGATCAGGGAGGCCCAGTCGTAACGTTCTTTTCTGCTGATTATCTTGCCAATAATGTAGAACATCCACGGCTGGAAGGATTTTCCCTCCTCTTGTCCAGTGACTCTGCTGAGTAGGGTGATTAGCACTCCGTACTCGTCTTTGAATTCTCCTCTACCAACTAATCTGGGCAAGCTGTTTCTCTTTGTTTTCAGCCAATGTTCAGCCATTATAAGCGAACACTTGTCTTTTGAAGCCTCGAATGCCTTTTCGCATTCTGTCACTGATATGACCTTCTTGGTAGGGCATGGTGGGATTGCAAAACAAGTCTCTATGTCTACCGGCTTCAAGCTGCAAATCACCCTCCCGTCAACTGACAGGATCTCTCTTGTAGTCGGGTTGTAATGCTTAGTGCAAGCAATTACAAGCTCGATGCTTTGTAAGGTGATTGGAATAGATGCTGCTTGAAACAAACCGGATTCTTCGATGTTCTGCAATGTGATTTGATTCATGCCCTCCAAGTCTTCAGAACTGACCTCTGGATTTTTCTGCCATAAGTCTGTATCAGTCGTTTTCAGGTAATCATGGTATAAGACTGTTTTGGTCTTGTATTGTACCTGAGAGTACTGCATTCTGAAAACCTTGAATATTGACTGGGCACTTGACCCTGTTCTGACACTTTTCTGGAAATGCTAAAAATAGCCTCGCCGGGGGTAGTTTTTACGAAAAAATCTGAGACATGGGTTTTGTTAAGAATGATTTTCTAAACAGACCCAGATCGTCAGAAATTCGAAAAAACGAGTTTTTCTTTGACATGCAAGAGCCCTTCGGTGGCAGAGGCAGCAAGGGCACCAGAAAGTGATTTTTCTCGAAAAAATCTAACACATGGGTTTTGTTCGTGCTTCAGAGCCAAACAAACCCAGTTTGTCCGTTTTTCAATATTATGACTTTTTCCGGAAACCCTAAAAAATAGGGGCAGCAGGGCTACTTTTTCTGAAAAAATCTACCATGTGGGTTTTGTTGAAAAAGCTGTGCTGATCATACCCAGTTGGTCAGATCTGTGAAAATCTGTCGTTTCCTGTGACATGCAAAAGAAATATAGACAGAAGTAGAGGAAATAGACAGAAGATGGATTGGAAGTTATAAACTGCCACTTTGCAATAATCTGTCTCTGGAAGCAATCTTGGGAGAAGAATGCTTTTACTGCCAATGATCTTCAAAAATATTGAAGATCCGTTCAAAACCCCTGCCAGATCTTGAAAACTTGTTCTTGGGAGCTACTTGATGTTTTATCCTTCAACCTGCAAAAAGAATAATGAGGAAAGGGACGCCTAGCATGAATATAAGGCAATTAGGGTTAAGATCCACAAAGTATGGAAGATAACTCATCATTCAGGCCTGATTTGGAGTTCCAAAAGATGATTTCCACTGATTGTGGAGTGTTTTTCTCTTTTTTGGCTCCAAATTTGCTAACTCAAGTCAACATTTCTGTTTGACTTTCCTTTAGGCGTCCAACCTTGAGTTTGATCATTTTTATCTATTTTGCAAGCTGAAGTACTCCTGTTTGATCTTCGATTCGGGTTACTCAGTTGATCTCGAGCAGTATCTGACAGTTCTGTTGTTGAGGCAGGATCAGTATGATTAGATGTGCCTGGGAGAGGTTAACTCAGAAAACTGAGTTTAGGTCTCCAGAAAGAAGGGCGCCTTTTCTTGAAAGGGGCGCTTTTGACAATGCCTTAGTCAATTTTCACTGACTCGTTCTTCGTTTTGACCTTTTCAGACCCTCTTTGCTTTGATCTGACGTTCCCGATGTTTGATGAATCAGATGATTCTGCTTGATGATGTGTCGGGTAGCTGGTTCAGTCTTGTTCACGATGCCTGACTTTGCAGTGGCAGCTGGCAAGTTTTGGGCCTCCAAACTAAAGGGCGCCCCTGGCCAGCAGGGGCGCTTTTAGCTTTTGCTTGGTTTCATCTTGGTTGTGGACTGCCAGTCTTTGACCTTCTCCATCAGTCGATTGATTTGTCGGAAGTTCTTGCTGATAGTCTCGCTGACGAGATAGGTCATAGCTGAGAAGGTCATCCTGGGAGGTAGTGAAGATTCTGGCTAAATCTGGATACCTTTAGGAAAGGGCGCCTTTCCTTGAGAGGGGCGCTTTTAGCCATGCCTTAGCCATTTTCTGGCTTATCTTTCCAGTTTTTCAAATTTGGCTTTTTCTGCTTGATCTCATCTCGTGATCGTCTGGTGTGTCTTATGGACTTGCTGTTAGATTGATCACGTAGCCGGGAGGAAGCTGGAAAGATATCATGTATAGAGCTGCAGCTTCTGGATTCATCTGGTGTCTGCAATTGAGGGGCGCCCCTGGCCAGCAGGGGCGCTTTTACCTTGAAGCTCTCTGATTTGGCACTTCTGTCGTCAATGGATCCTCCATACTTCGCTGACGGTTGGTCAATGATCCCTGAATCAGATGATCTTGCTGATTGTTTCGTTGTCGAGCCAGTATGAAAGTGAAGAGGATGACTGTTTTGACAATGCCAAATATTTGATTTGCCCTCTGAGGTCCAAGGGCGCCTTTCTTCAAGAGGGGCGCTTTTAGCCACTGTAGACTGTGTTTTGCCTTGGTAGACAAAACGTGCACCTTCCAGACTTAGCCAAATTTTGGCCTTTTCCGTTTTGAGAATCTCCTTCGTTGAACGGCATCATTTTCATCCTTTTTCCGCCATGGTTTCTTCGTTGAAGCTTTTGAGGTTTAGCTTTCAGCACCTGGTACTGGCCAATCTGCCATTAATGGCTGCGGAGCTCCTAACTTTGTTCCTGAAAAATAGAAATAGACCCACCAGAGTAAAACATAATTTTTGATAATTCTGACTTGATCAGTGTGATCGTGAAGGCAATTAATCCTATCAAAATTATTTTCAATCATTTCCGGGAAGGTCCTATTTTTTAGGGTTTCCATAAAAATAGGGGTGTAAAACCCTAATTTTCGTTTTTTCAAAATTTTAACCATAGGTTCCTTGACAGAAACCCACAAAGATTTCATATTTGGTTTGACCTAAAACATACTTTCGATGGCATTTTTACGTTGTTTAGCTCAATTTAAGCAGAATGCCAAAAATTTCATTTTGGGTATAACAAAGTGTAAGTCTTGAAGTTAATTTATATAATAGTGTATCATTCCTATGATAGCTTGGACCTTTCAAATTTGAACCTTTAGTGGTAAATCCTTTTTCAGGAACAATGCTTTATCTGAAATAATAAGTTGAATCTGATCATATTATCAGCCTATCAACAATAAAAAAAGGCTGTAACAGATTCATCCAAATTATGTTTAATTTGTGCTTTCTTTGTTTGAGATATTAAGTTGTAATAAATTGTATCTATTTCTGTTTTCTCAAACTTAGTATTCAACTTTTATCCTTTTATAAAGCTGACAATTACTTTTATTTGATTTGAACTAAATTTAAAGGACTTTAAGGGTTTGTAATCTGGAACCTATTGAACACTCTCCAGTAACTGAAAAAGTGTTTCTAATAATTTAGTCAAAAGAACATCCCATTCATTACAAATGAAAGGATTCTTGTAAGGAGAAAAACACAGCTGACATAGAGATTCGCAAATAGTGCAATACCGTCATCCGTGCTTTGAATGATTTAGCTTTCGACTCCACAACTTCTATTCCTTTCAATCCCCCCGAAACTGCATAGTTTCCCTGTAAAACACTTGTTACATCAATTGTTGATATTCAGAAGCACCACAGCCCAACAGGACACTAGAACTGTGTGAAACTAAATCAGAACAATGTATACTTGTTCTCATACAAGACAGGATAGCCACCAAAAATTCCATCTCACATACATTACAAAGATAATTAGCAATCTGCACTCTTTCTTTCTCGTCAACTTCTGCATTGGCTGCATCACAAAGCAATTGAACCTTCTCTGCATCCAGTCCAATAACACTGACCATGGCACTTCGAGCAGCATTTGATGCTTCCTAAGGAATGTATGGAAAATGGATAGAGATTGTTGTCAGAAGATACATCATAAATAAAGCCTAGTGAAGTGATGTAGGGAAACTTCTAAATAAAAATTGTAATGACTTACTTGCATTGCCTCGCCTCTGAGTTTAACAAGTTTGAGTCCATCCTCAAAACTGTAGCATGAAAATAATCCAAACAGTAATTTCAGTAAAATATTTTGAAATTTATATTTTCTAAATCCAACACACAAGCAGAAAAAATAAAATCACATCATAGCAACATGTGCATTCTCAAACCATATATTGAGAGTTGAGACAACAGTATATTCAGTGAAAGACACCTGAGAGCACCAGCAAACGCAAGTGCTGTATACTCGCCAAGGCTTAGTCCACATGTCACATCAATTGAATCAATAATATCCTGGCCTTCATCACGAGCACGCAATACCTCAACTGCAGCCAAACTTGTCACATATAATGCAGGCTGTCCCAAAAAAAACTAATCAATTGATAAATCAAGGTTCAACAATAATACGACGGCTGCTCAATTATTCACCATCAACAGTTGGAAATGCTCAAAAACAAAGGCATCATAAATTTCACAAAATTGTTGAATTTAAGTCGGAACAAGAAAAAGCATCAGCCGTAGGCAGCATGTTTCATCAAATGCACATATGTTCTTTTACCTGACTTATAACTGTTGAATCCAGTTTTTCCTTAGGTCCACTGAGACACAGCTCAAGAAGATTATACCTGTTATCAAATCCAGGTTGAAAAAAATGGCTTATGCAAGAACAGACATGTAACCTGGCCAGCTGTAACCACAACTGGCTGATTGCAAAATGTACAAGATTTATGTTTCACCAACTTGCTTTTTCTTCAGATCAAGATAAACTATAAAAACAAATTTTTGGAAGACTTATATGGTTCTTTTTCATTGTCTTAGGTAAAGCTGACCAACTTCACTTGTTTGAATTGAAGAAGTAAATGGTATACCCTAGTATCTCATTGGCTCTTGTAAATAAATCAGCAGCATCTGGCACACTCTGAGCATCTTTGCCCATCCCCACAGCTTGTGCACCCTGCAACAAACATAAGTTGAAAGATTAAAGCTATTTTTCTTTACGGAAAGTTAAAGTTAAAAAACAGAATACAATAGTCCTGAAAAAAGACATGGCACAAAAAAATTGATGTGTTTCCAAATATAGATGGATATAGACTAACACCCTATCTATTGACATCCATAAGTTTGCAAAAACTAGTTGCATTTCTTAGTTCACAACTAACCCACCTGGAAGAGCAATTTTCAGGAGATTTGACCATTCAATCTATAATATGAACACTATCTATTATCATCAAATGTCCTCCATGAAAATAAATCATCAAAGGCATGGAGAAAACAGTATACTGAGAGGGGGAGAGAGGGGGAGGGCGAGAAGAAGGGCAGTGAATCAGTATAAGCTAATATTTTACCAATTTAAGACTTAACAACAACAATAGAAATCACACAAGATCTAACAATCATGCAACACAAGATTTACAAGGAAACTCTTTCGGGAGAAAACCACGGAGAATAGAACTGCTTGGAACTACTATCCAAATACAATCACCAAAATAATTCTTTTGCAACAAGTTTGTAGGCACCAACCCACTGGAGACACCAATCCCCGCCACTGAGCATCAACTCAGCAAGAGACACCAATCTCTCCAATATGAGGCACTAACCTCTCCAATATGAGGCACCAACCTCTAACTCAACAAAGCATTTTTCTTTTTGATAATTCTCCTTCAAAAATCTGCCTTTGAATAAACTTCTATTATATTATTCTCTTCAATGAAATCTGCTAGTGTATATATGATATGTCTCTTTATCTTCCACACTCACTTCTCCACATTCCATAAACTCCTCTTATATCTTCATGAAGATAGGCGACCATTTGAAGGGATACAATGCTTAAAAAAACATGTGACTTTTCATAATTTTACAACCTTTCAATGCACCCTTTAATAGCAAACTTGGGCGCTCATAAGGGGTCAGCCCCTATATAAAAATATAAATTTATTTAAATTTAATTTCAAAATGAGGCACCACTATAAAGGGGGTCGGACCATAAATTAATAAAAATAATTTATTTAAAATCCTAATGAGGGTGCCAAAATGAGGAAGGTTAGCCAGCATAAAATGAAGCCTTTTGATCATCATGAATTCATCCTTGACATGGTGTGATCTGCTCTTAAAATGCCGATCTGTTTTAGTAAATAATATAATTGTGTTGGCAGCGATTACTTGGACATCAATTAGACTTTGACATCAATGACGACATTTGATTATCTTTGACATCAATGACAATAATTATAACAGTGTTATGCATCATATAAAATGAAAAATCAAATTAGAGAGACACCATGGTATTTGAAGCCATTATTGAACCAAGGTTTGAGCTAGAGTAGAAAGGATTTCCTGTGACTACGCTGAATCATTATTGCAAAATTCAGATTAAAAAACATATGGATCTTAATGCATTTGAAAAATATTTTCTCCTAAAAACTTGAAAGCATATAGAGTGTACGGTACATGTAAGACACTATAAGATAAATATAAAAATTGCCAAAGTTCGCAATAAACTCAAAGTTTGTGAAATAATATGTAGCAGGCATAAGTAAGTAAGCAACAATGAGAAAGATAATTAACCAGGGAACCAGCTAAGGGCAATCAAATAAATAATAGCTTACCTATTTGCAGTCAATTCTTGGCTCACACTAACATTCCCTTGTCTAGGCACAACACTTGCTGAAGGTTTTGCAAATGGTATAGTAAGCTAAGTGAGCTTGATTGTAGAGGAAACTAGGTGGTTAAGCACGCTCGAGCCAGAATGGTTCTGGGATGGGAGAACTCTTGTGAAGTTGCAGCATTTCACACCTATGAGGATCGCCTAGATGCAATGAGTGCTAAGTGAGCCATTCAATGGGTTCTTGTATAACATTGTTCATGAAGCAACACGTAATTTGATAAAGTGCAAAAAAGACACTTATACAAAAACAAATGCATTGGAGAGATCTATAATGAATGATTCACAAGGCGTAACACTTGCTCAAGTGTTGCAAATGGGAGAGCAAGCTAAGTAGGATTGATTATGGGAAGAACTCTATGGTTAAGCAAGTTTGAGCTGGAATAGTACAATGGGTGACCTCCCAAGAAGCCCCATTGCTTCACCCTTCTGAGCATCGCTTAGATGCAATAAGTGCTAAATGGACCACTCATCCTTGTGAGAGATAGGTTCTTGTGAATCAGAGACTCATGAAATATGGATCAATGTAGATTGACTCAAAATTCCATTGTTGAATACCAAAAATCCATCACATAATTTGATACACTGCAGAAACAACACTTGTACAAAAATGAGAGATAGAAAGCTCTATAATGAATGGTTCCTAAGGCACAACACATGCTGAAAGTTTCCCAATGGGATAGCAAGCTCAGTAGATTTCTCCACTACTAATGAAAAATGGGTCTGATGTAAATGACTCAAAACTATGCAGTTGAATCTCAAAAAAAATCAGCACATTAAAATATAAAGTATTGTGTGTCTCTTACTTAAAAATTCTCATTACAATTATTGAGCTTCAAGGCAAGGCACCCATCCAACACAGTTAAATCAAGAATGAAATCTTGTTTAGTATGAGGTCAGACCATCAGCTATTTGACTCTCCCTTTTGGCATTGCAATTTCCCCTACTGGTCAGTGAAAGTGGGTGTTTGCTAAATCATATTCAAAATTCCAAAAACAGTAATAAAAATGCATCCCCCACCTAGGATTAGATTCCTCCATTTGAGCACATCTTCTAGGCTTTACCCTCTTTCCATCTATAGCAGAATATTGAATTTTGGAAATGATACTTAAAAAATTGTTCTAGAGGTGCAAGGGTGGTGATAAGGAGTGTCACTTAGGAGTAGGTTTCATTCTTCCAAACGAAAAAGGCAAATAGGGCACAGGATGCGGCCTTAGAAAGTGGAGTTATGGTGATTAGTCTCAAATCAGAACTTGTACTGCCTTTGTTCTATTATCAAAATGCTTAGCATACAAAGAGAATAAGTCATTGCAGCTACAAACAAGGATTAGAGAAACCATTAGACGTCATTTAGAAGGCATTAGAATAGAACATTCAAATAAATAAAACTACTACCAGCAAGACTAACTAGTAAATAATCATATCATCATATATTTTGCACCTCAGATGTATCATTGTACATCTGAAGGAATAAGTCGCTACTTATCTCAATTGATCAATTTAAATAAAACACAACCATTTGCTACTAAACAAAAGGTGAAATCTAATGCAAAATTGATTGAGGTGCCATGATAGAAATATGTGTGTAGAAAGACATAAAAAGCTTTCTTTGGGATTATTTCCTTTCCAAGGGCTAAAGTTAAGCACTAATAACTTAAACATCATATTGTCAAGTTGTATTCAATTTCATTGACTGAATACAGGATCATTTATAAAATTGAAGAGGTACATTTTTTTGTGATCCCATAATTGATCTGTAAAAAGTAAAAACTAGAATGGATATTCCATACACTAGGCATCAAAATACAGATTTTATGAAGGACACAACTGAAATTCTTAAGCAACAATGAAAACTCAGAATACATAAAGAAATTAGGGCAAAGCATCATCACAAATCAGAGACAATGATTTACCTTAGAGAAACCCGCATATGGGAGAAAATTCCAGCGACATGTGAGCTACAACTCACTTAAAATCCACAACTCCAACGGTGATGCAGGTCTTAAGCCTCTTGGGCCTTCTAACAAGCTGAATCTAATTAAATTCAACCCCTAAGATTCCTATCAAGCTCTCGAACAATTCACTGTTCTGTTCTTGCCTAAGCACAATCTACTTGAAAGTCAGAAATCACACAAAATCCCTTCTAAATTCCAATTACATGCATTTTTGATACCCAAATCACTTTTCAAACAAGAGTGGACGTCCAAGATTCAAAGGATGTGGAACAATTGAGGAAATTGGAAAGACACGAGCCATTTCTATCATGTAAAGAAACCACCACTTGTCTAAACAAAACTGCCATAGAGGTTATGAGCAAAACCCAGAAACAACCCTTTTTCTCAGTTTTCTTTTCTACTAAAGCTTGCTTAGAGATGTCCCATACCATCTTAAACTTTCTCCAACAAACATGTATATGACTCTGTCCCAAATCCTCTTCTTCCTCGTTGCCATGGAGTCAAACTAATCCTTTTATGAATCAATACTAGTCCAATATCATGTCCCTTTCCTAGCCAACCCTAACCCTCAACATTAGCAAATAAAAGTGTTTTTTAACACTATATAAATATAGATACATCTACAAATAAATATATATATATATAATAAAATCAAATTTTCAAAATTCAAATTTGCTAAGGATTGGACCCGTGCGTCCTATAAGGGAAATCATATTTATTAGCATTTGGGGAAGGGATTTGATCATCATGACATGAATTTTTTGACAAGCATAGTTTGAATTTGAGAGATAGTACTTGCAAGGACTAAAACCTTGGCGATATATCAAGGTTGGAATGAAAACCCTAGCTTGTATTTATGATTTCCACATTCTGACCTACAAACAACCTTGCCAAAACCAATTTACCTACACAAAGTGGGAATTCTATTGAGCTGAAGGAGTACTTGAGCAAACCAAGCAACAACTAGGCTGAAGGCCACCTAATCACTCTTCAAGAGGCGCAGCACCATCTTGTTCCAAGCGCACTGATGGAGATCAAACCTTTTAGTTTGTGGTGAAAGAATCTATAAAACAACACAGCAGGAAACTAAGGTTTGTAGTAATCATGCCCAGGGAACTAGAGAGGAATCATCATAGGGTGAGCCGAGTAAGTGAAGGGGTTTGCAATTCAGATAAACAATCGGTAATCATCTAGAAAGCTGTCAACTAGCTCAAATCACCTACAACGCCACACTCAAACCCCTTATTGATAGGTCGCAAACCATATCAAGACCGTTACATTCAACAAGGCAACACTCAAATCGCATATAGGATCTTGGATTTGTAAGTGTTTGTTATCGTAGTCATCAAACTTGTTGATGTTTACAAACCCTAGACTAGCATACAGAAATTTATATCGATGTGAAAGGAAATATCACTACAAGGTCACTGTCATTTCAAACCTATTTGTATATCAGAAATTTATATTGAAACTTAAGGTTACGGCAATAATATGATGTGTAATTTCCAACCCTTACTGTTTGGATCAAAGTTGTAGATCATTAAATTGCAATTTAATCTTTGCTTGATTGTCTAATTTTCTATTTATGAAGAAACTTGGGTATTGGAATGGCATAATAGACTATAGCTAGGAACCAAAACATGATTCTATAGCCTAGGGGTATTACATTGGCATCAAATCCATAGGCCTACCAGCTTATGGACACATTTTGTGAGTGCCTGCAGTTGAGCCAAGGGGATCTAAGGGCTCTAGAAAGAGAAGAAAGAGATTGGAGGCTGCTCAAACAGAGATTAAATCTAAAATAGGTGGTAGAGGTAAGAAAACTATGGCAGATCAAGTAGACAAGCTGGATATTTTCATCCAAAAACAGGAGTAGACAAACCAACTACTCATCCAAATGATACAACAAATGAATGCCACTCTAAACACCACCAAGCCCACACAAAATCTCATTGGTGAAGGGAGTAACTCAGATGGTCCCAACAATCATAACAAGTCTTCAGCTAGATCAGTAATTAGACCTTTCTAGCCCACCATTTTACCTAGGGAAGACTCCACCTAAAGTAGAAGAGCATAATCCAACAACATATGACATCGATGCTTACATGGATGAGTACATGGGCCTTAATCTAAACATCAAACATCAGATTACATTTGCAAATTATTGTAATTTCAGATCTAGGAGTGCACCAAAAGGGGATAGAAGACCTACAGAACAACCCCATAGATATTTGCAACAAAAGTTGAGCAAATTGACACTTCCCCCTTTCAATGGATCAAGAAAAAGTATTGCACAAGCTTGGGTCCAAAAGTTGGACACCTATCTTTCACTCAGCCCTATGATGGAAGAGGAAGTCATCAAATGTGCAATCCTTCATTTGGAGGGTATAGCCCATCAATGGTAGCATCATGGGATGATCAACCAAGGACATAGTAACATTGTCACCTATGTTGATTTTACACAGAGACTTATTGATAGATTTGATAGGAAGGACCCCAAGATACATTTCACAAAGCTGGCACAATTGAGGCAACATGGCACAATAGATGAGTATGTAGGAAAATTCCAATGTGTGTCAATTATAGTTCCAAATGTGACAAAGAGGAGACTTAATCTTATTTTGTAGAGGGACTAGTCGAGCCACTTAAGGGTTTGGTCAAGGATTTTGACCCCATGTCCTTACAAGATGCCATCAAGATATACTAAATTGGGAGGATTCAATGACTAAGAACAAGTTCTAAACTAAGGGTGCATCATTGAGGCAGCATAAGAAACCCTTGCATAAGGTCTTTCCTCGGCCTAAGATACTACCTCCTAAGCCGAACAAGGTGGCAAAGTCTAAAAATGAGCTTCGAAGGAAAAAATGAGCCATGGAAGCCAAGTCACAGATGCTTGAGAAAGGGACAAGTTCATTCCATAGAGGTGATATCCAATGAGAATTCAAGGGTAAAGGAGCTCAAGCCTGAGGAAGTAGTTGATGAGGTGCTACATGAAAGTAAGGGAGGAGAAGATTCATCAGGAGGCACACTTGCTACAATTTCAGGAGCGCCGAGGTATCCTCTTTTTCAAGTTGGAGGAGTCTTACAAGGACATACAGTGACAATCTTAATTGATCGTAGAGCTATCCGCAACTTTATTGATAAGGGTTTGGTGACTAGGATGGAATTGAGGATAGCTGATTTTGAGGGATTCAATGTTACAATGGTTGATGGGTTTACTATTTTATGCGACCAAAAGATTCGACATCTTGAGATGACCCTAGGGAGGCATAGAGTGTGAGATGATTTCTATGTGGTTGGCAATGATGAAACGGATTTGGTTTTGGGTATGCAGTGGTTGCACTCACTTGGAAAGTTCATACAAAACTATCAAACTATGGAGTTGAAATTAAAATCTGAAGGGAAGGAGGTGGTTCTTCAAGGCCTATCCAATGGGGCTCCCAAGATTGTTTCAACAAAAAGAATGGAGAGGGAATTTCATAGAGACCAAGTGGCTTGGGCAACAGAGTGTTTGATTACAGATACAGGCTCATCAAAAGATAGGAAATCTTATCATGTTGACATCCAATCCATCTTGGATAAGCATAACAAGGTGTTCAATGATATTCATTCATGATTGCCACCGGATAGGGGGTTTTAGCATGTGATTGAGTTGGAGGAAGGAGCAAAACCAATTATCACTGCACCTTATCATCATCCTAGGAGGCACAAGGAAATTGAGAAGGCAATTAAGGAGTTGTTGGATATGGGACACATACGACCTAACTCTAGCCCATTTGTTTCTTTTATGGTATTGGTCAAAAAAATGATAGTACTATGAGGATGTGCATTGACTATAGAGCCCTCAACAAGAAGATAATCAAAAACCACTACCTCGTTCCAAGGATCGATGAGTTGATAGATGAGCTTCACAATATCATGTACTTCTCCAAAATTGATCTATGGTCAAGGTATCATCAAATAAGGATCAAAGAAAAGGATATGCACAAAACAGTTTCCAGGTGTCATAATGAGCATTATGAGTTTTTGGCCATGCCATTTGGGTTGACTAACATACCTGCCACATTTCAGTCATGCATAAACCAAGGATTTATTTTACAATTGAGAAAATTTGTACTAGTTTTCTTTGATAACATCTTGATTTATAACAAGTCATGGGAGGATCATTTGAGGCACATAGATGAGGTGCTAGGTATTCTAGAGCAAAGGTCATTCTTTGCCAAGGCATCAAAATGTGAGTTTGGTTTGATCAAGATATTATATCTAGGGCATCAGATTCATGCCCAAGGGGTTTGCATGGATGATGAGAAGATTAAGGCAATCATGTATTAGCCTCCACCTCAAAATATAACACACTTGAGAGGTTTTTTTGGTCTATGCAGCTACTACAAGAGTTTGGCAAGGGTTTTTCATAGCTAGTAGCCCCATTGACTAATTTGGCAAAGAAGGAAGCCTTCTCTTGGAGTGATCCAGCATAGAGAGCATTTGATAAGCCCAAGGAGGTAATGAGTTCATGTCCTATTTTGGCTATTCCAGATTTTTCACTTCTTTTTGTTTTAGAGTGTGATGCTTCTAGAGAGGGGATTGGAGCAATTTTGATGCAAAACAAACACCCCATAGCATTTGATAGTAGAAATCTCAAGGAGTCAAAGAGGACTTTCTCTATCCATGATGAAGAAATGCTAGCCATCATGCATGCACTAGCTAATTTCAGACAATATTTGGTTTGTGGGAAATTTGTGGTGAAAACAGATCATAAGAGTTTGAAATTCTTCCTCAGTCAGAAGGATTTGAATGATAGACAACAAAAGTGGGTAAGTAAGCTACAAGCCTATGATTTTTACATTGAGTATGTTAAAAAGAATAATGTTGTGGCCGATGCATTATCTAGGAAGCCTTACTTGTGTTCCATGACTAATATATCTGTTGATTGGAAGATTTCTATAATAGCTAGATATGCCAAGAACTCATTTGCTATTGATATTTTGGATGGTAAGCTACAAGATGACAGGTACAAGGTGATTGATGAGCTCATTCTTTATGAGGATCGAGTGTATCTTATTTCGGAATCAAAGATGAAGGAGAAAATCATGAGGACATGTCATGACACGCCACTAGCTAGTCATCTGAGGTACTACAAGACATAAGCAGGTAAGAGAGTGTTTTTCATGAAAGGGACTCAAGGTGATGTTTTGAGGCATGTTAGGGAGTGTCTTGTCAATAGAACAAAGTAGAGCATGTGTTTCTAGCTAGTTTGTTGTAGCCTTTACCCATTCCAAATCAAAAATGGGAGAGCATCTTCATGGATTTCATTACAAATCTTTCAAAAGTACAAGGCAAGAATTGCATCTTTGTGGTAGTGGATAGACTCACTAAGTATGCTCATTTTTATGCTATATCTTCAAAATACAAGGCTCCATAAGTGGCTGATTTCGTTTTTAGAGAGATATGTAGACTAAATGGGCTGTCAAGGAATATTGTGAGTGATAAAGACAGCAGATACATTAATTTGTTTTGCCAAAAACTCTTTTGATTAATGCGTACAGAATTGACTCAAAGCACTTTCTATCCTCAAACAAATGGGCAAACAGAAATTGTGAACATGTGGATAAAAGGGTATTTGAGGAATTATGTGACGAGACAGAAAATAGCATGGATTAAGTGGCTCCACTTTGGAGAGTATTGCCACAATTCTACTCATCACATGTCAATAGTTATGACTCCTTTTAAGGCATTCTATGGCTATGATGTGATTTCATTCATGGATTTGATTCTTTCGAATAGCAAAGTCACAACCCCTTTTCTAATGTCATTAAACTTTTGGTTTTCGAAAAATTGGACCCGATGTTTAAAATTAGCCTCTAGTTGTATTGATTGAAAGGGTTACCTCTATATGGGGGCAATAGTCTACAAAGGTTCCTTCTATCCTTCTTAACTTCACTTACAAAACATCTCTCCACAAGTGCTCAAGCCAAGTGGGAGTTTAATGCACCAAGTCAATCCTCGGTAAGTATCCCTTTTTGCTATACCCTTTCATTTTGCAAGTATGATTATTTATGCTATATGGTTTGATTATATTATATGCTCATCACACATTTACTTGATCGATTGCCTTGCATGTTCTTTACTTTAATGCCTTGCATATTGTCTTACTCTACTTGCCTACCTTATTGCCTTGCATATTGTCCTAAGGTCCTACTTATAGCCCCCAACTTATTGCCTAGCATATGGTACTAAGGTTCTACCTATAGCCCCCAACTTATGGCCATATCTATCTATCAAAAAATGAATTTTCCTTTGAATGTGATCATATTGCAGGCCCATTGCACATTTATTTAATTTAATGCTTTGTGTGTTTTTTAATTTATTGCCTTGGATATTGTCTTACCCATAGTTGGCAGACTCGCTGAAAACTCAATGAGTCTTGAAAAACTCACCGAGTTTTCTCACCTACGAGTACTCCCCAAGTAAACTCGCCGAGAAACTTGCCAAGTATTTGGCGAAAACACACATAGCTTTTGGCGAGTTTTCACCACAAACTCGGCAAGTTCATGGCAAAAACTTGTCATGAATGCATACATCAGGCCACTGCGACAATAAAAGGCATCATAAAAAAAAGAACACTCTAAACTTGACAAAAAAAACACACCAGATACATCAAAAATGTGAAACACAAAAAAAAATCCAAAAAAAATAGTCAAAAAACTCACAATTTTGCCCTATAAATGCATGAATGCACCTCAAACTTCTTCACATAGCACTTGGAAAGAAAATATTTTTCATAAAAAAGTGTCAAATATATAATTTCTCCCTTAAGTGATAAAATTGTGAAATGGTGTGCAACAAGAAGTTTTATGTGGTTTCAAAGGCCTTAATTTGGGCTTGGTGGCGAGGGCTCCACCCCTTGACCCCACCCTATATCGCAACAAGGAGCATGTTGTGGACGCTACCCCCAAACCCTGCGAGGGGCGTTGGCCCTCGACCCTGCTGGGGGCATTGCCTCCAAACCCCCAAAAAGGGGCACTGCCCCTCAACCCCGTTGGGGGCATTGCCCCCAAACCCCCATGAGGGGCACTGTCCCTCAACCCTGTTGGGGGCATTGCCCTAAGACCTTCACGAGGGGCACAGCCCCTCAACCCCATTGGGGGCATTGCCCCCAAACCCCACAAGGGGCACCGCCCCTCAACCCCATTGAGATCTCCACTCCTAGACCCCCACTAGTTATTGGGATCTCTTCTCATATAAGAAATTTGATTACAATAAGGGGATTTGATAGTGAAGACTAGAATCAACAACTTAGACAATTATCTTTATCACTATCATAATATCATTTGATTAGAACTCCTCCTCAAGTTTTCACTAGACTACAAGGGTGTGCAAAGATTAGAACCTCTCCCCAAGTTTTCACTGGACTATTAGGGTTTTACATGACAATGCGATTTTGTATTCAATTTGTATTCAAATGAATCAAATTTAATAGAAAACACTTTTGTACTCATTTATAGACTCATTGGATATATTTTGTCTTTGAGTTTTGCAAAAAAAAAGTTTTTTTTAAGAAATTTAAGCAAATTTTTTAAGTTGTCGAGCTTTTTGCCGAGTTTTTGTTGAGTCACAAATTTTGGGTCTGTCAAGTTTTTGTCGAGACTGAGTTTTCCAACTATGGTCTTACCTTATTGCCTTGCATGTTGTCCTACAGTCCTATCTACAGCCCCCAACTCATTGCCATATCTACTATCACCTTATATATTTTACTTTGAGAGTATACTGAGGGAGGCCTTCTACCCTTTTCCCTATTTGGAGGATGATTTGGTAAAAACCATATCTTAGTAAATAAGCCATATAAAGAAGAAAAATATGGTCTAGTGTTTTTGGAAACTTGCATTAACCAG